>JASTWF010000032.1:2298414-2702732 GCA_030390025.1 Squalus acanthias | reverse complement strand
GTGGGATTCATTCTGTATCTCAGTCTCTGGTACTGTGTGTGAGTGTGGGATTCATTCTGTATCTGTCAGTCTCGGTACTGTGTGTGAGTGTGGGATTCATCTGTATCTCAGTCTCTGGTACTGTGTTGAGTGTGGATTCATTCTGTATCGCAGTCTCTGGTACTGTGTGTGAGTGTGGGATTCATTCTGTATCTCAGTCTCTGGTACTGTGTGTGAGTGTGGGATTCATTCTGTATCTCAGTCTCTGGTACTGTGTGTGAGTGTGGGATTCATTCTGTATCTCAGTCTCTGGTACTTGTGTGTGAGTGTGGGATCATTCTGTATCTCAGTCTCTGGTACAGTGTGAGTGTGGATTATTCTGGTATCTCAGTCTCTGGTAATGTGTGTAGTGTGTGATCATCGGTACTCAGTCTCTGATACTGTGTGTGAGTGTGGGATTCATTCTGTATCTCAGTCTCTGGTACTGTGTGTGAGTGTGGGATACATTCTGTATCTGTCAGTCTCTGGTACTGTGTGTGAGTGTGGATTCATTCTGTATCTCAGTCTCTGGTACTGTGTGGGAGTGTGGGAGTTCATTCTGTATCTCAGTCTCTGGTCATGTGTGTGAGTGTGGGATTCATTCTGTTTCTGTCAGTCTCTGGTACTGTGTGTGAGTGTGGGGTTCATTCTGTATCTCAGTCTCTGGTACTGTGTGTGAGTGTGGGATTCATTCTGTATCTGTCAGTCTCTGGTACTGTGTGTGAGTGTGGGATTCATTCTGTATCTCAGTCTCTGGTCTGCTGTTGTGAGTGTGGGATTCATTCTGTATCTGGCAGTCTCTGGTACTGTGTGTGAGTGTGGGATTCATTCTGTATCTGTCAGTCTCTGGTACTGTGTGTGAGTGTGGGAGTCATTCTGTATAGTCAGTCTCTGGTACTGTGTGTGAGTGTGGGATTCATTCTGTATCTCAGTCTCTGGTACTGTTTGTGAGTGTGGGATTCATTCTGTATCTGTCAGTCTCTGGTACTGGTGTGTGAGTGTGGGATTCATTCTGTATCTCAGTCTCTGGTACTGTGTGTGAGTGTGGGATTCATTCTGTATCTCAGTCTCTGGTACTGTGTGTGAGTGTGGGATTCATTCTGTATCTGTCAGTCTCTGGTACTGTGTGTGAGTGTGGGATTCATTCTGTATCTCAGTCTCTGGTACTGTGTGTGAGTGTGGGATTCATTCTGTATCTTCAGTCTCTGGTACTGTGTGTGAGTGTGGGATTCATTCTGTATCTCAGTCTCTGGTACTGTGTGTGAGTGTGGGATTCATTCTGTATCTGTCAGTCTCTGGTACTGTGTGTGAGTGTGGGATTCATTCTGTATCTCAGTCTCTGGTACTGTGTGAGTGTGGGATTCATTCTGTATCTTCAGCTCTGGTACTGTGTGTGAGTGTGGGATTCATTCGTATCTCAGTCCTCTGTACTGTGTGTGAGTGTGGGATTCATTCTGTATCTCAGTCTCTGGTACTGTGTGTGAGTGTGGGATTCATTCTGTATCTCAGTCTCTGGTACTGGTGTGAGTGTGGGATTCATTCTGTATCTCAGTCTCTGGTACTGTGTGTGAGTGTGGATTCATTCTGTATCTCAGTCTCTGGTACTGTGTGTGAGTGTGGGATTCATTCTGTATCTCAGTCTCTGTACTGTGTGTGAGTGTGGGATTCATTCTGTATCTCAGTCTCTGGTACTGTGTGTGAGTGTGGGTTTCATTCTGTATCTGTCAGTCCTCTGGTACTGTGTGTGAGTGTGGGATTCATTCTGTATCTGTCAGTCTCTGGTACTGTGTGTGAGTGTGGGATTCATTCCGTATCTCAGTCTTCTGGTACTGTGTGTGAGTGTGGGATTCATTCTGTGTCTGCAGTCTCTGGTACTGAGTGTGAGTGTGGGATTCATTCTGTATCTCTGCTCTGGTACTGTGGAGAGAGTGGGATTCATTCTTTAGCTGTCAGTCTCTGGTACTGTGCGTGAGTGTGGGATTCATTCTGTATCTCAGGTCTCTGGTACTGTGTGTGAGTGTGGGATTCATTCTGTATCTCAGTCTCTGGTACTGTGTGTGAGTGTGGGATTCATTCTGTATCTCAGTCTCTGGTACTGTGTGTGAGTGTGGGATTCATTCTGTATCTGTCAGTCTCTGGTACTGTGTGTGAGTGTGGGATTCATTCTGTATCTCAGTCTCTGGTACTGTGTGTGAGTGTGGGATTCATTCTGTATCTCAGTCTCTGGTACTGTGTGTGAGTGGATTCATTCTGTATCTCAGTCTCTGGTACTGTGTGTGAGTGTGGGATTCATTCTGTATCTCAGTCTCTGGTACTGTGTGTGAGTGTGGGATTCATTCTGTATCTCAGTCTCTGGTACTGTGTGTGAGTGTGGATTCATTCTGTATCTGTCAGTCTCTGGTACTGTGTGTGAGTGTGGGATTCATTCTGTATCTCAGTCTCTGGTACTGTGTGTGAGTGTGGGATTCATTCTGTATCTCAGTCTCTGGTACTGTGTGTGAGTGTGGGATTCATTCTGTATCTCAGTCTCTGGTACTGTGTGTGAGTGTGGGATTCATTCTGTATCTGTCAGTCTCTGGTACTGTGTGTGAGTGTGGATTCATTCTGTATCTCAGTCTCTGGTACTGTGTGTGAGTGTGGGATTCATTCTGTATGTCAGTCTCTGGTACTGTGTGTGAGTGTGGGATTCATTCTGTATCTCAGTCTCTGGTACTGTGTGTGAGTGTGGGATTCATTCTGTATCTGTCAGTCTCTGGTACTGTGTGTGAGTGTGGGATTCATTCTGTATCTGTCAGTCTCTGGTACTGTGTGTGAGTGTGGGATTCATTCTGTATCTGTCAGTCTCTGGTACTGTGTGTGAGTGTGGGATTCATTCTGTATCTCAGTCTCTGGTACTGTGTGTGAGTGTGGGATTCATTCTGTATCTCAGTCTCTGGTACTGTGTGTGAGTGTGGGATTCATTCTGTATCTCAGTCTCTGGTACTGTGTGTGAGTGTGGGATTCATTCTGTACTGTCAGTCTCTGGTAGTGTGTGTGAGTGTGGGATTCATTCTTATCTCAGTCTCTGGTACTGTGTGTGTGAGTGGGATTCATTCTGTATCTGACAGTCTCTGGTACCTGTGTGTGAGTGTGGGATTCATTATGTATCTCAGTCTCTGGTACTGTTTGTGAGTGTGGGATTCATTCTGTATCTGTAGTCTCTGGTACTGTGTGTGAGTGTGGGATTCATTCTGTATCTCGAGTCTCTGGTACTGTGTGTGAGTGTGGGATTCATTCAGTCTGCTCAGGTCTCTGGTACGTGTGTGTGAGTGTGGGATTCATTCTGTATCTCGAGTCTCTGGTACTGTGTGTGAGTGTGGGATTCATTCTGTATCTCAGGTCTCTGGGTACTGTGTGTGAGTGTGGATTCATTCTGTATCTCAGTCTCTGGTACTGTGTGTGAGTGTGGGATTCATTCTGTATCTCAGTCTCGGGTAGCTGTGTTGTGAGTGTGGGATTCATTCTGTATCTAGTCTCTGGTAACTGTGTGTGAGTGTGGGATTCATTCTGTATCTGTCAGTCTCTGGTACGTGTGTGAGTGTGGGATTCATTCTGTATCTCAGTCTCTGGTACTGTGTGTGAGTGTGGGATTCATTCTGTATCTCGTAGTCTCTGGTACGTGTGTGAGTGTGGGATTCATTCTGTATCTCAGTCTCTGGTACTGTGTGTGAGTGTGGGATTCATTCTGTATCTGTCAGTCTCTGGTACTGTGTGTGAGTGGGGGATTCATTCTGTATCTCTGTCTCTGGTACTGTGTGTGAGTGGTGGGATTCATTCTGTATCTGTCAGTCTCTGGTACTGTGTGTGAGTGTGGGATTCATTCTGTATCTCAGTCTCTGGTACTGTGTGTGAGTGTGGATTCATTCTGTATCTCGAGTTCTCTGGTACTGTGTGTGAGTGTTGGGATCATTCTGTATCTGTAGTTCTCTGGTACTGGTGTGTGAGTGTGGGATTCATTCTGTATCTGTCAGTCTCTGGTACTGTGTGTGAGTGTGGATTCATTCTGTATCTCAGTCTCTGGTACTGTGTGTGAGTGTGGATTCATTCTGTATCTCAGTCTCTGGTACTGTGTGTGAGTGTGGGATTCATTCTGTATCTCAGTCTCTGGTACTGTGTGTGAGTGTGGGATTCATTCTGTATCTCAGTCTCTGGTACGTGTGTGTGAGTGTGGGATTCATTCTGTATCTCAGTCTCTGGTACTGTGTGTGAGTGTGGATTCATTCTGTATCCTCAGTCTCTGGTACTGTGTGTGAGTGTGGGATTCATTCTGTATCTCAGTCTCTGGTACTGTGTGTGAGTGTGGGATTCATTCTGTATCTGTCAGTTCTCTGGTACTGTGTGTGAGTGTGGGATTCATTCTGTATCTCAGTCTCTGGTACTGTGTGTGAGTGTGGGATTTCATTCTGTATCTCAGTCTCTGGTACTGTGGTGTGAGTGTGGGATTCATTCTGTATCGTCAGTCTCTGGTACTGTGTGTGATGTGTGGATTCATTCTGTATCTGCAGTCTCTGGTACTGTGTGTGTGTGTGGGATTCATTCTGTATCTCAGTCTCTGGTACTGTGTGTGAGTGTGGGATTCATTCTGTATCTCAGTCTCTGTTACTGTGTGTGAGTGTGGGATTCATTCTGTATCTCAGTCTCTGGTACTGTGTGTGAGTGTGGGATTCATTCTGTATCTCAGTCTCTGGTACTGTGTGAGTGTGGGATTCATTCTGTATCTCAGTCTCTGGTACTGTGTGTGAGTGTGGGATTCATTCTGTATCTCAGTCTCTGGTACTGTGTGTGAGTGTGGATTCATTCTGGTATCTCAGTCTCTGGTACTGTGGTGTTGTGTGGGATTCATTCTGTATCTGTCAGTCTCTGGTACTGTGTGTGAGTGTGGGATTCATTCTGTATCGCAGTCTCTGGTACTGTTGTGAGTGTGGATTCATTCTGTATCTCAGTCTCTGGTACTGTGTGTGAGTGTGGGATTCATTCTGTATCTTCAGTCCTCTGGTACTGTGTGTGTGTGTGGGATTCATTCTGTATCTCAGTCTCTGGTACTGTGTGTGAGTGTGGGATTCATTCTGTATCTCAGTCTCTGGTACTGTGTGTGAGTGTGGGATTCATTCTGTATCTGTCAGTCTCTGGTACTGTGTGTGAGTGTGGGATTCATTCTGTATCTGTCAGTCTCTGGTACTGTGTGTGAGTGTGGATTCATTCTGTATCTGTCAGTCTCTGGTACTGTGTGTGAGTGTGGATTCATTCTGTATCTCAGTCTCTGGTACTGTGTGTGAGTGTGGGATTCATTCTGTATCTGTCAGTCTCTGGTACTGTGTGTGAGTGTGGGATTCATTCTGTATCTCAGTCTCTGGTACTGTGTGTGAGTGTGGGATTCATTCTGTATCTCAGTCTCTGGTACTGTGTGTGAGTGTGGGATTCATTCTGTATCTGTCAGTCTCAGGTACTGTGTGTGAGTGTGGGATTCATTCTGTATCTCAGTCTCTGGTACTGTGTGTGAGTGTGGGATTCATTCTGTATCTGTCAGTCTCTGGTACTGTGTGTGAGTGTGGGATTCATTCTGTATCTCAGTCTCTGGTACTGTGTGTGAGTGTGGGATTCTTCTGTATCTCAGTCTCTGGTACTGTGTGTGGTGTGGGATTCATTCTGTATCTGCAGTCTCTGGTACTGTGTGTGAGTGTGGGATTCAGTCTGTATCTGTCAGTCTCTGGTACTGTGTGTGAGTGTGGATTCATTCTGTATCTCAGTCTCTGGTACTGTTGTGAGTGTGGATTCATTCTGTATCTGTCAGTCTCTGGTACTGTGTGTGAGTGTGGGATTCATTCTGTATCTCAGTCTCTGGTACTGTGTGTGAGTGTGGGATTCATTCTGTATCTGTCAGTCTCTGGATACTGTGTGTGAGTGTGGGATTCATTCTGTATCTCAGTCTCTGGTACTGTGTGTGAGTGTGGGATTCTTTCTGTATCTCAGTCTCTGGTACTGTGTGTGAGTGTGGGATTCATTCTGTATCTCAGTCTCTGGTACTGTGTGTGAGTGTGGGATTCATTCTGTATCTCAGTCTCTGGTACTGTGAGTGAGTGTGGGATTCATTCTGTATCTCAGTCTCTGGTACTGTGTGTGAGTGTGGGATTCATTCTGTATCTCAGTCTCTGGTACTGTGTGTGAGTGTGGGATTCATTCTGTATCTGCAGTCTCTGGTACTGTGTGTGTGTGTGGGATTTCATTCTGTATCTCAGTCTCTGTACTGTGTGTGAGTGTGGGATTCATTCTGTATCTGTCAGTCTCTGGTACTGTGTGTGAAGTGTGGGATTCATTCTGTATCTGTCAGTCTCTGGTACTGTGTGTGAGTGTGGGATTCATTCTGTATCTCAGTCTCTGGTACTGTGTGTGAGTGTGGGATTCATTCTGTATCTCAGTCCTCTGGTACTGTGTGTGAGCTGTGGGATTCATTCTGGTATCTCAGTCTCTGGTACTGTGTGTGAGTGTGGGATTCATTCTGTATCTGTCAGTCTCTGGTCTGTGTGTGAGTGTGGGATTCATTCTGTATCTCAGTCTCTGGTACTGGTGTGAGTGTGGGATCATTCTGTATCTGTCAGTCTCTGGTACTGTGTGTGAGTGTGGGATTCATTCTGTTCTGTCTGTCTCTGGTACTGTGTGTGAGTGTGGGATTCATTCTGTATCTGTCAGTCCTCTGGTACTGTGTGTGAGTGTGGGATTCATTTCTGTATCTGTCAGTCTCTGGTACTGTGTGTGAGGGTGGGATTCATTCTGTGTCTCAGTCTATGGTACTGTGTGTGAGTGTGGGATTCATTCTGTATCTCAGTCTCTGGTACTGTGTGGAGTGTGAGGATTCATTCTGTATCTCAGTCTCTGGTACGTGTGTGAGTGGGATTCATTCTGTATCTCAGTCTCTGGTACTGTGTGTGTGTGTGGGATTCATTCTGTATCTGTCAGTCTCTGGGTACTGTGTGTGAGTGTTGGGATTCATTCTGTAGTCTGTCTGTCTCTGGTACTGTGTGTGAGCTGTGGGATTCATTCTGTATCTGTCAGTCTCTGGTACTGTGTGTGAGTGTGGGATTCATTCTGTATCTCAGTCCTCTGGTACTGTGTGTGAGTGTGGATTCATTCTGTAGTCTGTCAGTCTCTGGTACTGTGTGTGAGTGTGGGATTCATTCTGTATCTCAGTCTCTGGTACTGTGTGAGTGTGGGATTCATTCTGTATCTCAGTCTCTGGTACTGTGTGTGAGTGTGGGATTCATTCTGTATCTTCAGTCTCTGGTACTGTGTGTGAGTGTGGGATTCATTCTGTATCTCAGTCTCTGGTACTGTGTGTGAGTGTGGGATTCATTCTGTATCTCAGTCTCTGGTACTGTGTTGTGTGTGGGATTCATTCTGTATCTGTCAGTCTCTGGTACTGTGTGTGAGTGTGGGATTCATTCTGTATCTCAGTCTCTGGTACTGTGTGTGAGTGTGGGATTCATTCTGTATCTCAGTCTCTGGTACTGTGTGTGAGTGTGGGATTCATTCTGTATCTCAGTCTCTGGTACTGAGTGTGAGTGTGGATTCATTCTGTATCTCAGTCTCTGGTACTGTGTGTGAGTGTGGGATTCATTCTGTATCTCAGTCTCTGGTACTGTGTGTGAGTGTGGGATTCATTCTGTATCTCAGTCTCTGGTACTGTAGTGTGATGTGCATTCTGTATCTGTAAGTCTCTGGTACTGTGTGTGAGTGTGGATTCATTCTGTATCTGTCAGTCTCTGGTACTGTGTGTGAGTGTGGGATTCATTCTGTATCTGTCAGTCTCTGGTACTGTGTGTGAGTGTGGGATTCATTCTGTATCTCAGTCTCTGGTACTGGTGTGTGAGTGTGGGATTCATTCTGTATCTGTCAGTCTCTGGTACTGTGTGTGAGTGTGGGATTCATTCTGTATCTGTCAGTCTCTGGTACTGTGTGAGAGTGTGGGATTCATTCTGTATCTCAGTCTCTGGTACTGTGTGGAGTGTGGGATTCATTCTGTATCTCAGTCCTCTGGTACTGTGTGTGGTGTGGGATTCATTCTGTATCTCAGTCTCTGGTACTGTGTGTGAGTGTGGGATTCATTCTGTATCTCAGTCTCTGGTACTGTGTGTGAGTGTGGGATTCATTCTGTATCTGTCAGTCTCTGGTACTGTGTGTGAGTGTGGGATTCATTCTGTATCTGTCAGTCTCTGGTACTGTGTGTGAGTGTTGGATTCATTCTGTATCTCAGTCTCTGTACTGTGTGTGAGTGTGGGATTCATTCTGTATCTCAGTCTCTGGTACTGTGTGTGAGTGTGGGATTCATTCTGTATATGTCAGTCTCTGGTACTGTGTGTGAGTGTGGGATTCATTCTGTATCTCAGTCTCTGGTACTGTGTGTGAGTGTGGGATTCATTCTGTATCTCAGCTCTGGTACTGTGTGAGTGTGGGATTCATTCTGTATCTCAGTCTCTGGTACTGTGTGTGAGTGTGGGATTCATTCTGTATCTCAGTCTCTGGTACTGTGTGTGAGTGTGGGATTCATTCTAGTATCTCATGTCTCGTACTGGTGGAGAGTGGGATTCATTCTATATCTGTCAGTCTCTGGTACTGTGTGTGAGTGTGGGATTCATTCTGTATCTGTCAGTCTCTGGTACTGTGTGTGAGTGTGGGATTCATCTGGTATTCTGTCAGTCTCTGGTACTGTGTGTGAGTGTGGGATTCATTCTGTATCTCAGTCTCTGGTACTGTGTGGTGAGTGTGGGATTCATTCTGTATCTCAGTCTCTGGTACTGTGTGTGAGTGTGGGATTTCATTCTTGTATCTGTCAGTCTCTGGTACTGTGTGTTGAGTGGGGATTCATTCTATTTTCAGTCTCTGGTACTGTGTGTGAGTGTGGGATTCATTCTGTATCTGTCAGTCTCTGGTACTGTGTGTGAGTGTGGGATTCATTCTGTATCTCAGTCTCTGGTACTGTGTGAGAGTGTGGATTCATTCTGTATCTCAGCTCTTGGTACTGTGTGTGAGTGTGGGATTCATTCTGTATCTCAGTCTCTGGTAATGTGTGTGATGTGGGATTCATTCTGTATCTGTCAGTCTCTGGTACTGTGTGTGAGTGTGGGATTCATTCTGTATCTCAGTCTCTGGTACTGTGTGTGAGTGTGATTCATTCTGTATCTCAGTCTCTGGTACTGTGTGTGAGTGTGGGATTCATTCTGTATCTCAGTCTCTGGTACTGTGTGTGAGTGTGGGATTCATTCTGTATCTCAGTCTCTGGTACTGTGTGAGTGTGGGATTCATTCTGTATCTCAGTCTCTGGTACTGTGTGTGAGTGTGGATTCATTCTGTATCTCAGTCTCTGGTACTGTGTGTGAGTGTGGGATTCATTCTGTATCTCAGTCTCTGGTACTGTGTGTGAGTGTGGGATTCATTCTGTATCTCAGTCTCTGGTACTGTGTGTGAGTGTGGGATTCATTCTGTATCTGTCATCTCTGGTACTGTGTGAGTGTGGGATTCATTCTGTATCTCAGTCTCTGTACTGTGTGTGAGTGTGGGATTCATTCTGTATCTAAGTCTCTGGTACTGTGTGTGAGTGTGGATTCATTCTGTATCTCAGTCTCTGGTACTGTGTGTGAGTGTGGGATTCATTCTGTATCTGTCAGTCTCTGGTACTGTGTGTGAGTGTGGGATTCATTCTGTATCTCAGTCTCTGGTACTGTGTGTGAGTGTGGGATTCATTCTGTATCTCAGTCTCTGGTACTGTGTGTGAGTGTGGGATTCATTCTGTATCTGTCAGTCTCTGGTACTGTGTGAGTGTGGGATTCATTCTTTATCTGTCAGTCTCTGGTACTGTGTGTGAGTGTGGGATTCATTCTGTATCTGTCAGTCTCTGGTACTGTGTGTGAGTGTGGGGTTCATTCTGTATCTCAGTCTCTGGTACTGTGCTGATTGTGGGATTCATTATGTATCTCAGTCTCTGGTACTGTGTGTGAGTGTGGGATTCATTCTGTATCTGTCAGTCTCTGGTACTGTGTGTGAGTGTGGGATTCAGCCTGTGTCTGTCAGTCTCTGGTACCTGTGCGTGAGTGTGGGATTCATTCTGTGTATCTGTCAGTCTCTGGTACTGTGTGAAGGTGTGGGATTCATTCTGTATCTCAGTCTCTGGTACTGTGTGTGAGTGTGGGATTCATTCTGTATCTCAGTCTCTGGTACTGTGTGTGAGTGTGGATTCATTCTGTATCTGTCAGTCTCTGTACTGTGTGTGAGTGTGGGATTCAGCCTGTGTCTGTCAGTCTTTGGTACTGTGTGTGAGTGTGGGATTCATTCTGTATCTCTGTCTCTGGTACCTGTTGTGAGTGTGTGATTCATTCTGTATCTCTGTCTCTGACTGTGTGAGAGTGTGTGATTCATTCTGTATCTCAGTCTCTGGTACTGTGTGAGAGTGTGGGATTCATTCTGTATCTGTCAGTCTCTGGTACTGTGTGTGAGTGTGGGATTCATTCTGTATCTCAGTCTCTGGTACTGTGTGTGAGAGTGTGGGATTCATTCTGTATCTCAGTCTCTGGTACTGTGTGCGAGTGTGGGATTCATTCTGTATCTCAGTCTCTGGTACTGTGTGTGAGTGTGGGATTCATTCTGTATCTCAGTCTCTGGTACTGTGTGTGAGTGTGGGATTCATTCTGTATCTCAGTCTCTGGTACTGTGTGTGAGTGTGGGATTCATTCTGTATCTGTCAGTCTCTGGTACTGTGTGTGAGTGTGGGATTCATTCTGTATCTCAGTCTCTGGTACTGTGTGAGAGTGTGGGAGTCATTCTATATCTCAGTCTCTGGTACTGTGTGTGAGTGTGGGATTCATTCTGTATCTCAGTCTCTGGTACTGTGTGTGAGTGTGGGATTCATTCTGTATCTCAGTCTCTGGTACTGTGTGTGAGTGTGGGATTCATTCTGTATCTGTCAGTCTCTGGTACTGTGTGTGAGTGTGGGATTCATTCTATATCTCAGTCTCTGGTACTGTGTGAGAGTGTGGGATTCATTCTATATCTCAGTCTCTGGTACTGTGTGTGAGTGTGCGGATTCATTCTGTATCTTCAGTCTCTGGTACTGTGTGTGAGTGTGGGATTCATTCTGTATTGTCAGTCTCTGGTACTGTGTGGAGTGTGGGATTCATTCTGTATCTTCAGTCTCTGGTACTGTGTGTGAGTGTGGGATTCATTCTATATCTCAGTCTCTGGTACTGTGTGAGAGTGTGGGATTCATTCTATATCTCAGTCTCTGGTACTGTGTGTGAGTGTGGGATTCATTCTGTATCTCAGTCTCTGGTACGGTGTGTGAGTGTGGGATTCATTCTGTATCGTCAGTCCTCTGGTACTGTGTGTGAGTGTGGGATTCATTCTATATCTCAGTCTCTGGTACTGTGTGAGAGTGTGGGATTCATTCTATATCTCAGTCTCTGGTACTGTGTGAGAGTGTGGGATTCATTCTAGTATCTCAGTCTCTGGTACTGTGTGTGAGTGTGGGATTCATTCTGTATCTCAGTCTCTGGTACTGTGTGTGAGTGTGGGATTCATTCTGTATCTGTCAGTCTCTGGTACTGTGTGTGAGTGTGGGATTCATTCTGTATCTCAGTCTCTGGTACTGTGTGTGAGTGTGGGATTCATTCTGTATCTTCAGTCTGGTACTGTGTGTGAGTGTGGGATTCATTCTGTATCTGTCAGTCTCTGGTACTGTGTGTGAGTGTGGGATTCATTCTGTATCTCAGTCTCTGGTACTGTGTGTGAGTGTGGGATTCATTCTGTATCTGTCAGTCTCTGGTACTGTGTGTGAGTGTGGGATTCATTCTGTATCTGTCAGTCTCTGGTACTGTGTGTGAGTGTGGGATTCATTCTGTATCTCAGTCTCTGGTACTGTGTGTGTGTGGGATTCATTCTGTATCTCAGTCTCTGGTACTGTGTGTGAGTGTGGGATTCATTCTGTATCTCAGTCTCTGGTACTGTGTGTGAGTGTGGGATTCATTCTGTATCTGTCAGTCTCTGGTACTGTGTGTGAGTGTGGGATTCATTCTGTATCTCAGTCTCTGGTACTGTGTGTGAGTGTGGGATTCATTCTGTATCTCAGTCTCTGGTACTGTGTGTGAGTGTGGGATTCATTCTGTATCTCAGTCTCTGGTACTGTGTGTGAGTGTGGGATTCATTCTGTATCTCAGTCTCTGGTACTGTGTGTGAGTGTGGGATTCATTCTGTATCTCAGTCTCTGGTACTGTGTGTGAGTGTGGGATTCATTCTGTATCTGTCAGTCTCTGGTACTGTGTGTGAGTGTGGGATTCATTCTGTATCTCAGTCTCTGGTACTGTGTGTGAGTGTGGGATTCATTCTGTATCTCAGTCTCTGGTACTGTGTGGAGTGTGGGATTCATTCTGTATCTCAGTCTCTGGTTACTGTGTGTGAGTGTGGGATTCATTCTGTATCTCAGTCTCTGGTACTGTGTGTGAGTGTGGGATTCATTCTGTATCTCAGTCTCTGGTACTGTGCGTGAGTGTGGGATTCATTCTGTATCTGTCAGTCTCTGGTACTGTGTGTGAGTGTGGGATTCATTCTGTATCTCAGTCTCTGGTACTGTGTGTGAGTGTGGGATTCATTCTGTATCTCAGGTCTCTGGTACTGTGAGTGAGTGTGGGATTCATTCTGTACTCTCAGTCTCTGGTACTGTGTGAGTGTGGGATCATTCTTTATCTTCAGTCTCTGGTACTGTGTGTGAGTGTGGATTCATTCAGTATCTGTCAGTCTCTGGTACTGTGTGTGAGTGTGGGATTCATTCTGTATCTGTCAGTGTCTGTTACTGTGTGTGAGTGTGGGATTCATTCAGTACTCAGTCTCTGGTACTGTGACTGATTGTGGGATTCATTATGTATCTCAGTCTCTGGTACTGTGTGTGAGTGTGGGATTCATTCTGTATCTGTCAGTCTCTGGTACTGTGTGTGAGTGTGGGATTCAGCTGTGTCTGTCAGTCTCTGGTACTGTGCTGTGAGTGTGGGATTCATTCTGTATCTGTCAGTCTCTGGTACTGTGTGAGAGTGTGGGATTCATTCTGTATCTCAGTCTCTGGTACTGTGTGTGAGTGTGGGATTCATTCTGTATCTGTCAGTCTCTGGTACTGTGTGTGAGTGTGGGATTCAGCCTGTGTCTGTCAGTCTTTGGTACTGTGTGTGAGTGTGGGATTCATTCTGTATCTCTGTCTCTGGTACTGTGTGTGAGTGTGTGATTCATTCTGTATCTCTGTCTCTGGTACTGTGTGGGAGTGTGTGATTCATTCTGTATCTCAGTCTCTGGTACTGTGTGTGAGTGTGGGATTCATTCTGTATCTGTCAGTCTCTGGTACTGTGTGTGAGTGTGGGATTCATTCTGTATCTCAGTCTCTGGTACTGTGTGTGAGTGTGGGATTCATTCTGTATCTCAGTCTCTGGTACTGTGTGCGAGTGTGGGATTCATTCTGTATCTGTCAGTCTCTGGTACTGTGTGTGAGTGTGGGATTCATTCTGTATCTCAGTCTCTGGTACTGTGTGTGAGTGTGGGATTCATTCTGTATCTCAGTCTCTGGTACTGTGTGTGAGTGTGGGATTCATTCTGTATCTCCGTCTCTGGTACTGTGTGAGTGTGGGATTCATTCTGTATCTCAGTCTCTGGTACTGTGTGTGAGTGTGTGATTCATTCTGTATCTGTCAGTCTCTGGTACTGTGCGTGAGTGTGGGATTCATTCTGTATCTGTCAGTCTCTGGTACTGTGTGTGAGTGTGGGATTCATTCTGTATCTGTCAGTCTCTGGTACTGTGTGTGAGTGTGGGATTCATTCTGTATCTCAGTCTCTGGTACTGTGTGTGAGTGTGGGATTCATTCTGTATCTCAGTCTCTGGTACTGTGTGTGAGTGTGGGATTCATTCTGTATCTGTCAGTCTCTGGTACTGTGTGTGAGTGTGGGATTCATTCTGTATCTGTCAGTCTCTGGTACTGGGTGTGTGTGTGGGATTCATTCTGTATCTCAGTCTCTGGTACTGTGTGAGAGTGTGGGATTCATTCTGTATCTCAGTCTCTGGTGCTGTGTGTGAGTGTGGGATTCATTCTATATCTCAGTCTCTGGTACTGTGTGAGAGTGTGGGATTCATTCTGTATCTCAGTCTCTGGTACTGTGTGTGGGTGTGGGATTCATTCTGTATCTGTCAGTCTTTGGTACTGTGTGTGAGTGTGGGATTCATTCTGTATCTCAGTCTGTGGTACTGTGTGTGAGTGTGGGATTAATTCTGTATCTCAGTCTGTGGTACTGTGTGTGAGTGTGGGATTAATTCTGTATCTCAGTCTCTGATACTGTGTGTGAGTGTGGGATTCATTCTGTATCTCAGTCTTTGGTACTGTGTGTGAGTGTGCGATTCATTCTGTATCTGTCAGTCTCTGGTACTGTGTGTGAGTGTGGGATTCATTCTGTATCTCAGTCTCTGGTACTGTGTGTGAGTGTGGGATTCATTCTGTATCTCAGTCTCTGGTACTGTGTGTGAGTGTGGGATTCATTCTGTATCTCAGTCTCTGGTACTGTGTGTGAGTGTGGGATTCATTCTGTATCTCAGTCTCTGGTACTGTGCGTGAGTGTGGGATTCATTATGTATCTGTCAGTCTCTGGTACTGTGTGTGAGTGTGGGATTCATTCTGTATCTCAGTCTCTGGTACTGTGTGTGAGTGTGGGATTCATTCTGTATCTCAGTCTCTGGTACTGTGTGTGAGTGTGGGATTCATTCTTTATCTGTCAGTCTCTGGTACTGTGTGTGAGTGTGGGATTCATTCTGTATCTCAGTCTCTGTTACTGTGTGTGAGTGTGGGATTCATTATGTATCTAAGTCTCTGGTACTGTGTGTGAGTGTGGGATTCATTCTGTATCTCAGTCTCTGGTACTGTGCGTGAGTGTGGGATTCATTCTGTATCTGTCAGTCTCTGGTACTGTGTGTGAGTGTGGGATTCATTCTGTATCTCAGTCTCTGGTACTGTGTGTGAGTGTGGGATTCATTCTGTATCTCGGTCTCTGGTACTGTGTGTGAGTGTGGGATTCATTCTGTATCTCTCAGTCTCTGGTACTGTGTGAGTGTGGGATTCATTCTTTATCTGTCAGTCTCTGGTACTGTGTGAGTGTGGGATTCATTCTGTATCTGTCAGTCTCTGGTACTGTGTGTGAGTGTGGGATTCATTCAGTATCTGTCAGTCTCTGGTACTGTGTGTGAGTGTGGGATTCATTCTGTATCTGTCAGTGTCTGTTACTGTGTGTGAGTGTGGGATTCATTCTGTATCTCAGTCTCTGGTACTGTGACTGATTGTGGGATTCATTATGTATCTCAGTCTCTGGTACTGTGTGTGAGTGTGGGATTCATTCTGTATCTGTCAGTCTCTGGTACTGTGTGTGAGTGTGGGATTCATTCTGTATCTGTCAGTCTCTGGTACTGTGTGAGAGTGTGGGATTCATTCTGTATCTCAGTCTCTGGTACTGTGTGTGAGTGTGGGATTCATTCTGTATCTGTCAGTCTCTGGTACTGTGTGTGAGTGTGGGATTCAGCCTGTGTCTGTCAGTCTTTGGTACTGTGTGAGAGTGTGGGATTCATTCTGTATCTCAGTCTCTGGTACTGTGTGTGAGTGTGGGATTCATTCTGTATCTGTCAGTCTTTGGTACTGTGTGTGAGTGTGTGATTCATTCTGTATCTCTGTCTCTGGTACTGTGTGTGAGTGTGGGATTCATTCTGTATCTGTCAGTCTCTGGTACTGTGTGAGAGTGTGTGATTCATTCTGTATCTCAGTCTCTGGTACTGTGTGTGAGTGTGGGATTCATTCTGTATCTGTCAGTCTCTGGTACTGTGTGTGAGTGTGGGATTCATTCTGTATCTCAGTCTCTGGTACTGTGTGTGAGTGTGGGATTCATTCTGTATCTCAGTCTCTGGTACTGTGTGCGAGTGTGGGATTCATTCTGTATCTGTCAGTCTCTGGTACTGTGTGTGAGTGTGGGATTCATTCTGTATCTCAGTCTCTCGTACTTTGTGAGAGTGTGGGATTCATTCTGTATCTCAGTCTCTGGTACTGTGTGTGAGAGTGGGATTCATTCTGTATCACAGTCTCTGGTGCTGTGTGTGAGTGTGGGATTCATTCTGTATCTCAGTCTCTGGTACTTTGTGAGAGTGTGGGATTCATTCTGTATCTCAGTCTCTGGTACTTTGTGAGAGTGTGGGATTCATTCTGCATCTCAGTCTCTGGTACTGTGTGTGAATGTGGGATTCATTCTGTATCTCAGTCTCTGGTACTGTGTGTGACTGTGGGATTCATTCTGTATCTCAGTCTCTGGTACTGTGTGTGAGTGTGGGATTCATTCTGTATCTCAGTCTCTGGTACTGTGTGTGAGTGTGGGATTCATTCTGCATCTCAGTCTCTGGTACTGTGTGTGAGTGTGGGATTCATTCAGTATCTCAGTCTCTGGTACTGTGTGTGAGTGTGGGATTCATTCTGCATCTCAGTCTCTGGTACTGTGTGTGAGTGTGGGATTCATTCTGCATCTCAGTCTCTGGTACTGTGTGTGACTGTGGGATTCATTCTGTATCTCAGTCTCTGGTACTGTGTGTGTGTGCGGTATTCATTCTATATCTCAGTCTCTGGTACTGTGTGTGAGTGTGGGATTCATTCTGTATCTGTCAGTCTCTGGTACTGTTTGAGTGTGTGTTTCATTCTGTATCTCAGTCTCTGGTACTGTGTGAGTGTGGGATTCATTCTGTATTTGTCGGTCTCTGGTAATGTGTGTGAGTTTGGGATTCATTCTGTATCACAGTCTCTGGTACTGTGTGTGAGTGTGGGATTCATTCTGTATCTGTCAGTACTGATACTGTGTGTGAGTGTGGGATTCATTCTGTATCTGTCAGTCTCTGGTACTGTGTGTGAGTGTGGGATTCATTCTGTATCTCAGTCTCTGGTACTGTGTGAGTGTGGGATTCATTCTGTATCTCAGTCTCTGGTACTGTGTGAGTGTGGGATTCAATCTGTATCTCAGTCTCTGGTACTGTGTGTGAGTGTGGGATTCATTCTGTATCTGTCAGTATCTGATACTTTGTGAGAGTGTGGGATTCATTCTGTATCTCAGTCTCTGGTACTTTGTGAGCGTGTGGGATTCATTCTGTATCTCAGTCTCTGGTACTGTGTGTGAATGTGGGATTCATTCTGTATCTGTCAGTCTCTGGTACTGTGTGTGAGTGTGGGATTCATTCTGTATCTGTCAGTCTCTGGTACTGTGTGAGAGTGTGGGATTCATTCTGTATCTCAGTCTCTGGTACTGTGTGTGAGTGTGGGATTCATTCTGTATCTGTCAGTCTCTGGTACTGTGTGTGAGTGTGGGATTCATTCTGTATCTGTCAGTCTCTGGTACTGTGTGAGAGTGTGGGATTCATTCTGTATCTCAGTCTCTGGTACTGTGTGTGAGTGTGGGATTCATTCTGTATCTGTCAGTCTCTGGTACTGTGTGTGAGTGTGGGATTCAGCCTGTGTCTGTCAGTCTTTGGTACTGTGTGAGAGTGTGGGATTCATTCTGTATCTCAGTCTCTGGTACTGTGTGTGAGTGTGGGATTCATTCTGTATCTGTCAGTCTTTGGTACTGTGTGTGAGTGTGTGATTCATTCTGTATCTCTGTCTCTGGTACTGTGTGTGAGTGTGGGATTCATTCTGTATCTGTCAGTCTCTGGTACTGTGTGTGAGTGTGGGATTCATTCTGTATCTGTCAGTCTCTGGTACTGTGTGTGAGTGTGGGATTCATTCTGTATCTGTCAGTCTCTGGTACTGTGTGAGAGTGTGTGATTCATTCTGTATCTCAGTCTCTGGTACTGTGTGTGAGTGTGGGATTCATTCTGTATCTGTCAGTCTCTGGTACTGTGTGTGAGTGTGGGATTCATTCTGTATCTCAGTCTCTGGTACTGTGTGTGAGTGTGGGATTCATTCTGTATCTCAGTCTCTGGTACTGTGTGCGAGTGTGGGATTCATTCTGTATCTGTCAGTCTCTGGTACTGTGTGTGAGTGTGGGATTCATTCTGTATCTCAGTCTCTGGTACTGTGTGAGAGTGTGGGATTCATTCTGTATCTCAGTCTCTGGTACTGTGTGCGAGTGTTGGATTCATTCTGTACCTCAGTCTCTGGTACTGTGTGCGAGTGTGGGATTCATTCGGTATCTCAGTCTCTGGTACTGTGTGTGAGTGTGGGATTCATTCTGTATCTCAGTCTCTGGTACTGTGTGTGAGTGTGGGATTCATTCTGCATCTCAGTCTCTGGTACTGTGTGTGAATGTGGGATTCATTCTGTATCTCAGTCTCTGGTACTGTGTGTGACTGTGGGATTCATTCTGTATCTCAGTCTCTGGTACTGTGTGTGAGTGTGGGATTCATTCTGTATCTCAGTCTCTGGTACTGTGTGTGAGTGTGGGATTCATTCTGCATCTCAGTCTCTGGTACTGTGTGTGAGTGTGGGATTCATTCAGTATCTCAGTCTCTGGTACTGTGTGTGAGTGTGGGATTCATTCTGCATCTCAGTCTCTGGTACTGTGTGTGAGTGTGGGATTCATTCTGCATCTCAGTCTCTGGTACTGTGTGTGACTGTGGGATTCATTCTGTATCTCAGTCTCTGGTACTGTGTGTGTGTGCGGTATTTATTCTATATCTCAGTCTCTGGTACTGTGTGTGAGTGTGGGATTCATTCTGTATCTGTCAGTCTCTGGTACTGTTTGAGTGTGTGTTTCATTCTGTATCTCAGTCTCTGGTACTGTGTGAGTGTGGGATTCATTCTGTATTTGTCGGTCTCTGGTAATGTGTGTGAGTTTGGGATTCATTCTGTATCACAGTCTCTGGTACTGTGTGTGAGTGTGGGATTCATTCTGTATCTGTCAGTACTGATACTGTGTGTGAGTGTGGGATTCATTCTGTATCTGTCAGTCTCTGGTACTGTGTGTGAGTGTGGGATTCATTCTGTATCTCAGTCTCTGGTACTGTGTGAGTGTGGGATTCATTCTGTATCTCAGTCTCTGGTACTGTGTGAGTGTGGGATTCATTCTGTATCTGTCAGTCTCTGGTGCGGCGTGTGAGTGTGGGATTCATTCTGTATCTCAGTCTCTGGTACTGTGTGTGAGTGTGGGATTCATTCTGTATCTGTCAGTATCTGATACTTTGTGAGAGTGTGGGATTCATTCTGTATCTCAGTCTCTGGTACTTTGTGAGCGTGTGGGATTCATTCTGTATCTCAGTCTCTCGTACTTTGTGAGAGTGTGGGATTCATTCTGTATCTCAGTCTCTGGTACTGTGTGTGAGTGTGGGATTCATTCTGTATCACAGTCTCTGGTGCTGTGTGTGAGTGTGGGATTCATTCTGTATCTCAGTCTCTGGTACTTTGTGAGAGTGTGGGATTCATTCTGTATCTCAGTCTCTGGTACTTTGTGAGAGTGTGGGATTCATTCTGCATCTCAGTCTCTGGTACTGTGTGTGAATGTGGGATTCATTCTGTATCTCAGTCTCTGGTACTGTGTGTGACTGTGGGATTCATTCTGTATCTCAGTCTCTGGTACTGTGTGTGAGTGTGGGATTCATTCTGTATCTCAGTCTCTGGTACTGTGTGTGAGTGTGGGATTCATTCTGCATCTCAGTCTCTGGTACTGTGTGTGAGTGTGGGATTCATTCAGTATCTCAGTCTCTGGTACTGTGTGTGACTGTGGGATTCATTCTGTATCTCAGTCTCTGGTACTGTGTGTGAGTGTGGGATTCATTCTGTATCTCAGTCTCTGGTACTGTGTGTGAGTGTGGGATTCATTCTGCATCTCAGTCTCTGGTACTTTGTGAGCGTGTGGGATTCATTCTGTATCTCAGTCTCTCGTACTTTGTGAGAGTGTGGGATTCATTCTGTATCTCAGTCTCTGGTACTGTGTGTGAGTGTGGGATTCATTCTGTATCACAGTCTCTGGTGCTGTGTGTGAGTGTGGGATTCATTCTGTATCTCAGTCTCTGGTACTTTGTGAGAGTGTGGGATTCATTCTGTATCTCAGTCTCTGGTACTTTGTGAGAGTGTGGGATTCATTCTGTATCTCAGTCTCTGGTACTGGGTGTGAGTATGGTATTCATCCTGTATCTCAGTCTCTGGTACTGTGTGTGAGTGTGTGATTCATTCTGTATCTCAGTCTCTGGTACTGTGTGTGAGTTTGGGATTCATTCTGTATCTGTCAGTCTCTGGTACTGTGTGTAGTGTGGGATTCATCCTGTATCTCAGTCTCTGTTACTGTGTGTGAGTGTGGGATTCATTCTGCATCTCAGTCTCTGGTACTGTGTTTGAGTGTGGGATTCATTCTGTGTCTGTCAGTCTCTGGTACTGTGTGTGAGTGTGGGATTCATTCTGTATCTGTCAGTCTCTGGTCCTGTGTGTGAGTGTTGGATTAATTCTGTATCTCAGACTCTGGTACTTTGTGAGAGTGTGGGATTCATTCTGTATCTCAGTCTCTGGTACTTTGTGAGAGTGTGGGATTCATTCTGTATCTCAGTCTCTGGTACTTTGTGAGAGTGTGGGATTCATTCTGTATCTCAGTCTCTGGTACTGGGTGTGAGTATGGTATTCATCCTGTATCTCAGTCTCTGGTACTGTGTGTGAGTGTGTGATTCATTCTGTATCTCAGTCTCTGGTACTGTGTGTGAGTGTGGGATTCATTCTGTATCTCAGTCTCTGGTACTGTGTGTGAGTTTGGGATTCATTCTGTATCTGTCAGTCTCTGGTACTGTGTGTAGTGTGGGATTCATCCTGTATCTCAGTCTCTGTTACTGTGTGTGAGTGTGGGATTCATTCTGCATCTCAGTCTCTGGTACTGTGTTTGAGTGTGGGATTCATTCTGTGTCTGTCAGTCTCTGGTACTGTGTGTGAGTGTGGGATTCATTCTGTATCTGTCAGTCTCTGGTCCTGTGTGTGAGTGTTGGATTCATTCTGTATCTCAGACTCTGGTACTTTGTGAGAGTGTGGGATTCATTCTGTATCTCAGTCTCTGGTACTGTGTGTAGTGTGGGATTCATTCTGTATCTCAGTCTCTGGTACTTTGTGAGAGTGTGGGATTCATTCTGTATCTCAGTGTCTGGTGCTGTGTGTGAGTGTGGGATTCATTCTGTATCTGTCAGTCTCTGGTACTGTGTGTGATTGTGGGATTCATTCTGTATCTCAGTCTCTGGTACTGTGTGTGAGTGTGGGATTCATTCTGTATCTGTCAGTCTCTGGTACTGTGTGTGATTGTGGGATTCATTCTGTATCTCAGTCTCTGGTACTGTGTGTGAGTGTGGGATTCATTCCGTATCTCAGTCTCTGGTACTGTGTGTGAGTGTGGGATTCATTCTGTGTCTGTCAGTCTCTGGAACTGTGTGTGAGTGTGGGATTCATTCTATATCTCAGACTCTGGTACTGTGTGTGAGTGTGGGATTCATTCTGTATCTCCGTCTCTGGTACTGTGTGAGTGTGGGATTCATTCTGTATCTCAGTCTCTGGTACTGTGTGTGAGTGTGGGATTCATTCTGTATCTGTCAGTCTCTGGTACTGTGCGTGAGTGTGGGATTCATTCTGTATCTGTCAGTCTCTGGTACTGTGTGTGAGTGTGGGATTCATTCTGTATCTGTCAGTCTCTGGTACTGTGTGTGAGTGTGGGATTCATTCTGTATCTGTCAGTCTCTGGTACTGTGTGTGAGTGTGGGATTCATTCTGTATCTCAGTCTCTGGTACTGTGTGTGAGTGTGGGATTCATTCTGTATCTGTCAGTCTCTGGTACTGTGTGTGAGTGTGGGATTCATTCTGTATCTGTCAGTCTCTGGTACTGTGTGTGAGTGTGGGATTCATTCTGTATCTGTCAGTCTCTGGTACTGGGTGTGTGTGTGGGATTCATTCTGTATCTCAGTCTCTGGTACTGTGTGAGAGTGTGGGATTCATTCTGTATCTCTCAGTCTCTGGTGCTGTGTGTGAGTGTGGGATTCATTCTATATCTCAGTCTCTGGTACTGTGTGAGAGTGTGGGATTCATTCTGTATCTCAGTCTCTGGTACTGTGTGTGGGTGTGGGATTCATTCTGTATCTGTCAGTCTTTGGTACTGTGTGTGAGTGTGGGATTCATTCTGTATCTCAGTCTGTGGTGCTGTGTGTGAGTGTGGGATTAATTCTGTATCTCAGTCTGTGGTACTGTGTGTGAGTGTGGGATTAATTCTGTATCTCAGTCTCTGATACTGTGTGTGAGTGTGGGATTCATTCTGTATCTCAGTCTTTGGTACTGTGTGTGAGTGTGCGATTCATTCTGTATCTGTCAGTCTCTGGTACTGTGTGTGAGTGTGGGATTCATTCTGTATCTCAGTCTCTGGTACTGTGTGTGAGTGTGGGATTCATTCTGTATCTCAGTCTCTGGTACTGTGTGTGAGTGTGGGATTCATTCTGTATCTCAGTCTCTGGTACTGTGTGTGAGTGTGGGATTCATTCTGTATCTCAGTCTCTGGTACTGTGCGTGAGTGTGGGATTCATTCTGTATCTCAGTCTCTGGTACTGTGTGAGTGTGGGATTCATTCTGTATCTCAGTCTCTGTTACTGTGTGTGAGTGTGGGATTCATTCTGTATCTAAGTCTCTGGTACTGCGTGTGAGTGTGGGATTCATTCTGTATCTCAGTCTCTGGTACTGTGCGTGAGTGTGGGATTCATTCTGTATCTGTCAGTCTCTGGTACTGTGTGTGAGTGTGGGATTCATTCTGTATCTCAGTCTCTGGTACTGTGTGTGAGTGTGGGATTCATTCTGTATCTCGGTCTCTGGTACTGTGTGTGAGTGTGGGATTCATTCTGTATCTCTCAGTCTCTGGTACTGTGTGAGTGTGGGATTCATTCTTTATCTGTCAGTCTCTGGTACTGTGTGAGTGTGGGATTCATTCTGTATCTGTCAGTCTCTGGTACTGTGTGTGAGTGTGGGATTCATTCAGTATCTGTCAGTCTCTGGTACTGTGTGTGAGTGTGGGATTCATTCTGTATCTGTCAGTGTCTGTTACTGTGTGTGAGTGTGGGATTCATTCTGTATCTCAGTCTCTGGTACTGTGACTGATTGTGGGATTCATTATGTATCTCAGTCTCTGGTACTGTGTGTGAGTGTGGGATTCATTCTGTATCTGTCAGTCTCTGGTACTGTGTGTGAGTATGAGATTCATTCTGTATCTGTCAGTCTCTGGTACTGTGTGAGAGTGTGGGATTCATTCTGTATCTCAGTCTCTGGTACTGTGTGTGAGTGTGGGATTCATTCTGTATCTGTCAGTCTCTGGTACTGTGTGTGAGTGTGGGATTCATTCTGTATCTGTCAGTCTCTGGTACTGTGTGAGAGTGTGGGATTCATTCTGTATCTCAGTCTCTGGTACTGTGTGTGAGTGTGGGATTCATTCTGTATCTGTCAGTCTCTGGTACTGTGTGTGAGTGTGGGATTCAGCCTGTGTCTGTCAGTCTTTGGTACTGTGTGAGAGTGTGGGATTCATTCTGTATCTCAGTCTCTGATACTGTGTGTGAGTGTGGGATTCATTCTGTATCTGTCAGTCTTTGGTACTGTGTGTGAGTGTGTGATTCATTCTGTATCTCAGTCTTTGGTACTGTGTGTGAGTGTGGGATTCATTCTGTATCTCAGTCTTTGGTACTGTGTGTGAGTGTGGGATTCATTCTGTATCTGTCAGTCTCTGGTACTGTGTGTGAGTGTGGGATTCATTCTGTATCTGTCAGTCTCTGGTACTGTGTGTGAGTGTGGGATTCATTCTGTATCTGTCAGTCTCTGGTACTGTGTGTGAGTGTGGGATTCATTCTGTATCTGTCAGTCTCTGGTACTGTGTGAGAGTGTGTGATTCATTCTGTATCTCAGTCTCTGGTACTGTGTGTGAGTGTGGGATTCATTCTGTATCTGTCAGTCTCTGGTACTGTGTGTGAGTGTGGGATTCATTCTGTATCTCAGTCTCTGGTACTGTGTGTGAGTGTGGGATTCATTCTGTATCTCAGTCTCTGGTACTGTGTGCGAGTGTGGGATTCATTCTGTATCTGTCAGTCTCTGGTACTGTGTGTGAATGTGGGATTCATTCTGTATCTCAGTCTCTGGTACTGTGTGAGAGTGTGGGATTCATTCTGTATCTCAGTCTCTGGTACTGTGTGCGAGTGTTGGATTCATTCTGTACCTCAGTCTCTGGTACTGTGTGCGAGTGTGGGATTCATTCGGTATCTCAGTCTCTGGTACTGTGTGTGAGTGTGGGATTCATTCTGTATCTCAGTCTCTGGTACTGTGTGTGAGTGTGGGATTCATTCTGCATCTCAGTCTCTGGTACTGTGTGTGAATGTGGGATTCATTCTGTATCTCAGTCTCTGGTACTGTGTGTGACTGTGGGATTCATTCTGTATCTCAGTCTCTGGTACTGTGTGTGAGTGTGGGATTCATTCTGTATCTCAGTCTCTGGTACTGTGTGTGAGTGTGGGATTCATTCTGCATCTCAGTCTCTGGTACTGTGTGTGAGTGTGGGATTCATTCTGTATCTCAGTCTCTGGTACTGTGTGTGAGTGTGGGATTCATTCTGCATCTCAGTCTCTGGTACTGTGTGTGAGTGTGGGATTCATTCTGCATCTCAGTCTCTGGTACTGTGTGTGACTGTGGGATTCATTCTGTATCTCAGTCTCTGGTACTGTGTGTGTGTGCGGTATTCATTCTATATCTCAGTCTCTGGTACTGTGTGTGAGTGTGGGATTCATTCTGTATCTGTCAGTCTCTGGTACTGTTTGAGTGTGTGATTCATTCTGTATCTCAGTCTCTGGTACTGTGTGAGTGTGGGATTCATTCTGTATTTGTCGGTCTCTGGTAATGTGTGTGAGTTTGGGATTCATTCTGTATCACAGTCTCTGGTACTGTGTGTGAGTGTGGGATTCATTCTGTATCTGTCAGTACTGATACTGTGTGTGAGTGTGGGATTCATTCTGTATCTGTCAGTCTCTGGTACTGTGTGTGAGTGTGGGATTCATTCTGTATCTCAGTCTCTGGTACTGTGTGAGTGTGGGATTCATTCTGTATCTCAGTCTCTGGTACTGTGTGAGTGTGGGATTCATTCTGTATCTCAGTCTCTGGTACTGTGTGTGAGTGTGGGATTCATTCTATATCTCAGACTCTGGTACTGTGTGTGAGTGTGGGATTCATTCTGTATCTCAGTCTCTGGTACTGTGTGTGTGTGTGGGAATCTTTCTGTATCTCAGTCTCTGGTACTGTGTGTGAGTGTGGGATTCATTCTGTATCTCAGTCTCTGGTGCTGCGTGTGAGTGTGGGATTCATTCTGTATCTCAGTCTCTGGTACTGTGTGTGAGTGTGGGATTCATTCTGTATCTGTCAGTATCTGATACTTTGTGAGAGTGTGGGATTCATTCTGTATCTCAGTCTCTGGTACTTTGTGAGCGTGTGGGATTCATTCTGTATCTCAGTCTCTCGTACTTTGTGAGAGTGTGGGATTCATTCTGTATCTCAGTCTCTGGTACTGTGTGTGAGTGTGGGATTCATTCTGTATCACAGTCTCTGGTGCTGTGTGTGAGTGTGGGATTCATTCTGTATCTCAGTCTCTGGTACTTTGTGAGAGTGTGGGATTCATTCTGTATCTCAGTCTCTGGTACTTTGTGAGAGTGTGGGATTCATTCTGTATCTCAGTCTCTGGTACTGTGTGTGAGTTTGGGATTCATTCTGTATCTGTCAGTCTCTGGTACTGTGTGTAGTGTGGGATTCATCCTGTATCTCAGTCTCTGTTACTGTGTGTGAGTGTGGGATTCATTCTGCATCTCAGTCTCTGGTACTGTGTTTGAGTGTGGGATTCATTCTGTGTCTGTCAGTCTCTGGTACTGTGTGTGAGTGTGGGATTCATTCTGTATCTGTCAGTCTCTGGTCCTGTGTGTGAGTGTTGGATTCATTCTGTATCTCAGACTCTGGTACTTTGTGAGAGTGTGGGATTCATTCTGTATCTCAGTCTCTGGTACTGTGTGTAGTGTGGGATTCATTCTGTATCTCAGTCTCTGGTACTTTGTGAGAGTGTGGGATTCATTCTGTATCTCAGTGTCTGGTGCTGTGTGTGGGTGTGTGATTCATTCTGTATCTGTCAGTCTCTGGTACTGTGTGTGATTGTGGGATTCATTCTGTATCTCAGTCTCTGGTACTGTGTGTGAGTGTGGGATTCATTCTGTATCTGTCAGTCTCTGGTACTGTGTGTGATTGTGGGATTCATTCTGTATCTCAGTCTATGGTACTGTGTGTGAGTGTGGGATTCATTCCGTATTTCAGTCTCTGGTACTGTGTGTGAGTGTGGGATTCATTCTGTGTCTGTCAGTCTCTGGTACTGTGTGTGAGTGTGGGATTCATTCTATATCTCAGAATCTGGTACTGTGTGTGAGTGTGGGATTCATTCTGTATCTTGTCAGTCTCTGGTACTGTGTGTGAGTGTGGGATTCATTCTGTATCTCAGTCTCTGGTACTGTGTGTGAGTGTGGGATTCATTCAGTATCTCAGTCTCTGGTACTGTGTGTGAGTGTGGGATTCATTCTGTATCTCAGTCTCTGGTACTGTGTGTGAGTGTGGGATTCATTCTGTATCTCAGTCTCTGGTACTGTGTGTGAGTGTGGGATTCATTCTGTATCTCAGTCTCTGGTACTGTGTGTGAGTGTGGGATTCATTCTGTATCTCAATCTCTGGTACTGTGTGTGAGTGTGGGATTCATTCTGTATCTCAGTCTCTGGTACTGTGTGTGAGTGTGGGATTCATTCTGTTTCTCAGTCTCTGGTACTGTGTGTGTGTTTGGGATTCATTCTGTATCTGTCAGTCTCTGGTACTGTGTGTGAGTGTGGGATTCATTCTGTCGCTCAGTCTCTGGTACTGTGTGTGAGTGTGGGATTCATTCTGTCGCTCAGTCTCTGGTACTGTGTGTGAGTGTGGGATTCATTCTGTATCTCAGTCTCTGGTACTGTGTGACAGTGTGGGATTCATTCTGTATCTGTCAGTCTCTGTTACTGTGTGTGAGTGTGGGATTCATTCTGTATCTCAGTCTCTGGTACTGTGTGTGAGTGTGGGATTCATTCTGTATCTGTCAGTCTCTGGTACTGTGTGTGAGTGTGGGATTCATTCTGTATCTGTCAGTCTCTGGTACTGTGTGTGAGTGTGGGATTCATTCTGTATCTCAGTCTCTGGTACTGTGTGTGAGTGTGGGATTCATTCTGTATCTGTCAGTCTCTGGTACTGTGTGTGAGTGTGGGATTCATTCTGTATCTGTCAGTCTCTGGTACTGTGTGTGAGTGTGGGATTCATTCTGTATCTCAGTCTCTGGTACTGTGTGTGAGTGTGGGATTCATTCTGTATCTGTCAGTCTCTGGTACTGTGTGTGAGTGTGGGATTCATTCTGTATCTCAGTCTCTGGTACGGTGTGAGAGTGTGGGATTCATTCTGCATCTCAGTCTCTGGTACTGTGTGTGAGTGTGGGATTCATTCTGTATCTGTCAGTCTCTGGTACTGTGTGTGAGTGTGGGATTCATTCTATATCTCAGTCTCTGGTACTGTGTGTGAGTGTGGGATTCATTCTATATCTCAGTCTCTGGTACGGTGTGTGAGTGTGGGATTCATTCTATATCTCAGTCTCTGGTACTGTGTGTGAGTGTGGGATTCATTCTATATCTCAGTCTCTGGTACGGTGTGAGAGTGTGGGATTCATTCTGTATCTGTCAGTCTCTGGTACTGTGTGAGAGAGTGGGATTCATTCTGTATCTCAGTCTCTGGTACTGTGTGTGAGTGTGGGATTCATTCTGTATCTCAGTCTCTGTTACTGTGTGTGAGTGTGGGATTAATTCTGTATCTCAGTCTCTGGTACTGTGTGTGTGTGTGGGATTCATTCTGTATCTGTCAGTCTCTGGTACTGTGTGTGAGTGTGGGATTCATTCTGTCGCTCAGTCTCTGGTACTGTGTGAGAGTGTGCGATTCATTCTGTATCTCAGTCTCTGGTATTGTGTGTGTGTGTGGGATTCATTCTGTATCTGTCAGTCTCTGGTACTGTGTGTGAGTGTGGGATTCATTCTGTATCTGTCAGTCTCTGGTACTGTGTGTGAGTGTGGGATTCATTCTGTCGCTCAGTCTCTGGTACTGTGTGAGAGTGTGCGATTCATTCTGTATCTGTGAATCTCTGGTACTGTGTGTGTGTGTGGGATTCATTCTGTATCTCAGTCTCTGGTACTGTGTGTGAGTGTGGGATTCATTCTGTATCTGTCAGTCTCTGTTACTGTGTGTGAGTGTGGGATTCATTCTGTATCTGCCAGTCTCTGGTACTGTGTGTGAGTGTGGGATTCATTCTGTATCTCTGTCTCTGGAACTGTGTGTGAGTGTGGGATTAATTCTGTATCTGCCAGTCTCTGGTACTGTGTGACAGTGTGGGATTCATTCTGTATCTGTCAGTCTCTGTTACTGTGTGTGAGTGTGGGATTCATTGTGTATCTGTCAGTCTCTGTTACTGTGTGTGAGTGTGGGATTCATTCTGTATCTCTGTCTCTGGAACTGTGTGTGAGTGTGGGATTGATTCTGCATCTCAGTCGCTGGTACTGTGTGTGAGTGTGGGATTCATTCTGCATCTGTCAGTCTCTGGTACTGTGTGTGAGTGTGGGATTCATTCTGCATCTGTCAGTCTCTGGTACTGTGTGTGAGTGTGGGATTCATGCTGTATCTGTCAGTCTCTGGTACTGTGTGTGAGTGTAGGATTCATTCTGAATCGGTCAGTCTCTGGTACTGTGTTGGAATGTGGAATTCATTATGTATCTCAGTCTCTGGTACTGTGTGTGAGTGTGGGATTTATTCTGTTTCTCTCAGTCTCTGGTACTGTGTGTGAGTGTGGGATTCATTCTGTATCTGTCAGTCTCTGGTATTGTGTGTGAGTGTGGGATTCATTCTGTATCTCAGTCTCTGGTACTGTGTGTGAGTGTGGGATTCATTCTGTATCTCAGTTTCTGGTGCTGCGTGTGAGTGTGGGATTCATTCTGTATCTCAGTCTCTGGTACTGTGTGTGAGTGTGGGATTCATTCTGTCTCTCAGTCTCTGGTACGGTGTGTGAGTGTGGGATTCATTCTGTATCTGTCAGTATCTGATACTTTGTGAGAGTGTGCGATTCATTCTGTATCTCAGTCTCTGGTACTTTGTGAGAGTGTGGGATTCATTCTGTATCTGTCAGTATCTGATACTTTGTGAGAGTGTGCGATTCATTCTGTATCTCAGTCTCTGGTACTTTGTGAGCGTGTGGGATTCATCCTGTATCTCAGTCTCTGGTACTTTGTGAGAGTGTGGGATTCATTCTGTATCTGTCAGTATCTGATACTTTGTGAGAGTGTGGTATTCATCCTGTATCTTAGTCTCTGGGACTCTGTGTGAGTGTGGGATTCATTCTGTATCTCAGTCTCTGGTACTGTGTGTGAGTGTGGGATTCATTCTGTATCTCAGTCTCTGGTACTTTGTGAGAGTGTGGGATTCATCCTGTATCTCAGTCTCTGGTACTGTGTGTGAGTGTGTGATTCATTCTGTATCTCAGTCTCTGGTACTGTGTGTGAGTGTGGGATTCATTCTGTATCTCAGTCTCTGGTACTGTGTGTGAGTGTGGGATTCATTCTGTGTCTGTCAGTCTCTGGTACTGTGTGTGAGTGTGGGATTCATTCTGTATCTCAGTCTCAGGTACTGTGTGTAGTGTGGGATTCATTCTGTATCTGTCAGTCTCTGGTACTGTGTGTGAGTGTGGGATTCATTCTGTATCTCAGTCTCTGGTACTGTGTGTAGTGTGGGATTCATTCTGTATCTCAGTCTCTGGTACTGTGTGTGAGTGTGGGATTCATTCTGTATCTCAGTCTCTGGTACTGTGTGTGAGTGTGGGATTAATTCTGTATCTCAGTCTCTGGTACTGTGTGTGAGTGTGGGATTCATTCTGTATCTCAGTCTCTGGTACTTTGTGAGCGTGTGGGATTCATTCTGTATCTCAGACTCTGGTACTGTGTGTGAGTGTGGTATTCATTCTGTATCTCAGTCTCTGGTACTGTGTGTGAGTGTGGGATTCATTCTGTATCTCAGTCTCTGGTACTTTGTGAGCGTGTGGGATTCATTCTGTATCTCAGACTCTGGTACTGTGTGTGAGTGTGGGATTCATTCTGTATCTCAGACTCTGGTACTGTGTGTGAGTGTGGTATTCATCCTGTATCTCAGTCTCTGGTACTGTGTGTGAGTGTGGGATTCATTCTGTACCTCAGTCTCTGGTACTGTGTGTGAGTGTGGGATTCATTCTGTATCTCAGTCTCTGGTACTTTGTGAGAGTGTGGGATTCATTCTGTATCTGTCACTCTCTGGTACTGTGTGTGAGTGTGGGATTCATTCTGTATCTGTCAGTCTCTGGTACTGTGTGAGTGTGGTATTCATCCTGTATCTCAGTCTCTGGTACTGTGTGTGAGTGTGGGATTCATTCTGTATCTCAGTCTCTGGTACTGTGTGTGAGTGTGGGATTCATTCCGTATCTCAGTCTCTGGTACTGTGTGTGAGTGTGGGATTCATTCTGTGTCTGTCAGTCTCTGGTACTGTGTGTGAGTGTGGGATACATTCTGTACCTCAGTCTCTGGTACTGTGTGTGAGTGTGGGATTCATTCTGTATCTCAGTCTCTGGTACTGTGTGTGAGTGTGGGATTCATTCTGTATCTCAGTCTCTGTTACTGTGTGTGAGTGTGGGATTATTTTTTATCTGTCAGTCTCTGGTACTGTGTGTGAGTGTGGGATTCATTCTGTATCTCAGTATCTGGTACTGTGTTTGAGTGTGGGATTCATTCTGTATCTCTCAGTCTCTGGTACTGTGTGTGAGTGTGGGATTAATTCTGTATCTCAGTCTCTGGTACTGTGTGTGAGTGTGGGATTCATTCTGTATCTCAGTCTGTGGTACTGTGTGTGAGTGTGGGATTCATTCCGTATCTCAGTCTCTGGTACTGTGTGTGAGTGTGGGATTCATTCTGTATCTCAGTCTCTGGTACTGTGTGAGAGTGTGGCATTCATTCTGTATCTCAGTCTCTGGTACTGTGTGTGAGTGTGGGATTCATTCTGTATCTGTCAGTCTCTGGTACTGTGTGTGAGTGTGGGATTCATTCTGTATCTCAGTCTCTGTTACTGTGTGTGAGTGTGGGATTCATTCTGTATCTCAGTCTCTGGTACTGTGTGTGAGTGTGGGATTCATTCTGTATCTCAGTCTCTGGTACTGTGTGTGAGTGTGGGATTCATTCTGTATCTGTTGGTCTCTGGTACTGTGTGTGAGTGTGGGATTCATTCTGCCTCGGCCGTTCAAGGAAGCCTGAGACGTCCATCAGTGGAAAACACAGAGAGACAAGACACAGAGACGGAGACATTGAGAGATGGCGTCTAGTGGTATGATTCTCGCACAGAAAATTCCACTGATTTAAATGCGAGAGGCGGGGACCCAAATCCTGATGTGCCCCCGCTCTTTAGTCAAAAATCCCCTGTTCCCTCAGATTGGCGACATTGCAGAAGATTTTAAATAATAACTGTCAAAAATTCTGCGCCGAGCTTGTGTCCAGTACACCGCAAGAAACCCGCGATTTTATTATTAAAAGCAGGAATTCAGTCCCAGATGTGCGGAAACTGTGAGGTAAATTTGTAAATCCGCTTGTTTACAGAAGCCTGCTCCACATTTTCCACATTGTCCATCTGGGAGCGCGAGCAGGACATATCTACAAGTCTGCCGCTCACCCACAAAGCAGCACAAACTCACGGATTCAGAAACAACTGGAGAATGAAAGATAAACACAACCAGAGAAACCTGCAATACCTGTGGCCCAGGGAAAATGCTTTGGCACAAAAACAAAGTACTGCGGATGCTGGAAAACTGAAATAAAAACAGAAAATGCTGGAAATACTCAGCAGGGCAGGCAGCATCTGTGGAGAGAGAAACGGAGTTAACGTTTCAGGTCGATTACCCTTCTTCGACTTGAAAAGTTACCTCTCTCTTAAAATTCCGTGGCTCAGTTGACTAAAGTGCCTGTTCAGTAAACAGGAGTTTCTGGCTTGGACTCCCAGCTTTGTTTTTTAATTTGTGAAATTAAGCTACAAAATAACTCTGTATCTGGAAAATCACACTGACCAGAGCGTGGAAATATCAATTTTAATAAAATGACCTACAATTTTTTCAATGATTGGTGCAAAACCTTAGATCTGAGGAGAGTTCATCGACCTGAAACGTTAACCCTGTGTTTCATCGAAATTTACAGCACGGAAGGAGGCCATTCGGCCCATCTTGTCCGTGCCATCCGACAAAGAGCTATCCAGTCTAATCCCACTTTCCAGCACTTGGTCCGTAGTCTTGTAGGTTACGGCACTTCAAGTGCATATCCAAGCACTTTTTAAATGTGATGAGGGTTCCTGCCTCTACCACCCTTTCAGGTAGTGAGTTCCAGACCCTCCCCCCACCCCACCCTCTGGGTGAAAACATTTCTCCTCAAATCCCCTCTGAACTTCCGACCAATTACTTTAAATCTATGCCCCCTGGTTGTTCACCTCTCTGCTCAGGGAAATAGGTCCTCCCTATCCACTCTGTCTAGGCCCCTCATAATTGCTTACATCTCAATTAAATCTCCTCCTCTGTTCCAAAGAAAACAACCCTAGCCTATCTAATCTTTCCTCATAGCTAAAATTTTCCAGCCCAGGCAACATTCGCGTAAATCTCCTCTGCACCCCCACTAGTGCAATCACATCCTTCCTGTAATGTGGTGACCAGAACTGCACGCAGTATTCTAGCTGTGGCCTAACTAGTGTTTGATACAGTTCAAACATAACCTACCTGCTCTTATATTATATGCCTCGGCTAATAAAAGCAAGTATCCCGTATGCCTTCTTAACCACCTTGTCTACCTGTCCTGCTACCTTCAGGGATCTGTGGACATGCACTCCAAGGTTCCTCTGATCTTCTGTACTTCTCAGTGTCCTACCATTTATTGTGTATTCCCTTGCCTTTGTATGGTGTTTTGCGTGCCCCGTGTTTCTATGACTCTCCCATGAGTCGACCCGTGCATTAAAAACTCCCCGGTTTGGGTTGTTTCCCTTGAATGTCAGGGGCTTTTGCCAATAGTCCCTGCCTAGCCCGTCGATTAGCGGGTAATCCCACACAGAGAGAGAGACCAAGGCCAAATAGGTCTTCTCCTATGCCAGATGCACAGCGTCCCCAGCGGGATTACTGTGTAACCCGGCCGTGACCGGATGCCACCCGGTTGGTCTTCCGAATTATATCATGAACCACAAGCCCCAACACACAAATTCGGACCCAAGGAGTTACTATGGATGGATTATAATTGACTCAGATGAAACGAAATGGTTCAGGTTGGTCAAAGATCCATTCCTTTTATTACACTCGCAGAACAACAACCCCTACTCCTCTCGCTTACGGCATAACGAGTAGGTGACCGTTGACACTAGTATATAATCTTAGATTAAAATAGCCACCCTGTTGGTTACGCCGAACGAACCCCCTTCCCAGAATCTAAGCCTAGATAATGGAAAAACCCTTCTAACTAAATCCCTCTCCCGATTGGTCAGAACCCACACTTGGAAGCCTCCTCACACACACACACGTTAGTCCTGCATCTTGGACGCTTGCAGTTCCTCAGCAGCCAAACACGCGGGCGGTCCTGGGGATTTCTAGAGGTGTATGCTGGATATAATTACCAGCCCTTGTCGTTGATTCACGCGGTCCCGGGTCCGTTGGACTCTAGAGACAAAACCGTGCCTAACAGAGGCATGTGATGAGGCCTAGAGAGTTACGTTCAGGCGGTACGGCGAGGCACTCACTTCGGGCGTTCCTGGAGAGTAGACGGACGCGTAGCTATGCGGAGAACCCCGTTCCAGATGGTAGAGAAAAGTAAGTTTCCCTCTCCACAGATGATCCCGGACCTGCGGAGTGTTTACAGCATTTTCTGAATAATTTAATTTCCAGACTCTGCAATATTTTGCTTTGTCTTTTTTTCTTTCATGAACAGCATCAAGAATGTGACAGGAGAATTGAATACCAGGCAGTGGGGCGCATTGCTGGTTCAGGGGCAGAGTTCACGCGGGCAGACCCTGGATCGATTCCCGGCTCAATGCAAAATTTAAATTCTTACTGAAGTATTTCGGTAAAACTTTTAAATTAAAGACGTTTCATGAAACGCACTACAAAATATGCCATTTTTAAAATATGTATGAAACTTTCCGTCATTCTTCAATTAAGGAAGGTAAATCCATCCTCTCACATCCGTGGGACAAACTCAGGCAAACAGCTCCGAGCTTCCTTAAGAATTTCTACACTCAGAGGGTTGTGAATGTTTGGAATTCTCTGCCCCAGAGGGCTGTGAATGCTGAGTCTTTGAGTATGTTCAAGGCTGAGATAGACAGATTTTTGGACTTTGGGGAATCAAGGGATATGGAGATCGCGCGGGAAATTGGAGTTGAGGTGGAAGATCAGTCATGATCTTATTAAATGGCGGAACAGACTCGATGGGCCGAGCGGCCTCCTCCTGCTCCTAATTCGTACAGATACCCCGTGAGTTTACACATCTTCTCGTTTGTGACAAAGTCTTAGTCACTGCGTTGAAATCGATTCTATTTCCTGCACATTATTCTTTGCCTGATAGTTGCTGGTTTAACAGTTAAAACTGGCCCCACTTTCGTCCTGTCAATAAGTAACATTGAAGGGCCCCTTTAAAACTCTCATCCGTTATTGCAACACGTTGCGCCTGATGAAACTTAGTGCCCACGTGGAACAGCTAATAAGTGGATAGCTTCCGGAAACACCAATTGTACCATCAGCCCCGCTAGAAATATCACACCGCAAAAGCATTAACTGTTCTAGATGAGGCTCGAACTCCCAACCTCGAGCATTTCCCCAAGCATTCGCACTGTCATATGAAGTACCGCGTGCTAACCGATTGCGCCACTAGAGCCACGCACGAACTATGCGAGTTATCCGTGCTAATTTACTTACGCATTTCATGTTGTTTAATGGTGCGGGGGGCTGGGGCACTGGTTAATGTTTTTTAATTGAGGAGCATTGGCTGGGGTTATATGATAGAGTGCAGCAGGAGTTAATGTCATGTGTTCGCGAGCTGGTGAATTTATCAAAGTTTGCACCAGGTTCCTGGCGTCATAAACATTGAACATGTTTACTCAACTCCTAAAAGTGCAGTCTATAAAATGAGAACGGATGAAAATTCTTCACATGCAGAACACAATCTTTTTTTAAATGTTTTGCCTTTGACTCGTTAACCATGTGAGTATTTCGGTCAGTCCGAAACAGAGAATTATCGGTTGATTAATGGCGATTGCCACAAACTTTTTGCACAGTTTAATGAATTTTGCGTAATTAATAGAATAAACAGTTTTCTACTTTGAACTTGAGCAATATATGAGATTGAACGCTCTCTCTGAGATAAAATATCTGCTTTATGTATGTGAAATTATCATTGCCGAGATTAAACACTTACTGTAGGGTCAGCGGCTCTTTGGTCAAGGGGTGTGTTTCTCGTTTTGGGAATTGACATCAATTAAAATGCAATAGGTCCCGGGTTCAAATCCCGGACGCGCCCCAACATTTTAATAGAACCAGTTTCCTCGGCCTGGAGTCATTCCACAAGTCTTCAAATAATAACTGCCAGAAAATCGGCCTGTATACAGTACATCGCAAGAAAACGGCAATTTTATTTTTGAAAGCAGGAATTCAGTCCCAGAAGTGCCGAAACTGTGAGGTCAATATGTAAATCCGTTTATTTCCAGAAGCCTGCTCCACATTATCCACATTGTCAATCTGGGAGCACGGCAAGAGATGCGGTAAAGGAGACTATATTCAAGACTGTTTCTACCGATTGGAAACAGAAATACTGAAATAAAAAAGATTTTTGGATGACTCCTTTTGGATAATAATGTTCGATCGAGGCTGGTGAGAGGTTAAAGTCTCAGGACTGTTAATCCAGTTGGAAGATACGTGGCCTGAAAATGTTACAGTCCCCAAGTTAGACAATCTTTTCTCTCTCCCTGTTTGGTGAAATTCTCCCACTTTCTCAAACTAATATTTCACCCAACTCTAATGGAAAGAAGATTGAATCGAGAGCTCCTTCCTCCTTCCTCCCTTCCTTTCCTCCATCCTTCATTCCCATCCTCCTTGTTCGCGGTTTCCTGCCTCATTGGACAAAGCGCCTGACTTTGATGTTAACTCTGTGATCGATATCTTATCAGTTCCAGGCCTAACCTCGCCTTTTTGCAGAATTAGTATAATCTATTTGATGGAAACTCAGGTCAATAGCCGGGGGGTTGGGGTCATGTGCACTGGTTAATGTTGTTTAATTGAGGAGCTTTGGCTGGGGTTATATGACAGTGTGCAGCAAGAGTTACTCTCATGTGTTCGCGAGCTGGTGAAATTACCGAAAGCTGTACCAGATTCCTAGTGTCATAAGCACTGAACATTTTTACCCAACTCCTAAAATACAGTCTGTAAAATGAGAACGGATGAAAATTCATCACATGCAGAAAACCAAAAACATTTTAAAGTTTTGCCTGTGACTCGATAACCAGGTGAATATTTCGGACAGTCCGAAACAGAAAGTTATCGGTTGATTAATGGCGATTACAGCAAACTTTCGACACAGTTTAATCAGTTTTGCGTAATTAATAGAATAAACAGTTTATTAAAAGTTTACTCCTCGACGTGGAATGGAACCCGTTTCGCAGGGTAAGAGAATTTATAGATGGCAGTTGCTGTTCTGAGTTGTTCCTCTGATTATTTAGAGAGCAGCGGTTTCCGAAGTGAAGCGGTTATCACTTCCGTCTAAAGTACAGCAGGTCCCCGGTTCAATCATCTCTTGTAGGTAGAGATCAATAAAATACATTAACAGCCGCGCGGTATTCTCCTTTTCTCTATACAGTTCTGGACACACTCAAACTCTACAGAGATACCGACAGTGTGAGAGATCATTACAGGATCCTGCAGCGCTGCCTCGGTTAATAGCAACAGTTCGGAGATGCATTTCAGACGCGGCAACAAACCCATGAATTTGTTTGCTGTTCCCCAGCTCCCGGAGTGAGGCCGGCCCCGCTCTCTCCAAAGCGCCCACTGCCGGCGGAAAGCAGCGATTGCTGCTTCAGAGAGCGTAAACTTCCCATCGCTGCTATACAAGATATCACTGAAGCGGAGGATCGCCGAGATTTGCATCTGTAGCTTGTAGGTGTGGATGTCGAGGTTGATATCGATCGATTCATTGTTTTAGAACCGCTGAAATTGAATCTTTCTCCAGCAGTTGTTGCCGGTTTACGTCTGAAAAGTGCCCTCGAGGTGCACTAGACAACTTTGGAGATGCGGTGTAGTGGGACAAGTTTTAGGATGAGCAGGGTTAATGCCGAGAACAAATTAAACAGTAGCTCCAGCTGATGAACCTTGCACTGGTGAAAATCCTGGGCGGAGATTTAGAGGAAGCGACAGTGGGAAGGGGCTGTACTGCGATTCTAACACTTCTCCAAACACATTCCGGGGAAGCCATCGACAGTAAACAGAGGGCTTGGAACGGGAATGGAAATGCGGGCACACGTGAAAGAGCATTGGTATTGGGAATGTAAAACTGCTGTCTCCGATACTCTGCTTACCTGAATCAGTCAAAATGTAATGGACAATACAGGGCAAATCCATTTGATTTTACGTTTGATAACCAGTTGATTGGGTCTGTATTACAGACAGAGTGACTCTTTAATCAAGGGGTATGAATCTCGCTTTGGAAATTGCAGATTGAAATTTGCGAAAAGTCCCGCGTGAGCCCCTTTTTAACGTCGACTTCTGATATTGGACTTGCGCACAAAACCTGTTCTAATCCGCCTAAGAAATAATCGGTCAGGACCCAAATCATTCTCCATCAATCTCCAGCGGCTTCGGAGGAAGGTCAATGCAAACTGCCATGTAAATATCAGGGCTTCAAAGACAATCAGTTAAAGCATTTTTTAGCAATCAATCACCTGTGATGGTTGTAAGTATATTTGGATGTGTCATGATAGATACAAATATATTTGTGAATTGCTATTGTGTTAGATGTAACTGCTTTTGCATCTCTGTTCGTTACAAATGTATTTAGATGTATCTGTATTATTTATTAATGAATTGGTTGGGGGAATCTGTGTCAGTTATAAATGTATTTCTGAGCGCTGCAAATGTCCTGTCCGGCTCCATTCTACCTTCTCATTGCCCCCACGTGGGACACGGCAGAACATCGGTTACATTCGGATTCAACTTTTGCTTGTATTGATATTGAGAAAATTTGCGGTTTACAAAGTAAGAACTCTGCATCCATCAGCTTCTCTGATACGTCCTGAGCGCCTCTTGGCCTTTCTGATTAGTCCTGAGCGTCCCTTACCCGCTCTGGCACATCCAGAGTGTCCCTTACACTGTCTGGTACACCCGAAGCGTCCCTCACCCTGTCTGGTACATCTGGAGTGTCCCTTACACTGTCTGCTACATCCGGAACGCCCCTTACCCTGTCTGGAACATCCGGAGCATCACTTACCCTGTCTGTTACATCCGGAACCTCCCTTACACTCTGTGTTATCTCCTGAGCGTCCATTGTCCTTTTTTCTAAACAGTTTGTCAAAATTGCATATTTCACCCCTTCTTCCGCAGATATGTAGCTCTTCCCGTCGCTCACGCTCCTCAACTGTTGAGGGAAAAACGCCAACTACCAGGAAAAACAAACCAAGTTCTTCAGTTAGCCTCCCCATTTCACTTGATTTTCCCAAGGAAATTTCGTGTACAATCGGGCTGCTTTGATTCCAAAGGCCCGCCCTGCTTTCGCAGTGCTTGTCTGTCGAGCCGCCCCGCAGGTCTAAATGTATCGACTGGTCTCAAAGCACCAATTCAGTTTGGTGCGAATGGGACATGTTCCCCCAGGAACAGCGGTGGTAGCAGAGCAAACTTAACGGCCTAAGTAGGTGACAGTGAATGTTAGATTAAGGTAATTCCGCAGGAAAGTTACAATGAAATGGAAGGAGGAAAGTAAAGGAGGGCTACTGATTGTGGAAGGAAGAAAAAGCTGGGAGAAGAGGCGGGTTTGATTTATGGAGCATCAAGTTCAGGCATGTGAGAGCGCGGGGTTTTGAAGGAGTGAATAGGTTTTCACCACCAACAAACAATATTTGTTTCATGTAATAAAGATTGATTGCTCGCTGCATTCTATTAGCAGGTACCGCAGATAACAAGCGAGTTGTGCCGTGACTCGGATTTGAACCGAGGTTGCTGCGGCCACAACGCAGAGTACTAACCACTATACGATCACGGCGCCACACATCAGTTGCTGCAGATTTAATCTGGGCCACAGTAAAGTCACGCTCGGCGCTGCTTAGAAAAGATGGGTTTTTGCTGAAGAGGCCGAAATCAGCATCGTCAGAAATTATGACAGCGGTGGAATTCGACCCAATCCCCACAGTGATTGGAGCCTTAATCCAGAATGGGAATTAGTGCAGCCGCAGTTACATTTAAAAGGATTGTGGTCCTTTCACAAGAGAAGAAACTCACAGCTGGAGGGTCAGAAAGACAAAAACGGCTTCACTGCGAATCGAAGACAGGCGCTTCTATTTACTAGACAACAGCTTTGACCAACTAAGCCACGGAGCCAAATCACTCTTGCAGTGAACCGCCTCCCGTCACTGATATCTATCAGCTACCTGTCACTGCCTCTTGGCGTCTGAGGCCGTTTTGTATTGATCCATCTCGCTTGTCTATTCCGCCATGTGTCCCGATGCTGTCTGTATCTCTCGCCGCGTTTATCTCAGTGTCAATCTGTGAGTTGATTCTGAATGAATACCTGTGTTTGTGTCTTACATGAAATAAATGAGGGGATAAGGCAATTCTTCCTCTGACACTGGGGAACTTTTGAGCTAACATTTATAACAAGCTATTGTTTATTGTGATGCAGCAAATACAATGTTTAGAGGACAAGTTTCTCGGAGCGATGTGTCTGATCCTCTCATGGATGCGTTTGTACAAAGTTATGCAAAAGACGGAGATGTAAATAATTTACAGGGAAATCATCGAAACTTATCTTCAAGTATCGCGTTCGCCCACAAAGAAGCACAAACTCAGGGGGTCAAAAAGCTGACGTGTAATCAGCTCTGTGGTGCTAATGGACTCTGGTTCGAGTCCCAGGAGAGTCGCTGTTCAATCAGGTTTCGGTGATGAACTTTTGCAGCAAAACCACAACTCGTTCATTGATGTCCTTCAGAGACTGGGAATCGCCAAAGAGGTCGATTGAATTGTGAATAATTAACATTGAAATATGTTGTTTACTCCACGTGTATAGTGTCGACAAACCCTGTGCATTCTGTCCTCTGGAGCTCAAACATTCTCTGGGGAAAAGGCAATCCGACCTTCTGGAACGCTGAAAAGACATCATTTGATCCTGGGGACCTCTCCCATCTCAATCAGTGAAACCCCCCGAGCGAGAATCAAACCCCGAGACCAACGAGTCGTCATAATTCGGTGCCACCCACAGCCGATCAGCCATCCTTTCAGACCGCTTCTGACCATCCAATCCCGCTTTCTTATACAATGTTCAACAATATCAACCGGTTCACGAAATATTCCAAGTCAACAATATTAGCCTCACTTCACCTGATTCGTTTTGACAGTCCGAATTTTACTTTCTGAATTACTTTCCCTGCCGTCTCAGTCATGATTTCTTTGTTTACGCGTTTCTGCTGGTGCAGCAGATTAGATCAGCCTTGGTTCAACAAAACCCTGCGAAGTCCATCAGGGGAAAAACACACAGAGACAAGAGACAGGGAGAAACAGAAATTTGCTTGCAAAGAAAATTAAGATTGCATATGACAAGTTCTGCGGTTGGGCAGATTTAAGAATAGAGCTTGGGAGACACACCCTCCCGTGCCCTGAGATCCACTAACTATTTCAAGTCAACAATATTAGACTCTCTTTACAAAGCTCGTTTTGAATCGACGACCTGTATTATCGAGTAAGACTTTGCAAAATCAATTGCTCTACATTGTCGTCTGTCTCGGTATCCTCATGTTATACACTCTACCATAAGCGGACTGTAATCACATTGCTGCTTTATTTCACTGTGAGAGCGATGAGATCTGAGTATGGAGACATCAGCCACGAATTCATCAACTGGGCTGTACCTTTACTTTCCCAATCGTCTAATTCTGTCTTTACACGTCTGTGCTGAGGTTGCTCGAGAAGTCTGAAAAGCCCATCAGCGGAAAACAAGAGATAGAGAGAGATGCAAAATAAAGAGTGTGAATGTCCAGTACTGATACTCTGCGTGTATTGAGAGAATGGCAGGAAGCTCTTTCTCTGTCCCGGCGGGTTAAGATTGATAGCTGCAGGTTGTGTGTATTGAGAGAAATGCAGGAAGTTCCCTGTCAGTCGCGGGCGGGTTATGATTGAAAGCTGCAGGCTGTGTGTAGTGAGAGAAATGCAGGAAGATCTCTGTCAGTCCCGGACAGGTTATGATTGAAAGCTGCAGGCTGTGTATATTGAGAGAAATGCAGGAAGTTCCCTGTCAGTCCCGGGCAGGTTATGATTGACAGCTGCAGGCTGCGTGTAGTGAGAGAAATGCAGGGAGCTCCCTACACCACAGCTCCATTTTACCGCCTTTGCTCCATGTCCCTTGATACGCTCACCAAACATAAATCTATCGTTCCGTCTTGCAACCTCCAATTGACCCCCAACACCCACAAGCTTTTCGCGGAAAAGAGTTCCAGATGTTCATTACCATTTGTGTGAAAAAGTGATTCTTGATTTTGCTCTTGAAGGGCCGAGCTCTAATTTTAAGATTTTGTTCCCTTGCTCTTGATTCACCCACCAGAGGAAATACTTTCACTTATCTACCCTATCCAATCTCTTTAACATTTTACACAGCTTGATTAGGTCACCCCTCAATCTTCTTCTAGACTCAGAACTAATCCAATTAGAAGTGAAGCAGTAAATCGGTCTCAGTAAAACGGGCCATGAGACTGTGCAATGCACTGGCCCAGAGCAGATGATTTAAAACAAGAGTTTAATTACCGGCAGCGTGTGGGAGGAAGGCGAGAGAGAAGGAAAAGAGTCACAAGTAAAAACACCTTGGAAACCAGTGCCTCCTAATCTGCTTTGAATCCCCCCAGTGTATTGGAAACACTTTTATTGTCATATTGATACACTGATGTATTTGAAAGAACATTAAATGAGATTTAACGCTGTCTCTGATATAAGATAATTGTTTTATATATTTGAACCCACCCGCTGTGTTTAATCTCTATCCTGAATGTTTAGCTGTAACTTGGAATCAGTTTATAATCTAGAGAAAAGGACCCAGAAATTAGACTTCGATGGTTGCCGCGGGGGTAAGGATCGTGCGCGATCTTACCTACCGCGCCTGCCTTTATGGTTTTGGCCCACACGAACTTCTGCTCCTGGGCCTCTCCCCTTTGCCGGCGCGCAGTGTGTGAGTGTCCCAGAGGCGCAGTTAGTTCGATGCGACCTCTGGGATCACGTGGGCCAGTTAGAGCCAATGGCAGCACACCATCTTTCATTCATAGTTTTGACAGGAAGAGCTGTCAAAACTATGAATACAACTTGCCCCCAAAAGAACAGCTAAACATCTATTATTTCTTTTTTTTTAAATCACATTAATAAAATAACTATAGTTAAATAAATTAGCCACTATAAGAAAAATTTTAATTTTTGAAAAATTTAAATTCTTTTTAAAAGTTATAAAGATAAACTTACCTTTCTTTAAAGTCTCTAAAAAAGATAAACCTGTTGAAAAAAATTTAAAATAATACTTAATTAACTACTTACCTTGTTAAAGGGGGTCTTACGCCTCCTTTTTTCATGTGTAAAATCTTCAATACTTACCCTCGCGTTCAAACCTGAAAAAAAACCTAAGTGTGCTGCGTGCGCACAGCCTGTAGTGCGCACGCGGTTCACTTAGGAACCGCCCCCTCAGCAATATCGGAAGTGCCGGTTTCCCGCGCATGCGCAATGCATGCAGGAAACCGACACTTCGGGACCGAATATGGGTGAGTACACAATGCGTACTCTCCCGTACTCGCCCGAATTTCTGGGCCAAGGTTTCAGCAGCCGGCGGGCAGGGAGCAGAGGCTGAGACTGATCTGTGTCATGTGGGAGAACACAATATCCCTGCTGTTTATATCCATTATCCTGCAGAATATTCAATACTGTTCTTATATTCCTCTTAAATATCGGAGGGGTTTACAATAATGTAATGATCGATACGATTCATTTCTATTTTATTAATTTGCAGCTAATTTAATAAAACGAAACCAGCGAAATAGTCATTGCTGAGATTAAACACACACCTCGTTAGCGATTTCGGAAATTAACTTGTTGAACCCTGCGATGGCCGAGTGGTTAAGGCGTTGAAATTAATAATCCCATTGGTGGAACCCGCTCAGTGTCGGATTCCATGTGGACCCCAGTGTCGAACAAATATTTAAATATTTAAATATTTATAATCCGCTCTGTTCAAGAATGCATGCTGGGAAGCTTGGACAAATTTCGAAAGTGTTCGAGACTCTCTGGAAGCTACAGATAAGGAGGCCTCGAGACACTGTGGGGAACTGTTGTCAACACCAGGCGCTGTCTGGTGGCATCAGTCTGTGTGACCATGTGAGAGAGAGAATGGGATTTCACTGGAAAGCTTGTTTTTGTCAGCAGGAATGATCTAAGAGAAGCCATTCTAAAGTGAAAAAGCGAACACAGTCCACGGATTGTCCAGGAGACAGAGTAATGGAGAGAATCCCTCGAAGACAGAAAAACAACAACATCAAGGTGGACAACAGCAAATAATGAACCTCTCCGTCTCCCGGAGCAGAGGAATTGGCCATTCTGAGTTTCGAGTTGCACCACTGACTTAAAGGTTGTCCGAATCTCTATCTGTTAAACTTGTATTATACTGGGAGTAATACCATTTGTTAGAAAATTTTAAAGTCTTGGTTCATCTTATCTCTGATTATCCTAAAGAGTAAAGAAAGTTCAAACTAAACTACTGAAGGAGCTATTCGCAGAATCATAGAATGATACAACAACAACAGCACATATTTGCATGTATAGAGTATATTTAATGTCGTCAAACGGCCCAAGGCGCTTCACAGGAGCATTCTTAAACCAAATTGACACCGAGACACATCAGGAGATATCAGGGCAGATGACCAAAGGCCTGGTCAAAGAGGTAGGTTTTAAGGAGCATCTTGAAGGTGAAAGCAGAGGTGGAGAGGCGGAGAGGTTTAGGGAGGCAATTGCAGAACTTAGGGTTCAGGCAGCTGAAGGCACAGCCACCGATGGTGGACTGATTAAAATCGGGGAAGATGCCAGTATTGGAGGAGCGCAGATATCTCGGAGGGTTGTAGCACTGGAGGAGGTTTGGAGTTTGGGAGAGACGAGGCCATGGAGGATTGAAAAACAAGAATGCGAATTTTGAAATGGAAGCGTTCGTTAACGGGGAGTCAATGTCTTCTTTTTCTCTTCTTAGGCAGGCCCTCGGAACCGAGGATGACTTGCTTCCACACTAAAAATGAGTTCTCAGGTGACTGATGAGTCCAATGCGGGACCTACAGTCTCTGTCACAGGTGGGGCAGACGGTGGTTGAAGGAGCGGGTGGTTGGGGTGCTTGGGTTGACGTGCGCTCCTTCTGCTGTTGCGCTTGGCTTCCGCTTGCTCCCGGCGAAGAGACTCGGGGTGTTCGGCGCCTTCCTGGATGCTTCTCCTCCACTTTGTGCACTCTTGGGCCAGGGATTCCCAGGTGTTGGTGGGAATATTACACTTTTTTAAGGAGGCTTTGAGGGTGTCCTTGAAGCGTTTTCTCTGCCCACCTGAGGCGCTCTTGCCGTGTCGGAGCTTCGAGTAGAGTGCTTGCTTTGGGAGTCTCGTATCGGGCATGCGGACGATGTTCCCGTCCATTGGAGCTGATCGAGCGTCGTCTAAGCTTCGATGCTGGGAATGTTGGCCTGAGCGAGAGCACTGACAATGGATTTGCAGGATCTTGCAGAGGCAACGTTGGTGGTACGTCTCCAGTGCTTTGAGGTGCCTGCTGTACATTGTTCATGTCTTTGAGGCATACAGGGCGGGTATCACTGCTACTCTGTAGACCATAGCTTGATGAAGGGTTTGATGTCCTGGTCTTCAAACACACTCTTCCTCAGGCGACCGAAGGCTGCACTGGCACACTGAAGGCGGTGTTGGACTTCATCATCGACGTCTGCCTTTGTTGACAGCAGGCTCCCGAGGTATGGAAAGTGGTGCACGTTGTCCAAGGCCCCATCATGAATTTTGATAATCGGGGAGTAGTACTGTGTGGCGGAGGCAGGTTGTTAGAGGACCTTTGTCTTCCGGATGTTTAGTGTACGGCCCATGCTCTCGTATGCTTCAGTGAAGGTGTTGACGATGGTTTGGAGTTCGGCCTCAGAGTGTGCGCAGACGCAAGCGTCGTCTGCATACTGTTATTCGATGACAGAGGATGGGACGACCTTGGTATGGAGGCGACGGAGGTTCAACAGATACCCGTTTGTTCTGTAAATTGGCTCCACTCCAGCGGAGAGCTTACTGAGGGTGAGATGGAGCATTGCAGGCAGAAGATCGAGAAGAGCGTTGGTGCGATGACACAGCCATGCTTGACCCCGGTCCGGATGTGAATTGGGTCTGTGGTGGATCCTTTGGTCAGTATCACGGCTTGCATGTTGTCGTGAAGCAGGTGGAGAATGGTGACCAACTTTTGAGGGCAGCCGAATATGAGGAGGTCACTATAATCCCTCATGGTTGACAGTGTCGAAGGCCATTGTGAGGTCAAAGAAGGCCATGTACAGCGGTTGGTGCTGTTCCCTGCATTTCTCTTGTAGTTGACACGCGGTGAAGATCATGTCCATTGTGCCCCTTAGTGGGCTGGATCCGCATTGCGACTCTGGGATGAGCTCTTCAGCCACTGGGGGAAGGCGATTGAGGAGGATTCTTGCGTTGACTTTCCCTGTGGCAGACAGCAGGGAGCCTCCTCTGAAATTACCGCAATCTGACTTGTCACCTTTCTGGAAAATGGTCACGATTACGGCATCCCTGTGATTCCCTGGTATGCTCTCCTCCTTCCAAATAAGAGAAATGGGTTCATTTATTCGCGCCAATAGTGCTTCTCTGCCATGTGTTAGCGCTTTGGCGGGGATTCCATCTGCTCCTGAGGCCTTGTTGTTCTTCAGTTGTCGGATGGCCTTTCCAACCTTAAGCCGTGCTGGAGTTGTGCTGAGGTGATGGCGGGTAGCATGCTGCGGGATGGAGTTGAGGACACTCGCGTCGAAGACAGAGTCTCGGTTAAGGAGATCTTGAAAGTGCTCCTTCCAGCGGGAACTGACTGCCTCCCTGTCCTTGATGAGTACCTCTCTGTTGTTGGCCCGCAGTGGGGTAGGACCTTGGGTGCTTAGGCCGCAGGTGGTCTTGACTGCGCTAAAGAATTCGTTATGTTTCTACTCCCTAATCATTTGTTTCTTCCCGCTAGTCTTTCACTGTGTGTCAATCTGTGAGGAAGGAAGAGAGAGGAAAAGGTGCATCTCCGATTCGTGATATCTGTTCTGCGTTCATGCAATGGTCCGTGTTTATTTTACTATTGTATGAACAGCGCAGGGGCACAGACTGGAAAGCCCAGCGTGGCCAGCAATGATGAGGATGGGATTCGAACCCACGCGTGCAGAGCACAATTTAACAGCAATCAGTTTTGAATGGTCGGTTTTGAGCCAGATTCAGAGCAGAGAAGAAAAAGTTTCGCCCAGTGAGTTAAATGACCGGCACCACTCCGCTGCTCTCCCCCATAGTCCTGCAAGTTTTTCCATTCCGGCTATCTATTGGTAATTTGAGCCAAGCCAAGAGCTAAGTGTAGCATGCTTGGGAGGAGAAGGTGACCTTGGACAGAAGGATCTGTAGTGTTTTAGTTTTAACTCTCTTCACTCTTTAGGGTAATCAGAGTAAAGATCAACCAAAGTTTTAAACTTTTCAAACAATTGGTTATATTGGCCCAGAAATTGGACTTCAATGGTTGCCGCGGGGATAAGGATCCCCCGCGATATTGCACTTCGCGCCTGCCTTTATAGTTTTGGCCCACACCAACTTCAGTTCCTGGGCCTCTCCCTGGTGCAGGCGCGCAGTGTGTGCGTGTCCCAGAGGCGCAGTTAGTTCGATGCAACCTCTGGGATCACGTGAGCCAGTTAGAGCCAATGGCAGCACACCATCTTTCATTCATAGTTTTGACAGGAAGAGCTGTCAAAGCTATGAATACAACCTGCCCCCAAAAGAACAGCTAAACCTCAATTAATTTTTAAAAAAATCACGTTAATAAAATAACTATAGTTAAATAAATTAACCACTTTAAACAAAAATTTAAATTTTTACAAAATATAAATTCTTTTTAAAAGTTATAAAAATAAACTTACCTTTCTTTAAAGTCTCTAAAAAAAGTTAAACCTGTTGAAAAAAAAAAATAATACTTAATTAACTACTTACCTTGCTAAAAGGGGGTCTTACGCCTGCTTTCTTCATGTGTAAAATCTTCAACACTTACATTCGCGTTCAAACCTGAAAAAAAACTAAGTGTGCTGCGTGCGCACAGCCTGTAGTGCGCAAGCGGGTCACTTCGGAACCGCCACCTTCGCAATATCGGAAGTGCCGGTTTCCCGCGCATGCGCAGTGCATGCAGGAAACCGGCACTTCGGGACCGAATATGGGTGAGTACACAGTGCGTACTCTCCCGTATTCGGACGAATTTCTGGGCCATTAACATAATAATACTGGTTTTGCACAGAGATAATTGTCCAACCTTTAAGTCAGTGGTGCAACTCGAAACTCAGAATGGTCAATTATTCTGCTTCGGGAGACGGAGAGATGAATTATGTGTTGGTGACCTCCTTGGTGTGTTTCTGGTCAGTCTTTGCGATCTCCTCTCCGTTTGTCTGTCTCCTGGATTGTATTCTGCTTTTTACTTTAGAATGGCTGCTCTAATACCATTGCTGCTGACAGAAACAATCCTTCTAGTGACTTTCCATTCTCTCTCTCCCATATTTACACAGACTGATGCTATCGGACAGCACCGAGTGTGTGCGAAGGTTCCTCAGAGACTCTCGAGGCCTCCTCATCTGTAGCTACCAGACAATCTGCAGAACACGTTTGGAACTAGCAAAGCAAACCCAGCCTGCCTTCTTGAAGTAAGTAAGTGATCCAGGTCTTTCGCCAATCCTTTAGTTTCCTTAAAACCGGGATTGAAATGTCAGAAATTATTCCAGAGGAAGCAGATTGTAGAAAATAAATTATTTGAAGGAATTGATACAATAATGAGAGAACCCGCTGCGAGCAGGGTTCGAACCTGCGCGGGGAAACCCCATTGGATTTCAAGTCCAACGCCTTAACCACTCGGCCATCGCAGCTGTGGAAACGCAGCTTCCAACAAGTTACATTCTCAGAACGCTGACCCTGTTTATTACTGGTAATAACGGTTTCGTGACATTTAATTTGCGTCAAATTCATCAAATCGAAAAGAGTCGCAGCGATCGTTACAATGAAGGAGAACTTCCGATATTTAACGGTAATGTAAGATGTTGAGAACAGTATGGAATATTCTGCAGGATAATGAAAATAAACATCAGGAATATTGTGTTCTGCTCCCACATAACACACATCAGCCTCGGTCTCTGCTTCCTGCTCGCCGGCTGCTGAAACATTTTCTCCAGATTATAAACTGATTCTAGGTCGGAGATAAATATTCAGGGTAGAGCCTAAACACAGCGGGTGAGCCCAAATATATAAAGCAGTTATTTTAGACCAGAAACAGCGTTAAATCTCATAAATTGCTCAAATGTAACAATGTAGGAATATGACATTAAATGTATTTGAATACAGTGGGGGGATTTAAAGCAGATTCGGGGCCATTGGTTTCCAAGGTGATCTTACCTGTGACTCTCTTGCCTCTCTCCCCCCTTTCTCCCACACGCTGCCGGTTTTCAAACATTGTTTTAAATCTGCTGCTCCGGGCCAGTGCATTCCACAGTCTCACAACCCTTTCTACAAATACCCTTTCACTGCTTGACTTCACTGTTTAGTAGTTATGAATCATCTTGAGGTACGATGGTGGCGTTTGCGACGTCGAATTAAAAGGCCGCGTATTGGAAACACGTTGGGGTCACAGTTTCTTTTTGCACAGAATTGAACCTAAATGATTCAAGAAGGAATATTGTATTTGCTGCATCACAATAAACAATATTTTGTTATAAATGTTAGCTCATTATATCCCCAGTGTCAGAGGAAGAATTGTCTGACCTCTTCATTTATTTCATGTAAGAAACAAACACAGGTATTCATTCAGAATTAACTCGCAAATTGACACAGAGATAAACACAGAGAGAGATATACAGAGAGCATCGGGACACATGGCGGAATAGACAAGAGAGATGGATAAATACAAAACGAGCTCAGACTCCAAGAGGCAGTGAGAGGTAGCTGATATATATCAGTGAGAAGAGAAGCGGAATTCGCCGAATGTATTTGGCTCCGTGGCTTAGCTGGTCAAAGCGCCTGTCTAGTAAACAGGAGATCCTGGGTTCGATTCCCAGCGGAACCTTTGTTTTTCTGTCTTTCTGACCCGACAGGGATTAATTTCTTCTCGTGTGAAAGAGCCACAATCCTTTTAACTGCGGCTGCACTTGTTAAAATTCTGGATTAAGGCTGCAGTCGCTGCGTGGCATGGTACTGACTTCGATAGATAATTGGTTGGCAGACAGGAAGCAAAGAGTTGGAATAAATGGGTCTTTTTCCGAGTGGCAGGCATTGACTAGTGGGGTACCGCAGTGATTGGTGCTAGGACCCCAGTTATTCACAATATATATTAATGATCTAGACGAGGGAACTAGATGTAATACTCCAAGTTTGCAGACGACACAAAGCTGGGTGGGCGTGTGTGTTGTGAGGAGGATGCAGAGAAACTCCAGTATGATTTGGACAAGTTTAGTGATTGGGCAGATGCATGACAGATGCAGTATAATGTGGATAAATGCGAGGTTATCCACTTTGGTGGCAAAAATCGGAAGGCAGATCATAATCTGAACGCCAATAGATTGGGAATAGGGTAAGTGCAACGAGACCTGGGACTCCTTGTGCATCATTCGTTGAAGTGATTAGTCGAAGTCAGATGTCTTATCCATTCGGCCACGCGGCCGCAATCGACGATGAAACGATTGTTGTGGGTGAATTGCGAGCAACTCCAGGGCTCATAAAAGCAAGTGGATTGAGGAAAAGATGAACATATTTCGAATTAATGAACTAGATGCGCTGAGATCTGGGTTCGCACCAGCGCAGAGAAACCCAATGTAACTTCGAGCTCAAACACCTTAACAACTCGGTCATCACAGCTGAAATCGCTCTCCTTTAAAAAAGACTAAAACAGAGAATGATCCCGGAATGTGAGCACTCCCGGTTTAAACAGACACAGAATGATGCGGGACTGTGAACATTCCCGTTTTAAAAAGACACAGAATGATCCGGAATTGACAGCAATCCCGATTACGATTAGCAGCGAAGTCAGACGCCTTATCCATTGTGCCAAGGAAATTTCGGGGTCAATCCGACTATTTTGCTTCCAATGGCCCGCCCTGCTTTCGCAATGCTTGTCTGTTGAGCGGTCCCGCAGGTCTAAATGTATCGACTGGTTTCAAAGCACCAATTCAGATTAGTGCGAATGGGACATGTGCCCCGAGGAACAGCAGTGGTAGCAGAGCAAACTTAACGGTGTAACTAGGTGCAAGTGAATGTTAGATTAGGCAATAACGCAGGAAAGTGACAATGAAATGGAAGGAGGGAAGTAAAGGAGGGGTATTGATTGTGGAAGCAGGAAAAAGAGGAGGGTTTGAAGGAGTGAACAGGTTTTCATCGCCAACAAATAATACTTGTTTCATGGAGTAAAGATTAATTTCTCGGTCGGTTTTATTAGCAGGTGCCGCAGAGAGCAGAAAATATATAAAGCGAACTGTGCCGTGATTCGGATTTGAACCGTTGTTACTGCGGTTACAGGGCCGATTACTCACCACTAAACGATCACAGCGCCACACACCAGCTGATGCGGGTCTGCTCTGACCACAGCAAAGTCACACACGCCACTGACTTGGAAAAGGTGGATTTTTGGTGAAGAGGCCAAAATCAGCACCGCCAGAAATTCTGACAGCGGTGGAATTCGCCCCACGCCCTGCAGCGACTGGAACCTTTTTCCAGAATAGGAACTAGAGCTGCCGCAGTTACATTTAAAAGGATTGTAGCCCTTTCACACCAGAAGAAACTCACCCCTTGAGGGTCAGAAAGACAAAAAAGGCCGCGCTGGGAATCGAGCCCAGAATCGCCTGTTTTACTAGACAGGCGCTTTGACCAGCTAAGCCACGGAGCCAAAACACGCCTGAAATTCTTTGCCTCCGCTCACCGATATTTGTCAGCTACCTGTCACTGCCTCTTGGAGTCTGAGGCCGTTTTGTATTGATCCATCTCTCCTCTCTATTCCGCCATGTGTCTCGATGCTGTCTGCATCTGTCGCTGCGTTTATCTAAGTATCAATCTGTGAGTTGATTCTGAATGAATACCTGTGTTTGTGTCTTACATGAAATAAATGAGGGAATCAGACAATTCTTCCTCTGACACTGGGGAAGTAATGAGCCAATATTTATAACAAGCTATTGTTTATTGTGACGCAGCAAATACAATATTCCAGCTTGAATGATTTAGGTTCAATTCTGTGCAAAAAGAAACTGTGACCCCAACGTGTTTCCAATAGGCCGCCTTTTAATTTGACGTCACAAACGCCACCATTGCACCTCAAGCTGATTCATAACTAATAAACAGAGAAGTCAAGCAGTGAGATGGTATTTGTAGAAAGGGTTGTGAGACTGTGGAATACACTGGCCCAGAGCAGCAGATTTAAAACAAGGTTTAAAAACCGGCAGCGTGTGGGAGGAAGGGGAGAGAGGCATGAGAGTCACAGGAAAAATCACCTTGGAAATCACTGGCCCACAATATGCTTTAAATCCACCACTGTATTTAAACACATATAATGTCTTATTCATACATTGATGCGTTTGATCAATATATGAGATTTAACGCTGTCTCTGGTCTAAAATAACTGCTTTATATATTTGAACTCAACTGCTGTGATTAGGCTCTACCCTGAACATTTATCTCCAACCTAGAATCAGTTTATAATCTGGAGACTCGGTTTCAGCAGCAGGCAGGCGAGGGAGCAGAGGCTGAGGCTGACCGGTGTCATGTGGGACAAATTAGAGTGATAGAATTATACAGCACAGAAAGAGGCCATCGTGTCCGCGCCGGCCATCAAGCCCTATCTATTCTAATCCCATTTTCCAGCAGTTGGTCCGTAGCCTTGTATGCTATGGCGTTTCAAGTGCTCATCTAAATGCTTCTTGATTGTTGTGAGGGATCCTTCCTCTACCACCCTTTGAGCCAGTGAGTTCCAGATTTCAACCACCCTCTGGGTGAAAAAGTTTTTCCTCAAATCCCCTCTAAACCTCCTGCCGCTTAACCTGAAACTATGCCCCCTTGTTATTGACCCCTTTACTAAGGGCAAAAGTTCCTTTCTATCTACCCTATCTATGCCCCTCATAATTTTGTACATCTCAATCAGGTCCCCCCTCAGCCTTCTCTGCTCTAAGGAAAACACCCCCAGCCTATCCAATCTCTCTTCCTAGCTGAAGCGCTCCAGCCCAGGTAACATCCTGGTGAATCTCCTCTGCACCCTCTCCAATGCAATCACATCCTTCCTATAGTGTGGCGACCAGAACTGCACACAGTATTCCAGCTGTGGCCTAACTCGCGTTTTGTACAGCTCCATCATAACCTCCCTGATCTTATATTCTATGACTCGGCTAATGAAGGCAAGTATCCCATATGCCTTTTTAACCACCTTATCTAACTTAACTGCTGCCTTCAGGGATCGATGTACATGCACACCAAGGTCCCTCTGATCCTCTGTCCTTCCTTGGGTCCTACCATCCATTGTGTATTCACTTGCCTTGTTAGTCCTCCCAAAATGCATCACCTCTCACTTTTCAGGGTTAAAATCCATTTGCCTCTGTTCTGCCCATCTGACCAACCCGTCGATATCGTCCTGCAGCCTGAGGCATCCCTCCTCGCTATTTACAACTCCACCAATTTTCGTGTCATCTGCGAACTTACTGATCATACCTTCTATATTCAGATCTAAATCATTAATGTACACTACAGACAGCAAAGGACCCAGCACCGATCCCTGCGGTACACCACTGGACACAGGCTTACATTCACAAAAACAACCTTCGACCATCACCATCTGCCTCCTGCCACGAAGCCAATTTTGGATCCAATGTGCCAAATTCATCTGGATCCCAAGGGCTCTTACGTTCTTGAACCGTCTCCCATTCGGGACTTTGTAAAAAGCCTTACTGAAGTCCATGTAGGCTACATCAACTGCACTACCCTCATCCACACACCTAGTCACCCCACCGAAAAATTCAATCAAATTGGTTAGAGATGATCTCCCCCCTGACAAAGCCATGCAGACTTTCCTTGCTTAATCCTTGCCTCTCCAAGTGGAGACTGTTCTGTCCCTCAAAATATTTCCCAATAATTTCTCTACCACTGATGTTAGGCTCACTGGTCTGTAATTCCCTGATTGATCCCTACTACCCTTCTTGATTAATGCTAATACGTTAGATGTCCTCCAGTGCTCTGGCACCTCCCCTGTGGCCAGAGAGGTGCTGAAAATTTGTGTCAGAGCCCCTGCAATCTCCTCCCTTGCCTCAGACAGCAGCCTGGGATACATCTCCTCTGGGCCTGGCGATTTATCCAATTTTAAGCACGCTAAAACCGTATTAGCTCCTCACTCTCAATACTAATTTGTTCAATTATATCTCAATCCCCCTGCCTGATTTATATGCCTATATCGCCCTTCTCCATAGTGATCACAGATGCAAAATATTCATTTAAAACCTCACCCACATCTTTCGGCTCCACACACAGATTGCTACTTTGGTCCCGAATGGGCGCTAATCTTTCCCTGGTTATCCCCTTGCCCTTATTATACTTAAAAAACACCTTGGGATTTTCCTTTATTTTGCCCGCCAGTGTATTTTCATGCCCCCTCTTCGCTCTCCTAATTTCTTTTTTAAGTACCCCCTGCACCTTCTATACTCCTCTAAGTCTTCCACTGTTTTAAGTTCTTTGTATCTGCCAAAAGCCTCCTTTTTTTTCCTAATCCATTCTTGTATATCCCTTGACATCCAGGGTTCCCTGGGCTTGTTGGTCTCACCCTTGACCTTTACGGGAACATGTTGGCGTTGTACTCTCTCTATTTCCTTTCTGAAAGTCTCCACTGACCTGATGTGGATTTTCCTACAAGTAGCTGATCCCAGTCCACTTTGGCCAGATCCTGCCTTATCATATTAAAATCGGCCTTCCCCCAATTTAGAACCTTTATTTCCGGTCCATCTTTGTCCTTTTCCATGACTACCTTAAATCTCACCGAATTATGGTCACTGTCATCAAAATGCTCTCCTACTGACACTACTACCGCTTGCCCGGCTACATTCCCTAGAATTAGCTCCAGTATCGCCCCCTCTCTTGTAGGACTTTGTACATGCTGCCTCAAAAAGCTCTCCTGGATACACTTTAAATATTCCGTACCCTATAAGCCTTTCACACTCTCACTATCCCAGTTAATATTGGGGAAATTGAAATCCCCTACAATTATTACCCTATTTTTACTACACTTCTCTGAGATTTGCCTACATATCTGTTCCTCTATCTCCCCCTGACTGTTGGGGGGCCTATAGTACACTCCCAGCAAAGTGCTTGCCCCCTTTTTGTTTTTAAGTTCTACCCATATGGCCTCATTAGAGGAACCTGCTGAGATATCATCCCTCCTTACAGCAGTAATTGACTCCTTGATTAATATTGCGACACCCCCTCCACTTTTACACCCCTCTCTGTCTCTCCTGAAGATTCTATACCCCGGAATATTGAGCTGCCAGTCCTGCCCCTCCCTCAACCATGTATCTGTGATAGCAACAATATCATACTCCCATGTGTTCATCAACACCTTCAATTCATCTGCCTTACGCGCAAGACTCCTTGCATTAAAATAAATGCCATCCAGCCTTGCCATACTCCCTTGTGCCGTTACATATTTGCTCTGCCTTCCAGGCTGACTTGTTTTTTCCTCTAGATTTGGCTGTGCATCACCCCCTACTATAGCTCCATTCCGTATCCCATCCCACTGCCATGTTAGTTTAAGCCCCCCACCCCCCACTCCCGCCAACAGTACTGGCAAACCTCCCCGCAGGGATGTTGGTCCCGTTCCGGTTCAGGTGCTACCCGTCCGACTTGAACAGGTCCAACCTTCCCCAAAAGCAGACCCATTGATCCAGGAAACTAAAGCCCTCCCTCCTGCACCAACTCTTTAGCCACGCATTCTTCTGCTCTATCCTCCTATTCCTATACTCACTAGCACGTGGCACCGGGAATAATCCAGAGATTACAACCTTTGAGGTCCTGCTTTTTAATGTTCTACCTAGCTCTCTAAAGTCTTGTTGCAGAACCTAATCCCTCTTTTTACCTATGTCGTTGGTACCAATGTGAACCACGACCTCTGACTGTTCGCCCTCCCCCTTCAGAATGCCCCGCAGCCTTTCAGTGACATCCTTGACCCTGGCACCGGGGAGGCAACATGCCATCCTGGAGTCACATCTGCGGCCACAGAAACGTCTATCTGTTCCCCTTACGATAGAATCCCCTAGCGCTATTGCTCTCCCACTCTTGTTCCCTCCTCCTGTGCAGCTGAGCCACTCGTAGAGCCACCGACTTTGCTCTTGCTGCATTCCCCTGAGAAACCATCTCCCCAGCAGTATCCAAAACGGAAAATCTGTTGGAGAGGGAGATGTACCCAGGGGACTCCTGCACTTCCTTCCTAGTTTTTTTACTCTGTCTGGCGTTCACACATTCCCTGTCTGCCTTTGCACTCTTTTCCTGCGATGTGACCACTTGTTAAACGTGCTATCCCCGAAGATCTGAGCTTCGCGGATGCTCCACAGTGTCTCCAGCCGCAGCTCCAGCTCCGAAACGCGGATTTCGAGTAGCTGCCGCTGGAGACATTTCCTGCACATGTGTTCACCCTGGACACCGTAAGTGGCCCTGACTTCCCACATAGAACAGGAGGAGCACTCCACGCTGCCGAGCTGCGCTGCTATGTCCTACCCTTAATTTACTCCCTTTACTTCCTTTAAATTAAAGAATATGAAATACACTCGGGACCTTAATTCCATTTAAACACTACTTACTCTAAACTAGAGACCTTACTTTTAATTTAACGACTGGAATGTAGAAATACTCACCAGGTCCTACTTACCAATCAGCTCCTTCCCTGGTTGTGACGTCACTTTAGCGGTTTAGCACTTGTTGTTGTTTGACTGCTCCCGCTCTCGGACTCTTTCCTGCAGTCCTGTGACGTCACTCCTTGATTTTTGATGTTCTTTTGGAATTCACCTGATTTGTATCTGCCTCCTCGCTGCTGCTGCCGACTCCTCGCAGGTCTGCGCTGTCGTCGGCCTCCCGCTGTATGTATGCATCCTCGCTGCTGCTGCCGTCTCCTCGCAGGACTGCGCTGTCCTCGGCCTCCCGCTGTATGTATGCATCCTCGCTGCTGCTGCCGTCTCCTCGAAGGTTCTTTACTAACAACGCCACCCCACCTCATTTTCCTTTTTGCCTGTACTCCCTAATATCGAATATCCTTGGATATTCAGCACCCAGCCTTGATCACCCTGCAGCCATGTCTCCGTAATTGCAATGATATCATATCCGTTTACATCTATTTGCGCTGTTAATTCATCTACCTTATTATGAATGCTTCGTGCATTCAGATACAATTCATTTAGATTGGTCTTTTTAACATTTTTAAACATCTTAACATTTTTTGTATTATGGCCCTATTTGTCTTATTACCATTTGTTCTTACCTGGACCCTATTGGTTAGTGCACTCTTTTTTTTGCATGCAGTGTCCCTTCCTGACACAATCTGGTTATCCATACCCCAATCACTTTGCTGCACTGTTTCCTTGTCTTTTCTCTTTAGCATTCTAGAAGGGGCGGTTGTTAGACTCTCGTTTGTTGGAGATAGTCGTTGCCTGGTACTTGTGTGTCGCGAATGTTACCTGCCATTTATCTGCCCAAGCCTGAATGACGTCCAGGTCTTGTTGCATGCGGTCATGGAATGCTTCATTATGTGAGGAGTTGTAAAATGATACTCGACACTGTACAGTCATCAGCGAACATCCCCACTTATGACCTTATGTTGGAGGGAAGGTCATTGATGTAACAGCTGAAGATGGTTTGGCCTAGGATACTGCCATGAGGAACTCCTGCAGAAATGTCCTGAGGCTGTGAAGATTGACTTCCAACGAACAGAACCATAATCCTTTGTGCTAGTTATGACTCCAGCAAGTGGAGAGTTTTCTCCCGAATCCCATTGACTTCACGTTTACTAGAGCTCCTTGATGCCACACTTGATCAAATGCAACCTTGAGGTCATGGGCAGTCACTTTCACCTCACCTCTGGAATTCAGCTCCTTTGTCCATATTTGTACTTAGGCTGAAATGAGGCCTGGAACCGAGTGCTCCTGGCGGAACCTAAACTGAGCATCGATGAGCAGGTTATTGTTGAGTAAGTGCCACTTGACAGCACTATCGATTAGACCTTCCATCACTTTGCTGATGATTGAGAGTAGATTGATGGGGCAGTAATTGACAGGTTTGGATTTGTCATGCTTTTTGTGGACAGGACATACCTGGACAGTTTTCCCCATTGTCGGGTAGCTGCCAGTGTTGTAAGCTGTGGGAGACAGATAGAGAGAAATACGGTGGGAGATAGAGAGAGAGCAACAGTCCCGGGTACGGTGGGAGACACAGACCGATGGGGGTGAGAGACGGATGGAGACCGACTGGGCGACCACAGATGGTAGTTGACAGAGAGAGAAAGATGGTGGAAGCAGACGGGAGGAGACAGAAGGGAGAGACTGGCGGAAGTGAGACAAAGAGAGAGTGAAGAGACTGACGGGCAGACAGAAATAGATCAGACTGGATTGAGACAGAATGAGATAGACAGAGGGGAACTTAGACGGGGAGGCAGACGGGGTGACAGAAGGTGGCTTGACAGAAGGAGAGACAGACCGGCGGAGGAGACTGATGCTGGGCAAACGATTCTAATAAATGTGGGAATCACCGGGGAAAAGTGGTTGGTTTTGAAACAAACCCAGGTCCCGGTTCAGTAGAATAACAGTTGCGATCTTCGGTGCTGACTCAGGGCTTCTTTAGTAGTTTGGGCACTAATTCGATTAATAACAGCTTTTATGGGGATGATACACACGGAGAGATTATTTTGATTCTGCTACCTCCCTCACGAGTGCGGGAAGTAAATGCTTGAGCGAGGACGGGAGTTTTGATAAATGGTTGGCGATTATAGAAAGCTTGTATCAGAGAGCTGCAGTTATCCCAATCGTGGAATTGAGACAGGGGATACAGCGATTGAAGGCAGAAGGGCTTGAGTGGATAAATCCCAGGAGCGGTTGCAAGAGGACAGTAGGACTAGACGGGGTCTGGGTCCCGACCAGTCAGTTGATAGATGACCGGATAGTCTGGCTGAAGAATTAGAGGAGTTAAAAGAAGAGTTAAAGAATCAGGAAAAAGAAGCAAGAATCACAGACGGTAATCCAGTTGGTGAGGTTGGGAAAAGATTCCACAAGTGAGGCGGAAAGGCAATACGGAGGCCGCGCCTCAACCACACAAGTCGTTCGTTTAGGACCCTTACTTCAGGATAGGGGTGGCCGTCCCCTTATCATGGCATAGGTAGGAAGGGCGGCGGGAAATATCTTCGATTGACACAGGTTCCACTGGCCAACTGAAGTCTGAGGTGGTCCTCGTTGAAAGGGCCCCCCTCCCCAGAGACAGTAACACATCACCCCAGAACACCGAGGATTAGTTACTGAGCAATTGATGAAGAAACAGTTAGAAAGGAAAGCAATAGGAGAAGCTTGCTCAGAAGCACTTATAGTTTCTGTGGCAATGGACAGCCGTGGAAGCTAAAATGTGTGATCGTAAGCATGAACTAAAGGGATGTGGAATGGAACGGGGAATGTTAAAAATGTTGAGCAACAGTTACAGCTGTTCTGAAGTGTAAATTGAGAGAAGGCTGGGAATCTCGACTGAATTTTCAGCGTTCCCATCACCCTTACTCTTTTCAGCCCTGGGAATGCAATTCCTGGATTGTCGCGGTAGCAGTGTATTCTAGCTGGACGAGAAAATGACATTCCTGGACTCAGATAGGAGCAGTGTACTCCAGGCATCACTGGCAATGAAATTCTCAGACTGATGCGGGAGCAGTGTAATCTAGGCATCCCTGGCAATGAAGTTCTCAGACTGATGCGGGAGCAGTGTAAACTAGGCATCTCTGGCAATGAAATTCTCAGACTAATGCGGGAGCAGAGTAATCCAGGCATCCCTGGCAATGAAGTTCTCAGACGGAGGCGGGAGCAGTGTAAACTAGGCAATCCAGGGACTGAAAATTCCGTACCGACGCGGGTGCAGTTTAATCTAGTCATCACATGAAGAAAAAACCTGGAATGAGGGGAGAGCAGTGTAATCTACGTGATCCTGGGAATGGAATTCCAGGATTGAGCTGTGAGCAATGTAATCTAGGGGGCCGTTGGAATCAAATTAATGAAATGAGGCGGGAGCAGTGAAATCTAAGCGTCCAGGAAGTGAAATTCCCAACTGAGACGGGAGCAATGTCATCTACTATGCACTGGAAATTAAATTGCTGGAGTGAGGGAGAAGCAATATAACCTAAATGGCCCTGGGAATGGTATTCCTGGACTGAAGCGGGAGCAGTGTAAAATTGGCCGTCCATGGAAATGAAAGTCCAGGGACTGAGGCGGGGAGCAGTGTAAACTGGACACCCTGAAATTACATCCTGTATTGAGTTGAGAGCAATGTAATCCAGAAGGCTCCAGGAATTAATTCCTGGATTGATGTGGGAGCAGTGTAATCTAGACTGCACTGAAATTACATTCCTGTATTGATGTGGGAGCAGTGTAATCGAGACTACACTGAAATTACATTCCTGTATTGATGTGGGAGCAGTGTAATTTAAGTGAGCCTGGGAACTAAATTCCTGGGCTGAGGCAGGAGCAGTGTAATCCACGCGGTCCTCAGACATGAAATTCCTGATCTGGGGCGAGAGCAGTGTAACCTTGTCAGCCCTGGGAATTAAATACCTGGACTGAAGCAATGGTAGTGTAATATGGTCGACCCTCGAATTGAATTTCCTGGAGTGAGGAGGGAGCAGTGTAATCTTGGTGGCCCTGCAATTAAATTCCCGGATTGAGGCGGGAGAAGTGTAATCCAGGCGGTGCTGGACTGAAAATCCTGGTCAGAATTGGGGGCAGTCTATCCTAGGCCTCCCTGGAAGGAAATACTTGGAATGAGGCCGGACCATTGTAATCTAGTCTGCCCTGGGAATTAAATTGCTGTATTGAGGGTGGAGCAGTGTAATCTCGGTGGACCTGGGAATACAATTCTTGGGTTTAGTTGGGCGCAGGTTAAATTAGGTGTACCTGGGTATGAAATTCCTGAGCTGAGGCGGGAGCAGTGTAATCAATACAGCCCTGGGAATGAAATTTCTGGATTGAGATGAGAGCAGCGTCATCTAGGGGTCCCTAGCTTTGAAGTTCCTGAGCTGAGGGGGCAGCAGGGTAATCGAGTTGTCCCTGGGTATGAAATTCCTGGACTGAGGGAGAAGCAGTGTATGTATGCGGCCCTGGGAATGGAATTCGTGGACTGAGGCGGGAGGACTCGAATCTAGGCCTCACTGGAAGGAAACACTTGTACTGAGGCGGGAGCAGTGCAATGTCGGCTTCGCTGGGAATGGAATTCCTGGACTGAGGTGGGAGCACTGCAAACTGGGTGACCGTGGCAATGTAAGTCGAGGATTGCGGTGGGAGGAATGTAATCTCGGCAGCCCAAAGATTGAAATTACTGAACTGAGGCGGGAGCAGTGTAATCTAGTTGGCCTGGGAATTCCTTTCCTGAACTGAGGCGTCAACAATGCAATCTAGGCTTAGCTGGGAATGAAATTCCTCGACTGAGGGAGGAGCAGTTAAATGTAGGTGGCCCTGGTGAAGAAATTCCTGAAATGAGGCGCGGCCATTGCAATCTTGCTGAACCTGGGAATTAAATTATTTGTCTAAGGCAGAAGCAGCGAAATGTATGTGGCCCTATTAATAAAATATCTGAAATAAGAAGGGAGCTGTTTAAGGTGGGAGGCCCTGGGAATTAAATTACTGGATTGAGGTAGGAGCAGTGCAATTTAGGCTGTCATGGGGATGAAATTCCTGGACTGAGGTTGGAACAGAGCAATTCAGGTTGTCCTGGGGATGACATTCCTGGATTGAAGCACTAGCATGGTATTCGAGGCAGCCCTGGGAATTAAATTCCTGAACTGGGGTGGATTGTAAGGGGTCGATTGTAAGGGGAATAGATAGGAGTTTCTGTGGTCGCGACCGAGACTCCAGGATGGTAATTTGCCTCCCTGGTGCAAGGGTCAAGGATGTCTCGGCGCGGGTGCAGAACATTCTGGAGGGGGAGGGGGAACAGCCAGTTGTCGTGATACATGTTGGTACCAACGACGTAGCTAAAAAAAGGGAAGAGGTCCTACAAGTAGAATTTAGGGAGTTAGGAGCCAAGCTAAAAAGTAGGACCTCGAAGGTAGTAATCTCTGGATTACTACCAGTGCCACGTGCTAGTAAGAGTACAGAGAACAGGATAGTTAGGCTAAATACGTGGCTTGAGCAGTGGTGTAAGAGGGAGGGTTTTAAATTTTTGAGGCATTGGGACCAGTTTTGTGGTAGGTGTGACCTATACAAAAGGGACGGTCTACACCTGTGCAAAGATGGAACTGAGGTTCTCGGGGTAAATTTTGATAAAGCAGTTCGGGAGCATTTAAACTAGTATGGCAGGGGGCTAGAAACCCATGTAGTGAAATAGAGGAAAGTGAAAGGCAGACAGAAATAAATGGTAAAAAGGAGAGGAACAAAAAACAAAGGGCCAAACTAATTCATAAAAAATGTGAGCATAAAAAAAGCCTGAGGGTTTTATACCTTAATGCGAGAAGCATCAGGAACAAGGTAGATGAATTAGCTGTGGAAATAGAGGTTAATAATTATGATCTAATTGGGATTACGGAAACATGGTTGCAGGGTGAGCAGGGCTGGGAGCTTAACATACAGGGGTATTCAGTATTTAGGAAGGATCGACAAAAAAGAAAGGGAGGAGGGGTAGCATTGCTGGTAAAAGAGGGGATAAATGCAATTGAAAGGAAGGATATTAACTCAGTTAATACAGAATCTATATGGGTGGAGCTAAGAAATAGCGAGGGGCGAAAAACATTAATAGGAGTGGTATATAGGCCTCCAAATAGTAAAATAGAGGTTGGGGAGGGCATCACGAGGGAAATTAGAGAAGCGTGCAATAAGAGCACAGCTGTCATCATAGGTGACTTTAACTTACATATAGATTGGACTAGCCTAATCAGTAAAAATAATGAGGAGGAGGAATTCCTTGAGTGTTTAAGGGATGGTTATCTGGATCAATATGTCGAGGAACCAACTCGGGAACAGGCTATATTGGACTGGGTACTGTGCAATGAGAAGGGACTAATTAGTAATCTTGTTGTACGGGGACCCTTGGGTCAGAGCGATCATAACATGATCGATTTCTCACTCGAAATGGAGAGCGAAGAAATTGACTCAGAGACTCAGGTCCTGAATTTAAACAAGGGGAATTATGATGCCATTAGACGGGAACTGAGTAGGTCTGATTGGACAACGTTCCTGGGAGGACTGGAGGTAGATAAACAATGGCAAGCATTTAAAGATAGAATGACAAAATTGCAAAAATTGTTTATACCAATCTGGCATAAAAGGAAATCTAAAAAGGTGACTCAACCGTGGATAACAGGGGAAATTAGAGACAGCATAAAATCCAAAGATAGGGCGTATAAAATAGCCAAAAAACGCGCCAGAGCGGAAGATTGGGAACAGTTTAAGATAGAGCAAAGGAGGGCAAAGGGCTTAATCAAGAAGGGCAAAATAGCTTACGAAAGCAAGCTGGCGGAAAATATAAAAACTAACTCCAAAAGCTTTTATAAGTATATCAAGAGGAAAAGACTGGTGAAAACCAAAGTTGGTCCATTGCAGTCAGATACGGGGGAATATATAATGGGAAATAAGGAAATGGCAGACCAACTAAATGCATACTTTGGGTCAGTCTTTACGAAGGAAGACACAAAAAACCTCCCTGGGATATCGGGAAAAATAGGGACATTGGCAAAGGAGGAACTGACGCAAATCAATATCTCTAAGGATATGGTGTTAAGGAAGCTAAAGGGATTGAAGGCGGACAAATCCCCAGGGCCTGATAACATGCATCCTAGGGTACTGAAGGAGGTGGCCCTAGAGATAGCGGATGCACTAAGCATGATTTTTCAGAATTCATTAGACTCGGGAACAGTGCCCATGGATTGGAGGGTAGCTAACGTTACCCCACTATTCAAAAAGGGGGGTAGGGAAAAAGCAGGTAATTACAGACCTGTAAGCCTTACATCAGTTGTGGGCAAAATGCTGGAGTCCATCATTAAGGATGAAATAGCCGAGCACTTAGCAAATGGGGACAGGATAGGACAGAGTCAACATGGATTTACAAAGGGTAAATCGTGCTTGACTAATCTATTGGAATTTTTTGAGGGAGTAACTGGTAAAATAGATGGGGGAGAGCCAGTAGATGTGGTGTACCTGGACTTCCAAAAGGCCTTCGATAAGGTCCCACATAAAAGATTAGCATGGAAAATTGAAGCTCATGGGATAAAGGGGAAAGTATTGACGTGGATAGAGAACTGGCTGTCAGATAGAAAACAGAGAGTTGGAATAAACGGCTCATTTTCTGAATGGCAGGCAGTAACAAGTGGGGTACCACAGGGATCTGTCCTGGGTCCCCAGCTGTTCACAATTTATATTAATGACCTGGATCAGGGAGTCGAATGCAGCATTTCCAAATTTGCAGACGACACTAAACTAGGAGGGGGGGTGGGCTCAGAGGAGGAGACCAGGAAGCTCCAGAGCGATTTGGACAGACTGGGTGATTGGGCGGATAAATGGCAGATGCACTATAATGTGGACAAGTGCGAAGTTATCCACCTTGGGTGCAGGAACGGGAGGGCAAATTATTATTTAAATGGCAATAAATTGGGAGAGGGGGAAGTACAGAGAGACCTGGGTGTTCTTGTACACCAGTCACTGAAGGCGAGCATGCAGGTGCAACAGGCGGTCAAGAAGGCAAACGGTATGCTGGCCTTCATAGCAAAAGGGTTGGAATACAGGAACAGGGATACCTTGCTGCAGCTGTACAGGGCACTGGTGAGACCACACCTCGAGTACTGTGTACAGTTTTGGTCGCCTCATCTGAGGAAAGATGTTCTTGCCATGGAGGGGGTGCAGCGGCGATTCACCAGGCTGATACCAGGAATGGCGGGATTGACCTATGAGGAGAGACTATGTAGTTTAGGGATGTACACACTGGAGTTTAGAAGATTGAGAGGGGACCTCATAGAAGTGTATAAAATTCTGACAGGTCTAGACAGATTAGATGCAGAAGGAATGTTTCCCTTGGCGGGTGAGAACAGAACTAGAGGACATAATTTAAGGATAAGGGCTAAACCATTTAGGACAGAAATGAGGGGGAATTTCTTCACTCAGAGAGTGGTGAACCTGTGGAACTCATTGCCACAGAGGGCAGTGTACGCCAGCTCATTAAATATATTTAAGAGGGAATTAGATATATTTCTACAGGCAAAAGGGGTTAAGGGTTACGGAGAGAAGGCGGGGACGGGATACTGAATTGAAGGATCAGCCATGATCTCATTAAATGGCGGAGCAGGCTCGAAGGGCCGGATGGCCTACTCCTGCTCCTATCTTCTATGTATCTATGTATCTATGGAAGCAGTGAATTCAAGGCTGCCTGGGAATGAAATTTCTTAACTCAGGGAGGAGCATTATAATGTAGGCCGCTCTCGGAATTAAATTCTTGGATTGAAACAGGAGCAGTTTTATCCAGGCGGCCGAGGGAATTATGTTCCCGGACACAGGCGGGAGCAGTGTAATTAAGGCGGACCAAGGAATGGAATTCCTGGAGTAAGGCTGAAGCGGTGTAATCTGCAGGATATTCAGGTCTGTTCTGATAAGTAGCAAGTAACATTCGCGCCACACAAGTGCCAGGCAATGACTATCACCAACAAGAGAGCGACTAGCTACCGCAACTTGACATTCTACGGAATACCCATCGTCGAATCCCCCACACTCAAAATCCTGGGGAATTCACAATTGACCAGAAACTTTACTGGACCAGCCATATAAATACTGTGGCTACAACAGCGGTCAGAGGCTGGATATTCTGCATCGACTGTCTCACCTCTTGAATCCGCAAATCCTTTCCACCATCTACAAGGCACAAGTCATGTGTACGATGGAAAATTCCACATTTTCCTTGATGTGTGCAGCTCCAACAACACTCAAGAAGCTCGACACCATCCAGGACAAAGCATCCAGCTTCATTTGCACCCCATCCAACATCTTAAACATTCCTTACCTCCACCACTGGCGCACCGTGGCTGCAGTGTCTACCATCAACAAGATGCACTTCACCAACTTGCCAAGGCTTCTTCGACAGCACCTCCCAAACCTTCGACCACTTCCACCGAGAAGGACAAGAGCAGTAGGCTCATTGGTGCACGATCACCTCCAAGTTCCCCTCCAAGTCTCACAACTTATTTACTTGGAAATATATCGCCGGTCCTTCATCGCCGCTGGGTCAAAATCCTGGAACTCACTCTCTAAAATCATTGGGGGAGTAGGTTCAGCACACGGACTGCAGTAGTTCAAGAAGGCGGCTCACCGCCACCTTCTCCAGGGAATTTAGGGATGGGCAATAAATACTGGCCTTGTCAGCGACGGCCATATCCCATGAACAAATAAAACTAAATCTTAGTGAACCTGGCATTGAAATTCGTGCATTGACGCGGGCGTAGTGTGATCTAGGCTTCGCTGGGACTGAAATTCTTGGATTGACGCGGCAGCAGTTTTAACCACTCGGCCTACGGAATGAAGTTCCTGGACAGAGACGGGAGAAATGCAAACTAGGTGGCCCAGAAAATGCAATTTCTGAACTCAGATAGGAACAGTGTAATATGGCATCCCTGGCAATGAAAATTCCTGATTGAGGCGGGGGAGTGGTAATCTAGGCGTCCAGGGAATCTAATTCCAGGATTAAGGGACGATTAATGTAATCTATCCGGCCCTATGATTCGAATGAGGCGGGAGTAGTGCAATCTGCGTGGACATGTGAATTAAATTCCTGGACTGTGGGAGCGACAGTGTAATTCAGGCGGACCTGCGAATGAAATATCTCTACAGAGGCATCAGCAGTTTAATCTTGGAGGCCCTGGGAATGAATTGCGTTAACTGAGGCTGTAGCAGTCTTATCTGGACTGCCCTGGGAACGAAATTCCTGGGTTGTGCTGACAAGGGAACGTTACATTTGCGCCACACATGTGCCAGGCAATGATTTTCACCAAAAAGAGAGAGTCTAACAAGCGCCCCTAGACAGTCAACAGCATTACCATCGCCGAATCCCCCACCTTCAAAATCATGGATGTCTCCATTGACCAGAAACACACCTGGACCAGCAACATAATTACTGTGGCTGCAAGAACAGGTCAGAGGCTGGGTATTCTGCGGTGAGTGACTCACCTTTTGACTCCCCAGAGCCTTTCGCCATCGACAAGGCACAAGTAATGAGTGTGATGGAATACTCTGCACTTGCCTGGATGAGTGCAGCGCCAACAACACTCAATAAACTCGAACCATCCAGGACAAAGCAGCCTGCTTGATTGGCACCCCATCCACCACCTTAAATATTCACTCCCTCCACCACCGGCGTAGCGTGGCTGCAGAGTGTACCATCTACATGATGCACTGTAGCAACTCGCCAAGGCTTCTTCAACAGCACGTCTGTAACACACGACCTCTACCACCTAGAAGGACTAGGGCAGCAGGCTCATGGAAACACCATATCAAATGCAAGTTGCACTCAACACCATCCTGATTTGGAAATATATCGCCGTTCCTTCATTGTCGATGGGTCAAAATCCTGGAACTCCCTTCCTAACAGCACTGTGGGAGTACTTTCACGACACTGACTGCAGCGGTTCAATAAGGCGGCACACCACCACGGTCTCAAGGACAATACGGTATGGGCAATAAATGCTGGCCTTGCCTGCGATGCCCAAATCCCAAGAAAGAAAATAATAAATCTTATTGAACCTTGCATTGAAATTCCAGAATTGCGGCGGGAGCAGCGAATACTATGCTGTCCAGGGGGTGAAATTCCTGAATTGAGGCAGGAGCAGAGTAATATAGTCAGCCCTATGGTGGAAATACCTTGACTGAGGCGGGAGCAGTGAAATCTAGGCGGTCCTTGGAATTACATTGCTGGATTCAGATGGGAACTGCTTAATTTGCGCGGCCTTGAACATGATATAACTGGACTGAGGCGGAAGCAGTGTAATGTAGGCTGCCCTGGGAATTGAATTCCTTGATTGACGAGGTATCTGTGGAATCCAGGCGGCCCAGAGAATTAAACTCCTGGATTGAGACGGGTGCAGTGCAATCGAGCTGGTCCAGAGAATAAAATTCCTGAACTCAGATAAGAGCAGTGTAATGGAGGCCTGTCTGCCAATTAATTTCCCGGACTGAGGCGTGGGCAGTGTTAACTCGGCGGTGCAAGGGATTTAAAATCCTGGACTGAGTTGGGAGCAGTATAATCTAGCCGGCCTGGGAATGACATTCCTGGACTGAGGCAGCAACAGTGTAATCCCGGATGTCCAGGGAATAAATTTCCTGGACTGAATCATGAACAGTGCAATCTCGTCAGCCCAGGGAACGTAATTCCTGGATTGAGCCTGTACAGTGTCATGTGCGATTACAATCTTTCCATCACTGTGTTCATCTCGAAGATCCTGCCTTTTAGGAATATTTATTGATGGTGACTATTTTTACCCCGATGGTCTGGGTTTGAATAACTCAGATAACAAGATTGGGGCAATCCAGCCTTTTTTCTTCATTGATTCATCCTGTTTTCTGTCCAGTTCTCATCTTTTGTTCTCAGGTTGTGTTCAATACAAGAAGAGAAACTCCATTCTCTTTGTTCTCTCTCGGTATTTTATGGTCGGGTGAAATATTCCGCATTCACTCACTTTTAATTTAAAACTGTGTGCAATATGCTTATCTAGAATGTGTTGCAATAAAGTGCTGTGATGACATTGGGTCAATGAGTCTGTTTGTTCAATGACTGTAATTAATGCCAATTACAGTGAGGCCTAATGATGTCACTCGGGGATTTTTAACTGCTATAAATAAGGAGTTTTCTTTACTGTTTCACCTCACAAAGTCAGCGCGCTGCCTCCAGCACAAATACCACCAGCGACTCTCAGAATGGAAGGCATGGTTGTGCCACCTCCCCCGCCCCTTCCTGATAATTGGCTTGAAGATTTACGGATACTTACCTTATTTTATGAAATACGAAAGATTTACTACCCCATCCTCGCTGTTGTTGGTGTTCCGAGTAAGTATCAATGACCAGTTATGAATTCCATAAACCATGTTCCTCTGCAATATTATTCTGGCTACTTACAGTGGGATTATATTTATGAATGGTTTTCTGTGCTTGCATTTGTTGCATCATCTAAGTCATATAAATGCAAGTCTTTCTTTCTTTTTATCATATTATTGCATGAATATATATAGTCCAATATATCCTTCCTAAGGTGTGGTGCCCAGAAATGCTCACATTACGCCAGGTTTGATCTAACCAAGGATTTCTATAGCTGCAGCATAACCTCTACCCCCTTGTGTATCGTGCTTTAGATCTAACATCCAGCATTCCATCAGCGTTTTTGATTATTTTCTGTACCTGTCCATGAAATTTTCAATGATCTTTTTAGATGTACCCCTGTCTCTTTGGACCGCCACTCTTTTTAGCTTTTTACCATTTAGAAAGTATCCAGTTCTATCCTTTTTATGTACAAATAGGAAAACCTCACATTTGCCTTCGTTAAAATCCATTTGCCACATTTTTGCCCATTCACTTAATCTATCGATATCCCTTATGTAATTTCATGCTTTCATCTACACTGCCTACATTGCTGCCTAACTGAGTATCATTCGCAAATTTGGATATATGACTTTCTATGCCTTCATCTACGTCGTTAATAAAAACTGTGAATAGTTGAGGCACCATCTGGTCCTGGGAACGTGTCGCTCTTTAGAGTCATTATTTTAATTATTACTGTTTATTTATTGACATTAATTCTATTGAGTCCCTGTTTCTGATTCAATAGTAGTTTCCTTGGGATTTCCGGCACGCTTCTTCCTCTACTGTAAATACTGACACAAAGTCTGTTTTCAACCTGTCCGCCATTTTCTTACCATTGACTATATCACCGCTTTCAGTTTTTAAGGGTTCAGCATTAATCCTAACTAACCTATTTTCAGAATATAATTGTAAAAATTCTGTGTGTTGATTTTGATATCCCTTACAAGTTTCTTTTCATACTCCCTTTTGTAGCTCTTAATATCTGTTTTGTGACCCTTTGCTGTTCTTTGTATCTTTCCCATTCGCCAGGATCTGTGCTACTGTTTGCATTTTTGGAGGCTTTGTCTTTTATTTCCATGCTGTCCCTTACCTTTTTAGCCGTCCAGGGCTGCTTTTGACAAATAGCGCTCTTGCCCCTCAGGGTATAAACTGTTTCTGTATCAGCTGAAATTCTTTTTTGAACATCCCCATGATTGTCTGTTGTTTTACCCACTAACAGGTTTGCCCAGTTTACTGTGGACAGTCTCTGCCTCAACGCGTTGAAGTCGGCCTTACTTAAACCTAGAATCTTAGTAGCAGTTTCACGTTTCTCTTCATTGAACTCGATCATATTATGATCTCGATTAGAAAAATGTCCCACAACGTAAATCTGGTTCATTACTCATTACTAAATCTAACATGACATGCCCCTTGTTGGTTATAGAACCTATTGTTCCAGGTCACTATCCCGGACACACTCAATAAATTCACTACCTTTCTGAAATGTGCTTATCTGCTTTTCCCAATCTATTCCTGAGATGTTCTGGTTCTTTGTATCCCTGGTACCTCAGCTGGTGCTTTTTATATGCTGGGCTAAAGGTAGATCTATCATTTCATCTCTCAGTGAGCAAACATCTGTTACTTTCATGCATTTATTCTAACTTCATTTATTGATTAATTATTCTTACAATAAAGATTCACAGCTTAAAGGTAATATAATTAGATTATATCAATGAATGTCGGCAATTAGTTGCAGATTTCACCCCGAATTCCATCAAACTGCTGCCTTTGCTGCCAGCCTGATGTAAAACTTCCCTGTTTATTTCCCTTCTGCACAGTTAACTTAGTGACCATTGTGGTCCTGTCTCGGGGAAAGTGCGGTCTCTCCACATGTGTCACTCGTTACCTGGTGGCCATGGCAGTGGCGGATCTACTGGTCGTTATCATCGATCTGATATTGAGGCAGATTCCGATGTCTTATCAGAAACCGCATTCTATCCCCGTCTGTAATATCCACGCCGTCCTGCTTTATGCAGTCACAGACTGTTCTGTTTGGTTCACTGTCACTTTCACGTTTGATCGCTTTGTGGTCATTTGTTGCCAGAAGCTGAAAACAAAATATTGCACCAACAAAACGGCGGCTGTGGTTCTAGGAACAGTGACTGTGCTGAGCGGCTTAAAGAACATTTTCTGGTATTTTATGTTGACAGATGAATATAGGACAAAGAACATTCCCTGGTTCTGTTATGTAACAATCGAAATTCAGTTTTCACCGGTCTGGGGAGCAATCGAGTTCCTTCATCATATTGTCACCCCGGGGGTCCCATTTGTTCTGATTCTGCTGTTCAATGCTGTCACCATCAGACACATTTTAGTGGCCAGCAGAGCCCGCAGGAGACTCCGGGGTCCCAGCAGTGGGGACAGTCCCACAGACACAGAGATGGAGAGCCGAAGGAAATCCATTATTTTACTGTTTGCTCTTTCGTGCAATTTCATCCTGTTATGGTCAGTGCTTATGGTGTATTCTATATATAACCGTGTGTGGCGATTGGTAGATTATGTTGTATCTCTACCTGTATATTTTCCAGATTTGGGACAAATGCTCCAGCTCCTGAGTTGCTGCACAAACACTTGCATTTATGCCGTGACACAGACTAGATTTAGACAGCAGTTGATAAATGTGGTGAAATATCCCTTTACTTTAATTGTAAAAATCATTAAAGGATGAAAAGGTTTTAAGAAGTTCCTGCGTCAGAATTTAATCCCGCCTCATATTCTGTCCGGCCCAGTCTCACACACTCACTGACACACTGTGTACATCACAACCCAGCGTCAGCGACATCCTTTGAACTTCAAAACACTCCCATTGACCTCAGAAATATTAACACACTGACAGTGCTTTCAGATTTATATTAACACACTCACTGACACACTCTAACCGTACTGTTATACTGCCTAGCGCTGATAATAATCAATAAAATACTCCTCCAGACCATGTGCTCATATTTACAATGAGAGGGATATAAACCCCCTGTAAATATTAACCCAGTCCATGTTCAAATATTAACTGAATCACAGAACGCCCGTGCTCAAATTAAAATACCAGCAGAGAAATTCTTTGTGCAATGACATTCTCCAAAAACCCACAGTAAATATTAACACAAGTATAGAGACACAGTGTTCATTGTAACACACGGTCATCAGTTACTGTAGAAAAATCTCACTCACTCTCTCGCCTGGCATGCCTCACGTCACTCTCTCTCTCTCTCCCTCTCCGCAATTGTACTATTAGCTGCTGCCTCCCAATTCCACAATGTACTGCTGCCCTCTCCAATTGTACCATTTACTGCTGTCTCCCAATTCCACAATGTACTGCTGCCCTCTCCAATTGTCCATTTACTGCTGTCTCCCAATTCCACAATGTACTACTGCCCTCCCCAATTGTACCATTTACTGCTGTCTCCCAATTCCACAATGTACTGCTGTGTTGTTATCATTTCCAACTTTACAATTAACTGTAACTTTATTCCGCTATGTCTTGCTTATCATCTCCTATTTAATAATTAACAATAACTTTATCCCCCTGTGTATTGGTTACCATGTTCAAATTGACCAGACAATAAATACAGTTACCAAACAGGAGTGTAAAGTGAGTGGAACTGCCATTTCACCTTCACATTAAACACACCCAGGGCAGGGACAGCACGGGTTAGATATGGAGATCAGCTCACTCTATATGGTCCCATCAAACACTCCCTGGGCATGAATAGCACGAGTAAGATACAGAGTAAATTTCCCTCGTCACTGCACCATCCAAAACATCACAGGGCAGGTTCAGCACGGGTTAGATACAGAGTAAATCTCCCTCTGCACTATCCCATCGAACAGTCTTAGGGCATTTATAGCACAGGCTAGATAAAGCGTAAAGCTCACTCTGCACTGTCCTATGAAACACTCCCAGTGCAGATACGGCACGTGTTAGATACAGGGTGAAGCTCCATCTAAACTGTCTCATTAAACACTCCCAGGCAGGTACTTCACGGGTTAGATACAGAGTAAAGCTCCATCTACACATTCCCAAAAAACACTCCTGGGGCAAATACAGCACGGGTTAGATACAGAGAATAAATCCCTCTAAACTGACCCATGACACACTCCCAGGGCAGGTACAATACTGTTTGATACAGTGCAAAGCTCCATCTGCACTGTCCCATCAAACACTCGCAAGGCAGCATATTCACGGTTAGATACAGAGTAAAGCTCCCTCTGCACTGGCTCAACCTACACTCCCAGGGCGGGTACAGCACGGGTTAGTTAGAGAAAAGCTCCCTCTACACTATCCCAGCAAACAATCCTGGATCAGCTGGAGCGTGGGTTCGCTCCAGAGTAAAACTCCCTCTGCACTTCCCCATCAAACACACGCAGAGTAGGTACAGCATGTTTTCAATGCAGTGCCCAGCTCACTTGACACTACCCAATGAAGCACAACCAGTTCAGGTACAGCATGGGGTGATTACAGAATGAAGATCCCTCTACCTGTAAGTGTCAAACACTCCCAGATGAGGTATGGACAAGGTTTTTCTACGAGTAAAGCTCCACACAACTTCGCACATCAAAGTCCGAGACTGACGGCAGATCTGAATCAGCTCCCGGCGTCTGGTTTGACTCTCACCTCGACAAAATCGTGGACTAATGGGATTCTCAGTAAAGTTCCTCACCTTTCCAATCATTGATGAGGCGTCCCATTTTATCCCGTCTCCGACACTGAGGGTCTCGGTCCCGCCGGATCTGCTCTGCGATGCCAGCGACATTTCTCCAGTCCCAGTGACTGTGGCGATGATTCGAATTCTCTCTCCACCATCCTGAGATATTGCTCACTCCCAGAGACTGTCAATAGAGAAATGATTCACATTAATGCCAGAATGTGGGCCTGGAATAAAATTGGGCTGTTTTTGTCACTGTGATAATGTTTAATTTGAATAAATTTGTAATTAATGACTGTATTTGAATTACTTACTTCAAAATAAAAAGAAATATTTCTGCCCTTTGCCCTATTTATTGGGACTAAACTCAATCCCAGTGTCAGCTGTCACTCCAGCTCCTCCCACACTGACATCCCACTGATGGGCCATAAACAGTGGCGGGAACTTGTCACCAGGTGACATCACACAGGAGCCGGGAGCCAATCACACAGCAGCCAGGAAACATTTCACAAAGTTGCCGCAGACCCTCCCACTCGAGGTGTCACGGGGACACATTGACCAGGCTCTGCTCCTGATGTGCAGTCTCACTGGGCATGAACACAAGTTGTACAATATACCCCATCTCCGTAACCGCTGCCATGTCCTGAGACTCCAGGCAGGGAGCACAGACTTCCAAAATAACCCCTCATGAATTCTCCCTCCAATCCTCCAAAGTTCAGTTCCCATTATTCAATGGACATCGCCCCCACCCCCTCCCGACCTCCATTGCCCAACTCTCGCCTTATAGACCCTGAACTCTCCCTTCATTTTATAAGAGGCAGTGTGTCTCACTCCTGCTTTGGCAGTGAGAGACAGTTTGAGGAATTGGTGTTGGGATGAGGCAGGGATATTAAAACGTCTTATGTGTTCTGAAACCAGTCTATTCCCTGCAACAAGAAGGGCATCAGAGGCAATAAGTGAAGGTATCATCAGGGGAATCAAGTGGTGTGACCATCGGAGCAATAATTGGAGGGGAACATCATGGCAGATAATGGATAAAGCTCCTGGTACAATGTCCCCGCAAACAAGGGAAGAATAGAGAAGGTACTAAAGATGGGAGAGTACGGTACTAGCCGGTAAATAACAATCAACGAAGATGAGATAATGTCAGGTGCTGCACGCGTTATATGCAGAGTAAAACTCCCTCTCAACTGTTCCATCAAACCAAAAGATCAACAACTTACATTTATATAGTGCCTTTAACGTAATAAAAAGTTCCAAGACGCTTCAGAGAAGTGTTATCAAAAATAAACAAAATTTGACACCGAGCCGTGTCAGGAGATGTTAGGGCAGGGGAACTATAGCTTGTTCAAAGATGTAGGTTTTTAGAAGCGTCTTAAAGGAGGAAATAGGTGGTTAAAAAGGCATATGGGAAACTTGCCTTCATTAACCGAGGCATAGAATATAAGAGCAGGGAGGTTATGTTGGAGCTGTACAAAAGCCAGTTAGGCCACAGCTGGAATACTGTGTGCATTTCTGGTCGCCACACTATAAGAGGGATGTGATTGCATTAGAGAGGGCGCAGAGGAGATTCACCAGGATGTTACCTGGGCTGGAGCGCTTCAGATATGAGGAGAGACTGGACAGGCTGGGATTGTTTTCCTTAGAACAGAGAAGGCTGAAGGGGAACCTGATTGAGGTGTACCAAATTATTTGGGGCATAAATAGGGTAGATAGAAAGGAACTTTACACCTTAGTAGATGGGTCAATAACCAGGGGGCATAGTTTCAAGGTAAGGGGCAGGAGGTTGAGAGGGGATTTGAGGAAAACCTTTTACACCCAGAGGGAGTTGGAATCTGGAACTCACTGCCTGAAAGGGTGGTAGAGGCAGGAATCCTCACAACATTCAAGAAGCATTTAGATGAGCACTTGAAAGGCCATAGCATACAAGGCTACGGACCAAGTGCCTCAAAATCGGATTAGAATAGACAGAGCTTGATTGCCGGCGCGGACACGATGTGCCGAAGGTCATCTTTCTGTGCTGTATAACTCTATGACTCTATTAATCCACTCGCCAGAGGGAATAGGTTGTCTCTCTGAAAACCTCTCATCTTCCTGAAAACCTGGATTAGGTCACCTGTTAACATTCCCTGTTCCAAGGAGCAGTCCTTACTCTGCCAACATCTCTTCAAAGCTGAAGCCTATCTTCCCCGGTAACAACCTGATTACCCTCCTCTGTCCCCTTTCAAAGGCCTTCAAATCTTTTCTGAAGTGTGGTGCCCAGAATTGTCCACAATATTCCACCTGGTGCCTAACCAATGATGTATTAAGTTTAGAATGATCTCTTTAATGTTATATTCTATTCCACTACCTATAAACTAATTCACCCATATGCATCGTTAACAAATTGATCACCTTGTTCTGCCACATTTAAGTATTTGTGTATCTGTACATAGAGGTCTCTCTGCTCATCTACACTTATAAAAATCGTGCCATTTATAGTAGACCGTCTTTTCATAGAGAGAGCTTTACTCTGTATCTAACCCGTGCTGTACCTGAAATGTGATAGTTTGATTGGACAGTGTAGCGGGAGCTTTACTCTGTATCAAACCCTTTGTGTACCTGACCTGGGATTGGCTGTTGGGGCAGTGTAGCGGGAGATTTACACGACAGCTAAACCGTGCTGTACCTGCCCTGGCTGTGTTGGTGGGTCAGTGCAGAGGAGCTTTACTATGATCTAACCCGTGCTGTACCTGCCCTGGGATAGTTTGATGGGACAGTGTAGAGGGACCTTTACTCTGTATCTTACCCTGTGCTGTACCTGCCCTGGGAGTATTTGATGGGGCAGTGCAGAGGGAGATTTAATTACTATCTAACTCGTGCTGTACCTGCCCTGGGATAAATTTGATGGGACAGTGTAGAGGGAGATTTGATCTATATCTAACCCCGGCTTTTGCTGCCCTGGGAGTGTTTAGTGCGACACTGTAGAGGGAGATTTCCTCTATATCTAACCATTGCTGTACCTGCCCTGGGAGTGTTTGACGGGACAGTGTATCGGGGTTTTTACTCTGTATCTAAACCGTGCTGTACCTGCCCTGGGAGTATTTGATGGGACAGTGTAGAGGGAGATTTACTCAGTATCTAGCACCTGATATACCTGCCTGGGGAGTGTTTGATGCGACTATGTGGACATAGCTTTACACTGTATCTAACCCGTGCTGCACCATCACTGGGAGTACTTGATTGCGCAGTGTAGAGGGAGCTTCCCTCTATATCTAACCCGTGCAATACCTACCCTGGGGATGTTTGATGGGACAGTGTAGAGGATGCTTTACTCGGTATCGAAAATATGTACTGTACCTGCCCTGGGAGTGTTTGATGGCTAAGTGTAGAGGGAGCTTTGCTCTGTGTCTAACACATGCTGCACCTACGCTGGAAGTGTTGGTTGGAACACAGCAGAGGGAACTTTAATATGTATCTAACCTGTGCTGTACATGCCCTGGGGGTGTTTGTTGGCACATGTAGAGGAAACTTTATTCTGTATCTAACTTGTGCTCCACCTGCCCTGCGAGTGTTTGATGGGACGGCGTAGAGGGAGCTTTATTCTGTACCTAGCCTGTGTAGTACCTTTGATAGAGCATTACATAGTAAAGCTTCATCTACACTCTCCACTCAAACACTCCCGGTGCATGTACAGCGCGGGTGACATCCATAGCTCCCTCTAATACAGCATGTGTTCAGTGCAGCGTACAGCTCGCTTGACACTACCCAATGAAGCACAACCAGCGCGGGTACAGCATGGGATTAGTACAGAATAAAGATCCCTCTACATGCAAGTGTCATACACTCTCGGGTGGGGTACGGGCAAGGTTTATCTATGAGTTAAGCTCTGCTCAACTTGCCGCCTCAAAGGCCGAGCCTGATGGCAGATGTTGAACAGCTCCCAGTATCTAGTTAGACTCTTACCTCGGCAAATTCCTGGACTGAAGGGATCCCCGGTAAAGTTCCTCACCTTTCTAATCATTGTTGAAGCTTCCGGTTTTATCCCGTCTCCTTCTCTGGGTGTCTCGGTCCCACCAGATCTGCTCTGTGAAGCCAGCGACATTTCTCCAGTCCCAGTGAGTGTGGCGATGATTCGAATTCTCTCTCTCCACCATCCTGAGTTGTTGCTCACTCTCAGAGACTGTCAATAGAGAAATTATTAATATTAATCCTAGAATACAGGGGGAGCATTTCTGTGACCATAATTAAATTCAATTTAATAATTTTTGCGATTAATGACTGTGTTTTATTACTTACTTTAATATTAAGTTGTTCTTTTCTGTCCTTTGCCCTGTTTATTGGGACTAAACTCACTGGATGTGTCAGCTGTCACTCCAGCTCCTCCCACACTGAAATCCCACTGATGGGCCGTAACCTGCGGCGGAGCCCTGTCTCCAGATGACACCACACAGGAGCCAGCAGCCAATCACAGGGCAGCCAGGAACGATGTCACAAAGCAGCCAGAGCCCCTCCCACTCGAGGTGTCACAGGGTCACATTGACCAGGCTCTGCTCCTGGTGTGCAGTCTCACTGGGCATGAACACAGGGTGTACAATCAGTCCCGTCTCCGGGAATGAACCGGGATCCTGCCCTACATCTCTCCGAGTTTTATTTCCATCGGTGTAAAATGGATGGCTGATTCACAATCACCCGGTTTGTACTATAGTACCTACTATAAGTCAAACTCTACCTCAGTGTTTCTTTCCCTCTCTAGGTATCTGCTCCCTCACTGTCTCTGCCTCTCTCTCTCTGCAGTGGGATTATACTGTGCAGAAAGGATCAGAATATCAGTTTGCCTCTCTTCCCGCTCCCGCATCGTTGCCTCTGGTGTCCCCCAAATATCTATCCTTGGCCTCCTCCTATTTCCCATCTACATGTTGCCCCTTGGCGACATCATCCAAAAACACAGCGTCAGTTTCCACATGTACACTGACGACACCCAGCTCTACCTCACTACCTCTCCTCTCGACCCCTCCACGGTGTCTAAATTGTCAGACTGCTTGTCCAACATCCAGTTCTGGATGAGTAAAATGTTCTCCAATTAAATATTGGGAAGACCGAAGCCATTGTTTTCGGCCCCCGCCACTAACACCGTTCCCTAGCCACTGACTCCATCCCTCTCCCTAACTACTGTCTGAGGCTGAACCACACTTTTCGCAACATTGGTGCCATATTTGACCCTGAAATGAGCTTCCGACCACATATCCGCAGCATAACAAAGACCGCCTACTTCCAACTTCGTAACATCGCCCGTCTCCGCCCTTGCCTCATCTCATCCGCCGCTGAAACCCTCATTCATGACTTTGTTATTTCTAGACTTCACTATTCCAACGCACTCCTGGCTGGCCTCCCACATTCCACCCTATGTAAACTTGTATTCATCCAACACTCGGCTGCCCGTGTCCTAACTCGCACCAAGTCCCGTTCACCCATCTCCCCTGTGCTCGCTGACCTACACTGGCTCCCAGTTAAGCAGCACCTCGATTTCAAAATTCTCATCCTTGTTTTCAAATCCCTCCATGGCCTCGCCCCTTCCTATCTCTAATCTCCTTCAGCTCCACAACGCCCCCCCACCGAGATATCAGCGCTCCTCTAATTCTGCCCTCTTGAGCATCCCTGATTATAAACGCTCAACATTTGGTGACCGTGCCTTCTGTTGCCTAGACACTAAGCTATGGAATTACCTGCCTAAAGCTCTCGCCCTCTCAACCTCTCTTTCCTCCTTGAAGATGCTCATTAAAACCTGCCACTTTGACAAAGCTTTTGGACACCTGTCCTAATTTATCCTTATGTGGTTCGTTGGCAAAACTGCTGTGAAGCGCCTTGGGACGTTTTACTACGTTACAGGTGCTATTTAAATACAAGTTGTTGTTGTTGTTGTTATATATCTCTGGCTCTACAGAATCATAGAATGATTACACCATATGGCCATTCAAGCCCGTGCCGGCTCTCTGCAAGAGCACTTCAGCAAGTCCCAATTCCCCGCCCTTTCTCCGAAGCCCTTAATTTTTATCCTTTAGGCACCTACCTAATTCCCTTTTGATATACCCCACAGTCCACACTGTAACATTCTGATATACCCCATCCCCTCACTGTAACACTCTGATATGCCTCACACGCCTCAATGAAACACTGATATAACCCAGACCCCTCAATGTAACACTTATATACCCCACACCACTCACTGTAACACTCATATAGAACCCACCTTTCAATGTTACACACTGATATACCCCACACCCCTCGCTGGAATACACTGATATACCCCACACCCCTCGCTGGAACACACTGACACTTCGAGTTCCCCTCCAAGTCACACACCATCCTGACTTGGAAATTTATCGCCGTTCCTTCATCGTCGCTGGGTCAAAATCCTGGAACGCCCTACCTAACAGCACTGTGGTTGTACCTTCACCACACAGACTGTAGCGGTTCAAGAAGGCGGTTCACCAACACCTTCTTAACGGCAATTAGGGATGGGCAATAAATGGTGGCCTTGCCAGCGATGCCCACATCCCATAACCGAATATTAAACAGTGCTTCTGCTGCACCTGCTCTGGGAGAGGGCCGCGCATGCGCCCTGACCCCGGCCTGTCCAAGATGGCAGCGCGGGAACAAGTCCCGCCTTCCTTCACCAAGATGGCGGCCGGTTGCCGGGTTAACCCGGGCCTGTCGCCGCAGAGACATCCTCTCGCAAGTTGCGCACAGTCGCCCCGCTCACCCCGCCGGCTGGGGCTGGCACCGCGGCGCAAACCCGGGGCCCGCAGTGTCTTATTCGGGTCCTGAGGCCTACGCCGTGTGTTTGTGAAGATTCCCAGCCCAGAGGCGGCGCCTATTCCTCCCTGGCACCCACAATCAACTCCCGCATCTCGAGTCGCTTGTTCGGCCATTAGCACAACAGGAAATGCTCTGAGGAAGGGTCGTCGACCTGAAAAGCTGAATCTGCTCGATGCTGTTGTTGATCGGCCATTACGCGTACCCCATCACTCGTAGTGCGCATGCTCGGAGCACCCGGACCCGCGCCTGCGCACTTGGCTCCTGTCATCGACAGTGCACTTTCTGCCGCGCGGGGGATCCTGGGTGAACACTTCGCCATTGAAAGCTCCAATTGGTGAAGAGATCATTCACAAATTCAGATTGAGCCTTTGTTCACTCCCTGTAGGGGGTGACATTAACCTGCCCCAGTGTCATCAGAAGGGGACATAAACCATTAAGGCAATTGTCCAGGCGGACCTCAAATATCCAGTAACAGATCTGACGAAGGGCCCTCGACCCGAAACGTTGATACTGTTTCTCCTCGATGCTACCTGACCTGCTGAGTGTTTCCAACATTTTCTGTTGTTATTCCAGTAATAAATTTATGCAATACAGCCACACACACAACTAATAATTACATCACATTGTGATTGTGAGGATCGATTCTCACCTCACTGACCTGCGGTGCCCTCCGGTCGCGGAAGGTAACGTACATACCGGTGGACACCCCATGCTCCCTCTCCAAGACCACCTGGGCACGGACAAGATCGCGGAAGAGAGGCAGGCAGATAGAGCCACACTCGCACCCCATGGGCCCCGCCCACCCATAACCTACAAATTGCTGTTTCAGCTGAGGGCCAGGGCAGGTCCAGGAGAAGATCCAACGCCTTACTCAACCCACTCTGCACCAGGTGGCCAAAGATTAGGAGCCTGGGGCTAAAATGTAAGCAAAAGCTAAGGAGCTGCCACTTCAGGTCACGATAAAGAAACTGAAACCTGTAACATTGAAAATACATATGGCCCATGGACTCCTTAAGGCCGTAAAATCCACGGTCGGAATTGTGCCTACCTGGGCAGGTCCGGTACGGGTGGTGGCCATGTTGGGTCATGACCCCGCTGCTGGCTCCAGCCCGCTGCTGAAAATGACTTTACGTTAATAGGGCCTATTAAGCCCGGCCAGCGCGTTACTCGGTCCAATTAAATGATGCGGGTCTGGTCTGTTGACGTCATAGATGACGCGTTTTAGCCGGGATCTTTAAAGGGACCATGGCCACATTGGATTTGAATGTCAATGTAACATAGTGCTGTCAGTGCACTACAGCATTGGAGTGCTGCAAACACTGACAATGACTGCACAGAGGCAGAGGGCTGCACCCAGGTTGTCCGATGGCTCCCTCCATATGCTTATGAAGGGAGTCAATGCAAACAGGATGATCCTCTTCCCTTCCAATGGGCAGAAGAGAACTCCCCAGAACACCAAAACAGCCTGGTTGGAGATTGCAGACGGGGTCACCAGCAGGGATGTTGTCTGGAAGACCTGGGTGCAGTTCCGCAAACGTTTCAATGATCTCATTAGATCAGGAAACGTGAGTACAAAACCACACTCACCTTCATCTTGCTGTGCCTCTCATCACACCCCATCACTCTGCCTTCCCAACCCTACCCCTGCACATTCTTATTCACACCAACAAACCTTGCACGTCCACCCATCCCTCGCTTTCTGTTTACATTATCACATCCCCAGCTCACCAGTGTAGGCTTCGCAAAATCCCCCAGAATCTCGAACAGAGCCCTAAAGGGAGTGATTTTTGGACCGTTCATACAAACTTGGGATGATGGGACCGAAGTGAAGTGATTTGATATAAAAACCTCAGTTTTGGACGTTTTAAAGATCAGGGAAGAAAAACCCTGAGGAAAATGACTTTTGAATCTTACTGTTGGGAAAGACACCTTTCACAGACACAAGACAGGCTGCAGAGGGGCGTGGCCAGGCAGTGGACAGCTTTGGGTATTGGGGCCCAATCAAGCTGTCTGGGAATTGTTTACACTGCAATCCTACCAAGGAGGAAGTGTCAAACCCAAAGCCTCACACACCCATCGAAATATGAATAATCCAAGACCCCTTTTTGAAATTCCCAGGCCCAAACAGTATACCAGAAGCCTGAAATCAATAAAACATTTAGTACTTCATCAAAAACCAATCAACCAGGTATCCACAGGCCAGATTTAAAAGGCCGCCAAAAGAACTAGGACAATAGGGTGGAGATTTGGCGCCTAGATAAGGCTGTGTTAAATCGGAAAACGATCACGACATGTTTAACACTGAGCTAAAGCCAGCGGAACTGGCAATCCCGCCAAAACTAGACAATGGACTTAGTAAGGCTCATTTGCAACCTAAAGGAAACGTTTTAGTAAGGGGTTTTTGGGCGCGAAAAAAAGACAGTATAATTGAAAGCCTGCCCCAAAACTTTTCTCTCTTTTGGACTCGCTGACAACGCTGGTACAGCTCTCCCCCTGCTCCAGCAAAACCACTACAAGCCACGAGGAGGAAGGCCAGCAAACAGATCATCACACAAGAAGAAACCAGAGCGACTGCCTCAATGACCATCGGACACCTCGCAGCAACAATGGCCTTACGAAATCTTTTAATCAAAAGACTCTAAAATCCTGTCAAGGATTCGTTGGTGAGCATTATCCCTGATCTCCTGAAACCAGAAACCTAGCTAGATACTGGGATCTTTGGGAGGGATAAGGTTTTTGTTTGGTATATTGTCCTTCTCCCTCGCCTGTACCGTGTGCTCCCCAATCTGTGTTTAAGTATTAAGTGTGTTTTAAGTTTGGTACCTTTTTCTTTTAATAAAGTCAAAATTCTTTCATTAGAACCTGTTGTCTACTGCATTTTTGTTCACAACCCCTAAATAAGTCCAAAGTCTAGGAACCAGGGGCGTGGGAGCGAGTCGAACCGCTCACTGAGTCAGAAGGCTGACCCCATTACCAACCCCTACAGTGGAGTGCCACAGGGATCGGTATGGGGCCTCAATTATTTACAAACTACATTATTGACTTCGATGAAGGGACAGAGGGTAATGTACCCAAGTTTGCGGATGATACAAAGATGGGTGGGAATGCAAGTTGTGCAGAGGACTCAAAGACCTGCAAAGGGATATAGACAGGTAAGTGAGTGGGCAAATATTTGGCAGATGGAGTATAATGTGGGAAAATGCGAGGTTATTCACTTTGGTAGGAAAAATAAAAAAGCAAATTATTATTTAAATGGAGAGGGATTACAAAATGCTACAGTTCAGAGGGACCTGGGGGTCCTTGTGCATGAAACACAATAAGTTAGCATTCAGGTACAGCAAGTAATCAAAAAGGCGGATGGAATGTTGGCCTTTATTTCAAAGGGGTTGGAGTATAAAAGCAGGGAAGTCCTGCTACAACTCTACAGGGTATTGGTGAGACCACACCTTGAGTACTGCGTACAGTTTTGGTCTCCTTATTTAAGGAAGGATATACTTGCATTGGAGGCATTTCAGAGACGATTCACTAGGTTAATTCCAGAGATGAGGGGGTTGACGTATGAGGAAAGTTTGATCTGGCTGGCCCTATACTCATTGGAATTTGGAAGAATAAGAGGTGATCTTATTGAAATATATAAGATACTGAGGGGGCCCGACAAGGTAGATGCAGAGAGGATGTTTACCATCGAGGGGAAATCTAGAACTCGGGGGCATAGTTTTAGAATAAATTGTCACACTTTTAGAACTGAGATGAGGAGGAATTTCTTCTCTCAGAGGTCGTAAATCTGTGGAATTCTCTGCCCCAGAGAGCTGTGGAGGCTGGGTCATTAAATACATTTGAGGTGGAGATAGACTAATTTTTTTGCAAGATAAGGGAGTGAAGGGTTATGGGGAGCGGGCCGGGAAGAGGCTTTGAGCCCAAGTTCAGCCATGATCTTATTGAATGGCAGAGCAGTCTCGAGGGGCCAAGTGGCCTATTCCTGCTCCTATTTCTTATGTTCTTATGAATGGTCATCATGTGCATAATGGTATCTGTATTTATTCTTCATATTACATATCTAACTCATATCTTCACTCTCCCACAGGTCCATCACGAGTTCCCCCACTTTACTGTCCAGGAGGAACAGGAAGACGACTCCTCAGAGTAGCCTCCAGCCTCTGAGGGTGCACCATCACCAGACATAAGTGAACCCAGCACAAGGGCAGACAGGCACTCCTCGGTGGGTCCTACACGAGATAGAGTAGTGTTGTCACCTGGTGTCTCACAACTCACAAGTGCGCAAGAGCAGATGGTGTAGAGTGAGGGAGAACAGTGGAGATTTCTTGCCGAAAGGGCGCAGGACGCTCCCAGCTCTGCTCAGCTGCATGCAGACGCTGAGCCTCGGGGGCCATCCAGAAAGAGGGCGATCCTGGAGGTGCAGCAAGAAGTGCAGGGGGCTCTGACAGGTTTTGCGAGCGCGATGTCTGCAAATGTTCAGAGAGTGGCGAATCCGTCTCCAACATGACTACCACCACCACAGGCGATGGTGACTGTAGGCTCCTCCATGGATGGGGTGGGCAGCTACAGCGATCAGCTAATGCGCCACTCGGAGGAGCACATGGTCTTTATGGAGGATAGATGGCTATGTATAGAGAATAGATGGCAGAGGCTCATAGACCTCCTCTCTAGGAGGGATGTTAGCATAGACGTGGGTCCTCCTGGCCTCACTGCTGTGCAGCAACGTGCTCCCCACCTCCTTGCAGCAGGGGAGTGAGCAGGCTGCTGTACCTCTGAAGCCACAGGACTAGCACCTCGTAGATGCATGCAGGAGAGAAAGATGACACACAAGTGTAAGATCTTTATGATCTCTCAGAGTTCTTGGACAAGACACCAATAGGCAGCAGCCAGTATGTTTGAGCAATAGATCAAGATTTATTAAGCTAACAGGATAATAGACTGAAAAGCATGCGATAGTTTAACGAGTAGCTCGCAGCCCTTGGTCTCTGGAACCTCTCGGACACAGGTGACGTCATCTTCAGTCTGTTCCTTTGCTCTTCCAGTAGGTCTGTGTAAAGTTGTTTTTCGAGTATCAAGGTTTTAAGTCATTTCTTATCAAAAGTTCATTTGGGCATTGTCCATACATGGTCTTTAACAAAATCATCTATTTTAATTGTTTCTAATGGTCAAAATACCATTGTCACTCAGACTAAGTTTAGCACCTTGGCCCCGCCTTTCCAGTATTTTTCCTACAACTTTACCCTGTATATCGCTATCTTGTTTATAATTCTTCACCCCATCAGAATTTACCTTATCTCTCTCATTTCTAGCTTCCCTCGTACAGGCAGTACAAGGCCTCATAAGCTGCGATATTGTCGGTTATCAGAACTAGTCTTGAGTAGTCCTGGCTGTCTTTGCAGTTACATTTTGAGCAAGCCTTAGCAATTTATGCACAAGTCATTACAGGTCACACTGAATATAGATATTTGGTTAATGTGAAGTTCACTATTCTACACTCACACTTATACATGTTATTACTAAAAACATCCAAGTATCAGTCTTTTGTACACAAGTATAATTCACAAGGGTAGCCATTGGATGTTTTATCGAATGTTTATGTAAAGTTTCCATTAATGTGCTGTCAAACATAAAAATCCATATTTTCAACAATTTCCGGTCTTGGACAGATCTGTGTGCAACTTTGCAAGGGGATTAATCAGTTGCAGTGAATGGTGAGACATGGTAGCTCCAGCAATAGTGGTGAGTGTGAAAGGAATGGCTTGGTCATTGCAGGGATGCTTTACGGTGTTGCTGTGTGGTGGTGCCAACCTGGAGCATCATGTGGCAGCTGTAAGGGTGTACAGCGTCAAGTGAAGTAAATCTGGCCATGGTGAGGCCAGCCCTGGCCTGCCGGACAGCAATGTGCTCGGGTGTTGATGCGCTCTATCCTCTACAGCATCAAGTGATTGCGGAGAAGTTTGGTGGTGTTGTCGTTTGTGCTGCTGGTGTGCCTGACGTTGCTGGTATTGGGTCTCATCGTGGTCAGATTCTGAGGGCCGAGGTGAGACAGTATAATCGGCATCCATGCTGATGGAATAGATGGCAGGTGAAGTAGAGATGACAGAAGCAATCTGTCAATGGTGAGAGAGATTCTTCCAGTGAGGTGACACTGGGTGGAGACTTTGCTGGAAAGACTGCAGCCTGCAGAACCTGTGCTGGGAATGCAGTGAGAAACAGCTTCTGCTGAGGAAAGTGATCATCTGTAAGGTGGGAGTATTTATACTACATTTGATGCTGACAAGTAATCAGCTGGAGCAATGGCCACTGAACTCCTGCCTCAGGCTGACAGACGTGATTCCCGAGCAGCGTGTTTCCCCTGGCCATCCAGTTCAAATTAAAAGGTAAGGTTAAAACCACTCTTAAAGGTCTGACAACTAGCTACCAATAATTAAAACAGAAAATGATGGAAATACTCATTTTCTGGGGTGGTAGCGGTGCGATTGGAGACGGGTCGGGTGGGAAATTTGTTATTTCTGGGAGCGGGTCAGGAAACCCACTGTCATCCCGCTCCCACACGCCTTTCCCCCAGCCGTGTCTATCAGCGTGGATCTGACCGGACCGGCAGAGACGGGCGACCCTATTTAAATGATGAGTGCAAAAGCAAAATACTGCGGATGCTGGAAATTTGAAATAAAACCAGAAAATGCAAGAAATGCTCAGCAGGTCAGGCAGCATTTGTGGAGAGAGAAACAGAGTTAATGTTTCAGGTCGATGACTCTTCGTCAGAACTGGAAAACGTTGGAGATGGAACAGGTTTTTAAGCAGGTGTAGGGTCAGGGAAAGGGGGGAGGGGAGGAAAGAACAAATGTGAAGGGCTGTGATAGGCTGGAAGGCAGGAGAGATTAAGAGACAAAAGGGATGATGGTGCAAGGCAAAAGCAGATGGTAATGGGACAAATTAAGAAACAAAAGATGACTCTAGAAGAAGTGTAAATGGCAATGGCTGAATAATCAACAGCTGCCATGTGAGAGAGAGAAAAAATGGAAAAAATGATTGGGGCAGGGATTATTGTCTGAAATTGTTGAACTCGATGTTGAGTCCAGAAGGCTGTAGAGTGCCGAATCGAAAGATGAGGTGTTTTTCCTCCAGCTTACGTTGAGCTTCATTGGAACAGTGCAAGAGGCCGAGGACAGAGAGGTCAGAGTGGGAGTGGAGCGGAGAATTAAAGTGACAGGTGACCGGAAGTTCGGAGTCACCCTTACCGAGTGAACAATGCTGTTCCGCAAAGCGGTCACCCAATCTGCGTTTGGTCTCCCCAATATAGAGGAGACCGCATTGTGAGCAGCGAATACATTATACTAAATTGCAAGAAGTACAAGTATATCGCTGTTTCACCTTGAAGGAGTGTTTGGTGCCCTGGACAGTGGGAAGGGAGGAGGTAAAAGGGCAGGTGTTGCATCTCCTGCTTGCACGGGCAGGTGCCGGGCGAAGGGGAAGGAGTGTTGTGGGTGATAGTGGAGTGGGGCAAGTTGTCGCAGAGGGAGCAGTCCCTTCGGAATTCTGAAAGGGAAGGTGAGTGGAAGATGTGTTTGGTGGTGGGATCATGCTGGAGGTGGCGGAAATGGCGGAGGATGATCCATTTAATGTGGAGGCTGGTGGGGTGAAAGCTGAGGACAAGGGGAACCCTATCGTGGTTCCGGGAGGGAGGGGAAGGGGTGAGAGCAGAAGTGTGGAAAATAGAATGGACACGGTCAAGTGCCGTGTCAACCACAGTAGAGGAGAATCCTCGGTTGAGGAAAAAGGAAGACATGTCGGAAGCACTAGTATGGAAGGTGGCATCGTCAGAACAGATGCGGTGGAGATGGAGAAACTGGGAAAATGGAATAGATCCTTACAGGAAGCGGCGTGGGAGGAAGTGTAGTCCAGTTAGTTGTGGGAGTCAGTGGGCTTATAGTGAATGTTTGTCAATAGCATATCCCCAGAGATGGAGGCAGAGAAGTCGAGGAAGGGAAGGGAAGAGTCGGAGATGAACCATGTGAAGGTGAGAGAAGGGTGGAAATTGGAAGCAAAGTGAATTACATTTTCTAGTTCAGGGCGAGAGCTGGAAGCGGCACCGATACAGTCATCAATGTAGCAGTAAAAGAGGTGAAGGAGGGGACCTGAGTAGGACTGGGACAAAGAATGTTCCACATATCCCACGAAAAGGCAGGCATAGCTCGGACCCATGCGGGTTCCCATAGCAACACCTTTAATTTGGAGGAAGTGAGTTGAGTCAAAGGAGAAGTTGTTCAATGTGAGAACAAGTTCAGCCAGGCGGAGGAGGGTGGCGGTGGAAGGGGTCTGGTTGGGCCTCTGTTCAAGGAGGAAGCGGAGCGCCCTCAGGCCATCCTGGTGGGGGATGGAGGTGTAGAACATAAGAACATAAGAAACAGGAGCAGGAGTAGGCCAATTGGCCCCCCGAGCCTGCTCCGCCATTCAATAAGATCATGGCTGATCTGATCCTAACCGCCAATCTACTATCACAGAACCATCTCCTGAACCTAACAGAATTGGACACACGAAATAGGAGCAGGATCAGGCTACACGGCCCCTGGGCCCGCTACGCTACCCACAGGGCCATGACCGATCCGAACCTAGACTCATGTCCAAATTCCTGCCCGCTCCCCGTAACCCTTAATTTCTAGGAAACTGTCTATTTCTGTTATAAATTTATGTAATGATGTAGCTTCTACAGCTTTTTGGGGCAGCATATTCCATGGACCTACCAACCTCTGAGTGAAGTAGTTCCTTCTCATCTCAGTTTTGAAAGAGCAGCCCCTTATTCTAAGACTATGCCCCCTAGTTCTAGTTTCACACATCATCGGGAACATCCTCCCCGCATCCACCCGATCCAAACCCTTCACAATCTTATATGTTTCAATAAGATCGCCCCTCATTCTTCTGAACTCCATTGGACATCCATAGTGAAGAGGAGACGGTTGGGGACAGGAAACTGGAAACTGACGGACCAGCTGACGGACAGCTGGGTCAACCAATAGCTGAGCGCCACCGCCGCCGCGCCCCAACCAATCGGAGCACAGCCGTGAGGTTAATCTCCCGCCCGGCGTCATTGCATCATTCCGCTGTGACGGACCGTCGAGTCGGGCCGCTGCTGGGCGCTGCAACCAATGGGAGAGCGGAGGCGGGACAGCGCTCTTAAAGCAGAGCCGCGCTCCCAATTACATTTATGCAACTATATTTCACTGATGATCATTAAAGCGGGAATAGGACTGCGGAAAGTCAGAGGGTTAGAGAGGAGGAACTCGGGAGAGAGGAAGGCCTAAATAAATGGGGGGAAGGGCAACAGAAATAAAGAGACAGAGAGGTTTAGGGAGGGAATTCCAGAGCTTTGGGCCTCGGCAGCTGAAGGCACGTCCACCAATGGTGGAGCGATTAGAATCGGGGATGTGCAAGAGGCCAGAATTGTGGGAACAGAGATATCTTCTGGAATTCTAGAGCTGGAAGTGCTTACAGAGATAAGGAGTGCTGAGGCCATGGAGGGATTTCAAAACAAGGATGAGAATTTAATAGTTAATAGATTGGAGAAAAGTTGATTTTGAGGGGCTGAGTATAGAACTTGGGAAGATAAATTGGGCAACAATATTGGCAAACAATGACGTAGAACAGCAATGGGAAACATTTAAAACGGTGTTCAACAGATTGCATGAAAAATATATTCCGATAAAAGGAAAGAACAAACTAAACATTAATGAGACTCCCTGGATGAATAAAGCCATAAGAAACAATTGAGGGTAAGGAAAGAGGCATACATTAAGTACATAGACAGCAGAGGAGTGCATGATAAGAGAGAACACGAAGCGATTAGGAGAGAAGTCAAAAAACAATTCGTAAGGCAAAGAGGAACTATGAAATTAAATTACCAAGGAACATAAAACAAAATAGTACAATATTTTACAGGCAGTTTGGGATGGGAATAGGGCCATTAAGGGGTAGACAGGACAATACCACAGGTAACAATAGGGAGATGGCAGAAATGTTAAATCATTATTTGGCTTCGGTATTTACCAGGGAGATAGAACAGGTGAACATGGCATTGGATGATGAGATGAGCATTGAGATAAGTGCATTTAAAATAAAAAAGAAGATATGTTAAATAAACTAATCAAAATCAAAGAGGATTAAACCACTGGTCCGGATGGATTGCATCCATGCATTTTAAAAGAATCTAGAGAAGAGAGAGCAGAGGCATTATACACATATTTAATAATTCGTTAGAAAAAGGTGTAGTGCCAGAGGACTGGCGGACAGCTGATGTAATACCCATATGTAAGAAGTGGGATAGAACATATCCAGGGAATTATAGACCAGTCAGCTCAACATCAGCGGTAGGGAAAATAATGGAATCCCTACTAAAGGAGAGAATAGAAGAACTTCTAGAAACGAAGAGTATAATAATGAATAGTCAGCACGAATTTCAAAAGGGAAGGTCTTGCTTGACCAACCTTATTGAATTTTTTGAAAACATAACAGACAGAGTAGACACTATAATGCAGTAGATGTAATTTATCTAGATTTTCAAAAGGCCTTCGATAAGGTACCCCATAATAGACTAATGAATAAGGTTAGAGAATGCGGAGTCATGGGACAGGTAGCAGAATAGACTGCTAGCTGGCTTCAGGACAGAAAGCAGAGAGTGGGAGTAAAGGGTAGATATTCACAGTGGCAGAAGGTGGGTAGTGGTGTTCCACAAGGATCAGTGCTGGGACTACTGCTGTTCACCATTTACATGAACGGTTTAGACTTTGGAATCAAAAACACAGTTTCTAAATTTGCAGATGATACAAATTTGGGGGCGTTAGTCAATACTGAGGAGGCCTGCAACAAATTACAGGAACACATTAAGAAACTCGCAGAATGGGCAAACAATTGGCAAATGAAGTTCAACACAGACAAATGTGAGGTATTACATTTTGGTAGGAAGAATAGGCAGGTCACTTCTCACTTGGAGGGTGCGAGTCTAGCTGGGGTAGAGGAGCAAAGGGATCTCGGAGTACAAATACACAAATCACTAAAAGTTGTGCCATAGGTTAGCAAGGCCATAAAAAAGCAAACCAAGCACTAGGGTTTATTTCTAGAGGGATAGAATTGAAAAGGATGGAAGTTATGCTAAACCTGTATCGACCATTGGTTAGACCACACTTGGAGGACTGCGAGCAGTTCTGGTCGCCATATTATAAAAAGGATATAGAGGCACTGGAGAGGGTGCAGAGAAGATTTACAATGATAATACCAGAAATGCGAGGGTATACATATCAGGAAAGGATAAACAGGCTGCGTCTCTTTTCTGTTGAAAAAAGGAGGCTGAAGTCTATAAAATTATGAAAGGTTTTGATGGAGTGGATACAGAGAAAATGTTTCCACTTGTGGGGAAGAGCATAACTAGAGGCCATCTATACAAGATAGTCACCAAGAATCCAATAGGTAATTCAGAAGAAACTTCTTCACCCCAAAAGTGGTGAGAACGTGGAACTCGCTACCACAGGGAGTGGTTGAAGCAAATGGTTTGGATGCATTTAAGGGAAGGCTGGACAAACATATGAGAGAGAAGGGAATAGAGGGTCATGCTGATAGATTTAGATGAGGAAAGACGGGAGGAGGCTCGAGTGGAGCATAAACACCGGCATGGACTGGTTGGGCCGAATGGCCTGTTTCCGTGTCGTATATCCTATGTATTTAATCCTATGTAAATCATGGGTTCTGGACTGGAAGCCAATGTAGGTCATTGAGCACAGGGGTGATGGGTGAATGGGGCTTGGTACAAGTTAGGATACGGGCAGGAGAGCATTGGAATAGTCGAGTCTAGAGGTGCCAAAGGCATGGATGAGGGCTTCAGCAGTGTTTGAACTGAGGCAGGGTCGGAGCTGGGTGGTGTTGCACACCTGAAAGTAGGCGGTCTTGGTGATGGATCGGATATTTTGTCGCAACCTCATCCCAAGGTTGCGAACACTCTGGTTCAGCCTCAGACAGCTGCCTGGAAAAGGAACGGAGATTGTGGCGGGAACCAAAGACAATGCCTTTGGTCTTCCCAATATTTAGCTGGAGAAATTTTCTGCTCATCAGTACTGGTTATGGACAAGCAGCGAGACAAATCAGAGACAGTGGAGGGGTCGAGAGAGGTGGTGGTGAGGTAGAGCTGGTGTCGTCAGTATACATGTGGAACCTGATGCTGTGTTTTCGGATGATGTTGCCGAGGGCCAGCATGTAGATGAGAAATAGAAGGGGGCGAAGGATAGATCCTTGGGGGAACACCAGAGGAAATGGTGTGGGAGCGGGAAGAGAAGTCATTGCAGGTGATTCTCTGGCTAAGACAGGAGAGATAAGAATGGAACCGGGCAGGGCAGTCCCACCCAGCTGGACAACAGAGGAGACGAGTTGGAGGAGGTTGGTGTGGTCAACCTTATCAAAGCCTACAAACTGGTCGAGAAGGATGAGGAGGGACGGTTTACCACGGTCACAGTCACCTAGGATATAATTTGTGACTTTGATAAGAGCCGTTTCAGTACGGGCGGACGGACGGGCGGGCGGGCGGGCGGGCGGACGGACGGACGGACGGACGGACCGGGCCGGGCCGGGCCGGTGTTTGACGGGTCGGTGCAGAGCTGCTCTGAAGTCAGGACTTGCATCAAAAACCTGTCCTGACTGAACACAATCTCACTGTTTTAAAGTTAGTGATTATAACCTGACAGTGTTCTCATATTATAGAATAATAAAACCTCCAGAAATATTAAACTGAATATTAAACTCTCCCCCCCCCTCCCCCCAATCCAAGCTCAATGGTACAATTTAAAGGGGGTGCAAGAACAGAGAGACCTGGGGGTGCTTGTGTACAAATCTTTGGGGGCAGGACAGGTTAACAAAGCAGATAATAAAGCAGATGGGATCCTGGGCTTTATAAATAGAGGCGTAGAGTACAACAGTCAGGACGTTATGCTGAAACTTTATAAAACACTAGTTTGGCCTCAGCTGGAGTATTTTGTCCAATTCTGGGCACCACATTTTAGGAAGGGTGTGAAGACTTTGGAGAGGGTACAGCAGAGATTTACTAGAATGGTTCCAGGGTTGAAGGATTACAGTTACATGGATAGACTGGAGAAGCTGAGCTTGTTCTTCTTAGAGCAGAGATGGCGAAGAGGAGATTTGATACAGGTGCTTAAAATCATGAAGGGTTTAGATAGAGTAAATACAGAGAAACTGTTTCCAATCACTGAAGGGTCGATAACGAGAGAGCACAGCTTTAAGGTGATTGGCAAAAGAACCAGAGGCGACATGAGGAAAAACTTGTTTATGCAACAAGTGGTTAGGATTTGGAATACACTGCCTGACAGGGTGCTGGACACAGATTCAATAGTAGCTTTCAATAGGCAATTGGATAAATACTTGAATGGAGAAAAAAATTACAGGGATATGGGGCAAGGGTGGGGGAGTGGGACTAACTGGATTGATCTTCGAAAGAGCTGGCACAGAATTAATGGGCCAAATGCCCTCCTTGTCTACTGGACTTTGATTCTATGATCTTACACCTCAATTATATCACCAGTTAATCCTTTACATATAAGGGAATACTTATCTAGTCTCTGCAACCTGTCCTCACAATTGACTGGTGAATGTGCTGCACCCACTCCAAGGCCAGTATATCCTTCCTGAGATGCGGTGCCCAGAACTGAATGCAGTTCTCCAGGTGGGGTCTAACCAGAGCTCTGTACAGCTGAAGCATCTCTTCATCCCCTTTGTATTCCAGCCCTCTCGAGATAAAGGCCAACATTCCTTTAGCCTTTTTCATTTTTTTTTTGTACATGTGATTCCTGTGCTTGGACCCGTAAATCTGTCTGGTCATCCACAGTTCCTAGCATATCGACGTTTAGAGAAGTGTCTGTGTGTTTATGTACGTGTCTATGTGTCGATCTGTGTGGCTGTGTATGCCTCTATGTACGTGTTTCTGAGGGTCTGTCTCTCGGTGCGTGTGTATCTGTATGTACGCAAGTGTCTGTGTGAATGTATCAGCATTCTCCCTTCCCCTTCTGTTCCTTTCTAAATACTGTTCAGTACCAATGTGTCTGGGCCATTCACCTCCCCAGAAAGTGCTGAATTTTCTGTTTAAATTGATGCATGCTGATTAATTTGATTCTGGTATTTAACAGCAGCAAACAACTCCTGTAAACCCTCAGCAACTGAATCTCTATTTGGAATAGTTCACCAGTCCTGGCGACTGCTCCAACTCTCCCTATATATCTGTCTGTCCCACTATCCTTCCCCGGTGGGTTTGGATGTTGCAGATCGACAGTGAAAGATCCAGTGACTGATTCCCACCAGATCGAGCTCTCCAAGTTCTCGCTGAATGAAACCTTCGTTCACGGGAAGCAGGCTCTGTTTGATTGTTTGGGTCCTGTAACCCCTGACCCTGTGTTACTGCTGTCAGAATAATGGGCTGTACTCAGAAATAAAACTTACTGCATTGATCGCAGCTTCACATCCGTGTCTTGTTTCTCTTTAGGATCAGTGTGTCCAAGAACAAGCTGTTTGCGGGTGTAATGAGGCTGGGAGAAGATTTGGGAATCGCAGGAAATGGGAAGAGGAAACTGCTGCAGGTAATCTGTAAGTGCCTAATAACACATTCAGAAAGGTATTGAGATAAGACAGATGTTCCAGAGTGTCAGCACTGTGACCGTTCGGGGTTCGAGATATCTCACTTGATCGGGTTTCTTCAGACAGATTGGTAATAGACGGTTTGATGGGACAGTGTAGAGGGAGATTTACTCTCTATCTAACCCGTGCTTCTGCTATCATGTTTTTTTCTCTCTTTCGCTATCTGCCTCATTTTATTTCTCTCTGCCTCACTCTCATCTCTCTGCCTCTGTTTCTTTCTCTCTCAATGGCCCTATCTCTCCCTGCCTCGTTTTCTCGCTGCCATTCATCTTTGCTCTCTCTCTCTCTCTCTCCTCTCCACCGCTCCTGTTGGTCTGAATGGCCTGTTTCTGTGCTGTAAATACTGTGTAATTCTATGGTGAATTCTGAAAAGACACGGTACAGCACTAGAAACAATCTTCAGCAATGGGCTGGGTGTCATAGGGTTGAAACTCTGACCTTTCACCCCTACCGATCTCAAGCTCTTGTGTAAAATGAATGTGGGGAGTTGAAACACAGTCCTTGGTGAGAGGTCAGATTTGTATCACACTAGGCCCTAAATCGGTGGACTGGCTGTTAGGGGCCGACCAAGTGCCTTCAAAAGCCTCTTAAACCCTTTCTCTCCGTCACTGATTTCAATCCACCTACAACCTCAACGTGTGTCTGTGTGTCAATATACAGACACACAAAACCCTGCCTAACAAAAATCTATCAATCTGAATCTTCAATTTTTCAATTGAGCTCCAGTCTCTACAGCTTTTTGGGGAGTGTTTTCCAGATTTCTACTACCCTTTGTGTGAAGAAGTGCTTCCTGACATCACACCTGAACGGCCTGGCTTTAATTTAAAGGTTTTGCCCCTTGTTCTGGACTCTCCCACCAGATGAAATAGTACCCATTATACCGACTATCTGTCTCCTGCCGCTCAGCTAATTTCCTACCACGTCAATAATTTGCAATGCATTCCTACTGTCACCACATTCTTCCACGCTGCTTGCAATCCACTTTTCTTTTGTTACATGTCAAAAGCTCAATTCCAGTCTGATGATTTCTTGCCTTCCTTACCGAATACCTACCAGTCAATTCCTACTATCACCAAATTCTTCCAGTCTGCTTGTGTGATAGATCCAGTGACAGATTCCCACCAGCCCGAGCTCTCCACGTTCTCACTGCATGGAACCTTCGTTCACGGGAAACAGGCTCTGTTTGATTGTTTAGGTCCCGTAACCCCTGACCCTGTGTTACTGCTGTCAGAATAATGGGCTGTACTCAGAAATAAATCTTACTGCATTGATCACAGCTTCACATCCGTGTCTTGTTTCTCTTTAGGATCAGTGTGTCCGAGTAAAGGTGTTAGTTGTGGAATGAGGCTGGGAGAAGATTTGGAAATCGCAGGAAATGGGAAGAGTAAACCGTTGCAGGGAATCTCTGCAAGTGCTTAATAACACATTCAGAAAGGTACTGAGATAAGACAGGTGTCCCAGAGTGTCAGCACTCTGACCGTTCGGGGTTCAGGATATCTCACTTTAACGGGTTTCTTCAGGGAGATTGTAAATCGACATCCATTGTTTCAGACCCACCGTTCATTTGATGGGACAGTGTAGAGGGAGATTTACTCTCCATCTAGCCCGTGCTTCCTCTATCTCGTTTTTTTCTCTCACTATCTGCTGTATTTTCTCTCTCTCTCTCTCTCTGCTTCATAACATAAGAAATAGGAGCAGGAATAGGCCACTTGGCCCCTCGAGCCTGCTCCGCCATTCAGTAAGATCATGGCTGATCTTGGGCTCAAATCCTCCACGTCTCTCTGGGGCAGAGAATTTGTTTTATTTCTCTGCCTCGGTCTCATCTCTCTGCCTCTGTTTCTTTCTGTCTCATTGGCTCTATCTCTCCACACCTTGTTTTCTCTCTCTCTCATTTCTCTCTGCCTCGCTGTCTCTCACCCTTTATCTTTTCTGACTCTTGGTCCCTCTTTCTGCCTCACTCAGTCCTCGTCTCCACCTGTATGTCCCCTCTCGCTTCTCTCTGCCACATCCCTCTCTCTCTCCCACTCCTCTTTTTGCTTTAAGTCTTTCTATTTTACTGATTCAGTTTCCTCTCACTCTGGCCATCTCTCCATTTCTCTCTATTTCTCACTCTCCCTTCTCTGTGTCTCTCCCTCTCTCTTTCTCCCTCTGTCTCTGTTTCCTCTCTCTCTCTCTCTCTCTCTCTCTCTCTTTCTCTGCCCCTCTCTCCCAGCTTCTCGATTTCTCTCTTTCTCTCTCCATGTATCTTCTCAGTCAAGATTCCTGATGTAACAGGACTGTCCGAACACACACACTTTAACACTGAGCCCAGACCGTGCTCTGAACACACTGCTTGAGCTGATCACAGCTTCTGAGCCCTCAGTTTTAAAATGAGCCGTCCAGGATGTGCCAGGCCCCACCAGGGTCTTGGTGTCCTGCAAGATTCCACTCGAAACAATCTTAAGCAATGGGTTGGGTGTCACGGAGGGTCAAAACTCTGACCTTTCACCCCTACTGATCTGAAAGTCTTGTGTAAAATGAATGTGGGAATTTCAAGCACAGTCCTTGGTGAGAGGTCAGATTTGTACCACACTAGGCCCTAAATCGGCAGACTGACAAGAGCCTGTTTAATCCCTCTCTCTTCGTCACTGATTTCAATCCACCTACAACCCTCTCCTCCTGCTCGGTCTGTGTCTGTCTGTAATTTGTGTGTTTCTGTGTCTGTCTGTTTGTACAAGAGTATCTGTGTTTTGTGTGTGTGTGTGTGTGTATTTGTGTCTGAATGTCTAGATTTGTGTCTGTGTGTAGGTATAGACACAAACACCCTTAGCTAACAAAAATCTATCAATCTTAGTTTTGAACTATTCAAATGATCCCCAGCCTCGACAGCTTTTTGGGTGACAGTTCAGGATTTCCACTAGGCTTTGTGTGAAGACGTGCTTCCTCCCATCACCCCCTGTATTGACTATTTACAATGCAAAGGTTATGTCCTCTTGTTCTGGACTCCCCCACTAGAGGGAATAGTTTCATTCTAAAATTTTGACTGACTGGATTGAGTTTTTTGGTGAGGTAACAGGGTGGATGAGGGCAGTTCAGTTGATGCTGTGTATATGGACTTTAAAAAGTCCTTTGATGCAGTACCCCATAATAGGCTGGTTAGCAAAATTGAAGCCCGTGGGATAAAAGGGGCAGTAGCAGCAGGGATAGTAAACCGAGTTGTGGTGAATGGCTGTTTTTCAGACTGGAGGGAGGTATACAGTGGTGTCCCGCAGGGTTCAGTACTGGGACAACTGCTGTCTTTGATGTACATTAATGACTTGGACTTGGGGGTGCAGGGCACAATGCTGAAATTTCCAGCTGACTCGAAACTTGGAAGTGTAGAACACAGTGAGGAAGATAGTAATAGACTTCAAGAAGACATAGACAGGCTGGTGGATTGGGCGGACACATGGCAGATGAAGTTCAACGCAGAAAGTGTGAGGTGATACAGTTTGGTAGGAACAATGAGGAGAGACAATCCAAGCTAAATGGTACAATTTAAAGGGGGTGCAAGAACAGAGAGACCTGGGGGTGATTGTGCACAAATCTTTGGGGGCAGGACAGGTTAACAAAGCAGATAATAAAGCAGATGGGATCCTGGGCTTTATAAATAGAGGCGTAGAGTGCAACAGTCAGGAAGTTATGCTGAAACTTTATAAAACACTAGTTTGGCCTCAGCTGGAGTATTTTGTCCAATTCTGGGCACCACACTTTCGGAAGGGCGTGAAGGCTTTGGAGAGGGTACAGAAGAGATTCACTAGAATGGTTCCAAGGCTGAAGGATTACAGTTACATGGATAGACTGGAGAAGCTGAGGTTGTTCTCCTTAGAGCAGAAAAGACGAGGAGGAGATTTGATAGAGGTGCTTAAAATCATGATGGGTTTAGATAGAGTAAATAGAGAGAAACTGTTTCCAATGGCTGAAGGGTCGATAACGAGAGAGCACAGATTGAAGGAGATTGGCAAAAGAACCAGAGGCGACATGAGGAAAAACTTGTTTATGCAACAAGTGGTTAGGATTTGGAATACACTGCCTGATAGGGTGCTGGACACAGATTCAATAGTAGCTTTCAAAAGGCAAATCGATAAATACTTGAAGGGAGAAAAAAATTACAGGGATATGGGGAAAGGGCGGGGGAGTGGGACTAACTGGATTGCTCTTCGAAAGAGCTGGCACAGAATTGATGGACAGAATGGCCTCCTTGTCTACTGGACTTTGATTCTATGATCTTACACCTCAATTATATCACAAACATCTGAATTATATCACCAGTTAATCCTTTACATATAAGGGAATACTTATCTAGTCTCTGCAACCTGTCCTCATAATTGAGCCCTTTTAGCTCCGGTGTCATTCTGGTGAATGTGCTGCACCCACTCCAAGGCCAGTATATCCTTCCTGAGATGCGGTGCCCAGAACTGAGTGCAGTTCTCCAGGTGGGGTCTAACCAGAGCTCTGTACAGGTGAAGCATCACTTCATCCCCTTTGTATTCCAGCCCTCGAGATAAAGGCCGACATTCCATTAGCCTTTTCCATTTTTTTTTGTACATGTGATTCCTGTACTTGGACCCGTAAATCTGTCTGGTCATCCACAGTTCCTAGCATATCGACGTTTAGAGAAGTGTATGTGTGTTTATGTACGTGTCTGTGTTTTCTGTGTGTCGATCTGTTTGGCTGTGTAAGCCTCTATGTACGTTTTATTATGTATTATGATATGTCTGTGTACATGTTTCTGAGGGTATGTCTCTCCCTGCGTGTGTATCTGTATGTACGCAAGTGTCTGTGTGAGTGTATCTGCATTCTCCCTTCCCCTTCTGTTCCTTTCTAAATACTGTTCAGTACCAATGTGTCTGGGCCATTCACCTCCCCAGAAAGTGTTGAATTTTCTGTTTAAATTGTTGCATGCTGATTAATTTGATTCTGGTATTTAACAGCAGCAAACAACTCCTGTAAACCCTCAGCAACTGAATCTCTATTTGGAATAGTTCACCAGTCCTGGCGACTGCTCCAACTTACCCGATGTATCTGTCTGTCACACCATCCTTGGATGTTGCAGACCGAAACAGTGAAATATCCAGTGACTGATTCTACCAGACCGAGCTCTCCACGTTCTCACTGAATGAAACCTTCGTTCACGGGAAGCAGGCTCTGTTTGATTGTTTAGGTCCCGTAACCCCTGACCCTGTGTTACTGCTGTCAGAATAATGGGCTGTATTCAGAAATAAAACTTACTGCATTGATCACAGCTTCACATCCGTGTCTTGTTTCTCTTTAGGATCAGTGTGTCCAAGAACAAGCTGTTTGCGGATGTAATGAGGCTGGGAGAAGATTTGGGAATCGCAGGAAATGGGAAGAGGAAACCGCTGCAGGGAATCTCTAAGTGCCTAATAACACATTCAGAAAGGTATTGAGATAAGACAGGTGTCCCAGAGTGTCAGCACTGTGACCGTTCGGGGTTCAAGATATCTCACTTGAACGGGTTTCTTCAGGCAATATAGTAATAGACCGTTTGATGAGACAGTGTAGAGGGAGATTTACTCTCTATCTAACCCGTGCTTCCGCTATCACGTATTTTCTCTCTTTCGCTATCTGCCTCATTTTATTCTCTCTGCCTCGCTCTCATCTCTCTACCTCTGTTTCTTTCTCTCTTAATGGCCCTCTCTCTCCCTGCCTCATTTTCTCTCTGCCATTCACCTTTGCTCTGTGTCTCTCTCCTCTCTACCGCTCCCATTTCTCTCTGACTCGCTGTCTCTTACTCTCTGCTTTTCTCGTCTCTACCTCTCGCTCCCTGTTTCTACTTCAATCTCAGTCCCCCCTCTCTACGCTTGTATCGCCCTTCTCTTCCCTCTGCCTCATTCTCTTTCTGTCGCCATCTCTGCCACTATCTTATATTTCCCTCCTCTCTATCGCTGCATCATTCTCTGTCTCACTCTCTTTTGCTTTAAGTGTCTCTCTGTCTCACTTATTTTGCTGTCTCTGTTTCCTCTCACTCTGTCCATCTCTCTCTCCCTTTCTGACTCTCTTTCTCTTTTTTCACTGTCTTTCTTCTCTCTCTCTCTCTCTCTCTCTAACCCGAACGCAAACACTTTCACACTGTGTCCAGCCTGTGCTCTGAACACATTGCATGAGCTGATCACTGCTTCTGCACCCCCAGTTTTAAAATGAGATGTCCAGGATGTGCCAGGCTGCACCAGGGGCTTGGAGTCCTGCAAGACTTTGCTGTTAATCGAGAGGGAAGTTTGCTTTTGGTTCTAACCTCATTTCATCGTCCAGTTACATATCCGCCTGCCTTTGTATATATGCCTCCTATGTGTTCCTCTCTGTAAATCTACTGGGCCTTGTTTTTCCTTGTTTTTGACAACCTATTTCTTTAATTGAATCTGCTTGGTCATTTTATAAATTGATCTAAAATGTTTGAATAATTGTCGAGCGATTCCTGCTGAACGTATTTCCATATAGGACTCGGATGCCTCGGGGGAGCAGGGTTCGCAGTCACGTTAAAATAATGCTAAAAAGGCTAAGAGCTACTAGGAAATTAAATGATCAAGGAATATATAAAGTGAAGTATGCTACAGATACATGAAGAACAAAAGGTAAAACAGGATAGGGACAGGGCCACTGAAGGAGGCACAAGATAAACTCACAGGGAATGACAGCGAAATGGGCAGCAATATTGGAGAATTACTTTGCCTCAGTTTTCAACAGGTAGACTAACACGTTGGACATGACATGAGGATAAAACCCCGATACTAAAAGAAGCAAGGGAAGAGAGAGCCAAGGCTCCATTATTTAGACTCGGGAATAGTTGGTGTCATTTCCAAATTTACGGATGACACCAAATTCGGGCGTATAGTTAATACTGAGGAGCACTGTGACAAAATACAAGAAGATGTTAATAAACTGGCAGGTTGGTTGAGTAACTGCAAATCCATTTCAATCTAGGTAAGTGAAGTGGTGGTTTTGGTAGGAGGAATAAGGAGGCCAAGTATTCCTTTGGATAGTAAGTGTCTAAATGGGTTGAGGAGCAAAGGGATCTCGGGGGACAGATGCACAAATCATTAAAAGCAGGTTAACAAGGCCATGAAAATGCAAACAAAGCACTGGGATTCATTTCTAGAGTAACTGATTTGGAAAAGCAGAGAAGTTATGTTAAACGTATATAGAACATTGGTTCGACCACACTTGGAGTACAGTTCTGGTCTCCATATTATGAAAAGGATATCGAGACACTGGAGAAGGTGCAAAATAGATTGACAAGAATGACACCAGAACTGGGATCTTCTAATTATCCAGAATGACTGAACATGCTGGGGCTCTTTTCTCTAGAAAAGAGAAGGCTGAGGGATGATCTAATAGAGATCTGTATAATTATGAAGGGGTTTAATAGGGTAGATGTCGAGAGATGTTACCATGTGTGGTGAGTCCAAATCTAGGGCTCATAAATATAAGATCGTCACTAATAAATCCAATGAGGAATTCAGGAGCAACCTCTTTACCCAGAGAGTGGTTAGAATGTAGAGCTCGCTGGCACATGGAAAAGTTAAGGTGAATAGAAGAGAGCCTTCAAGGGGAAGCTAGATAAGAATCGAAGGATCTGATGATAGGGTGAGGTGAAGTAAGTTGGGTGGAGGCTCGTGTGGAGCAGAATCCTGTTGGGCTGAATGGCCTGTTTCTGGGCTGTAAATACGATGTAATTATATGGTGAATTCTGAAATGACCCGGTACAGCTCTCTCAACAATCTTCAGCAATGGGCTGGGTATCAGGGTCAAAACTCTGATCTTTCCCCCCTACCGATCTGAAGGTCTTGTGTAAAATGAAATGGGGAGTTCAAACAGGTCCTTTGGTTGGAGGTCAGATTTGTAGCGAACTAGGTCTAAATCATCAGACTGACTGTTACGTGCCAAGCAAGTGCCTTCAAAAAGCCTCTTAAACCTTTTCTCTCTATCACTGATTTCAATCCACCTACAACCTCAACCTGTGTCTGTGTCTGTGTCTGTGTCTGTGTCTGTGTCTGTGTCTGTGTCTGTGTCTGTGTCTGTGTCTGTGTCTGTGTCTGTGTCTGTGTCTGTGTCTGTGTCGACACACTAAACCCTGCCTAACAAAAATCGATTAATCTGAGTCAGTGAATATATTCAAGGCGGAGATAGAGAGAATCTTGAAAAACAGGGGAATCAAAGGTTATGGGGAGTGGGCAGGAAAGTAGAGTTGAGGCCAAGATCAGATCAGCCATGATCTTATTGAAAGCCGGAGCAGGCTCGAGGGGCCGAATGGCCAACTCCTGTTGCTATTTCTTATGTTCTTATGCTGATACTCTGTATAAATTGCAAATAGGAACAGGAGGAGGCATTCAGCTCCTCGAGCCTGTTCCTCCATTCATGGCTGATCTGGATCTTAACTGCATCCACCTGCCTTGGCTCCGTATCCTTTTATACCCTTGCCTGGCAAAAATCTACCAATCTCAGATTTAATATTATTAATTGTGCTAGTATTTGCTTTTTGTTTGAGAGAATTCCACATTTCTACCACCCTCTGTGTGAAGAAGTCTTTCCTAACTTCTCCTGAATGGCCTGGCTTTGATTTGAAGATTATGTCCCCTTGTCCTAGACTCCTCCACCAGTGGAAAAGTTCCTCTGAATCTACCTTAACAATTCCTTTCAACATCCTAAAAACCTGAATCAAATGAAATCACCCCTTAACCTTCTATATTCTAGGGAATATGTAATCTCTCCTCATAATGTAACCCTTGGTACCCTGGTAACATTCTGGTCTATCTGTGCTGCACTCCCTCTAATCCAGTATATCCTTCCTGAGGTGCGGTGCCCAGAACTGAATGCAATATTCCAGATGGGGTCTTTCCAGAGCGCTCCACAGCTGAAGCACCAACATTCCATTAGCCTCTTTAATTATTTTGTACCTGCCCACTGGCTTTTACTGATTTAAGTACTTGGAGCCCGAAATCCCTCTACTCATCCACAGCTCCGAGCTTCTGGCCAGTTAGAGAGGTGTATGTTTTGTTAATCGGTGAGGCTGTGCATGTGTTTGTCTGTATATATTGTGATATATGTATGTGTACATGCTTGTGTATGTGCTTCTGTGGGTATGTCTCTGCATGTCAGTGGTTGTGTGTCTATGTACATGTGAGTCTCCGTTTATGTGTCTGTGTGAGGTTGTCTGTTCCGCTTTCCCCTTGTTCTGTACCTTTCTAAATACGGTTCCGTACCAATGTGTCTCGGCCATTCACCTCCCCAGAAAGTGCTGAATTCACTGTTTAAATTGGTGCCTTCTCATTTATTTGATTCTGGTATTTAACAACAGCAAATGACTCCTGAAAACCCACAGCAACTGAATCCCTATTTGCATTAGTTCACCAGTCACGGCGACTGCTCCATAGCAGCCTCGGAACAGGAGTAGGCCATTGAGCCCCTTGAGCCTGTTCCGCCATTCAATGAGATCATGGCTGATCTGTATATTGGCCCATATCCTTTAATACCTTTAGTTAACAAAAAGCTATCAATCTCGGATTGAAAATTAACAATTGATCGAGCGTCAATTGCCATTTGTGGAAGAGAGTTCCAAACTTCTACCACCCATTGTGTGTAGAAGTGTTTCCGAATTTCACTCCTGAAAAGTCTGGTTCAAATGTTTAGACTATGCACAAGAATCCTAGAATTCCAACCAGTGGAAATAGTGTTTCTCTCTCTACCCTATCTGTTCCCCTTAATATCTTGAAAACTTCAATCAGATCACCCCTTCACCTTCTAAATTCTAGGGAATACAACCCTAGTTTGTGTAATCTCTCCTCGTCACAACCCTTGAAGTCCGGGTATCATTCTGGTAAACCTACGCTGCACTCCCTCCAAGGCCAATATATCCTTCCCATGGTGCGGGGCCCAGAACTGCTCACAGTTCTCCAGGTGTGGTCTAACCAGGGCTTTGTAAAGCTGCAGCATAACCTCTACCCCTCTGTACTCTAGTCCTCTAGATATAAGGCCAGCATTCCATTAGCCTTTTTGATTATTTCTGTACATGTTCATGACATTTTAATGATCTATGTACCTGGACCCCAAGTCACTTTGGACTCCACTATTTTTGAGCTTTTCACCATTTAGAAAGTATCCTGTTGTATCCCTTTAGTTCCAAAGTGATGACCTCACATTTGCCTACACTGAAATCCGTTTGCCACAGTTTTGCCCATTCACCTAATCTATTGATATCACTTTGTAATCTTATGCTTTCATCTATACTGCCTACAATGCCGCCTATCTTTGTGTCATCGCAAGTTTAGATATATGACTTTCTATGCCATCATATAAGTCGTTAATAAATACTGTGAATAGTTGAGGTCCCAACACAGAACCCTGCGGGACACCACTAGTCACATCCTGCCAATTTGAGTACCTTCATATTATACCTACTCTCTGTCTCTTGCCGCTCAGCTAATTTCCTAACCACGTCAATAATTTGCAATCACCAGATTCTTCCACGCTGCTTGCAATCCACTTTTCTTTAATGTTACAAGTCAGAAGCTCAATTCCAATCTGATGATTTCTTGCCTTCCTTACCGGATACCTACCAGTCAATTCCTACTATCACCAAATTCTTCCACTCTGCTTGTGTGATAGATCCAGTGACAGATTCCCACCAGCCCGAGCTCTCCATGTTCTCACTGAAAGGAACCTTCGTTCACGGGAAACAGGCTCTGTTTGATTGTTTAGGTCCCATAACCCCTGACCCTGTGTTACTGATGTCAGAATAATGAGCTGTACTCAAAAAATAAAACTTTCTGAATTGATCACAGCTTCACATCCGTGTCTTGTTTCTCTTTAGGATCAGTGTGTCCGAGGGCAAGGTGTTCGGGGTGGAATGAGGCTGGGATAAGATTTGGAAATCGCAGGAAATGGGAAGAGCAACCATGGCATCAAAGGTGAGAGGGTTGTTGAGCAGAAATGTCATGGTGAATGCAGGGCCAAAGTCCAGACAGTTGGGATTTTGAAAGTGCAGTTGTAAGTGGAATTAGGAGAGAGTTTTTTCCAGGGGCGGATACAGGAATTCGGGTTGGGAGGGGGAAAGGGGATGTGAATGGAGAACGAAACAAAGAAATAATTAGACATGGTCTTATTTGTGATTGACACGATGGGAGTAGCGAGGCCCCGTGAGATGGCAAGAAAAGAGAAGGCTGCAGGATGATCTAATAGAGATCTGTAAATTTATGAACTGGTTTGATAGGGTAGCTGTAGAGCAGATGTTGCCACTAATGGCAAGTCCAAAACTAGCGGTAATAAATATAAGATAGTCAGTAATAAATCCAATGAGGAATTCAGGAGAAACCTCTTATTCAGAGAGTGGTGAGAAGGTAGAGCTTGCTAGCACATGCAGTAGTTCAGGTGAATAGCAGAGTGCCCTTAAGGAGAAGCTAGATAAGCACATGAGGGAGAAAGGAATAGAAGGATATGAGGGTAGGGTGAGATGAAGTAAGGTGGGTGGAGGCTCGTGTGGAGCATAAACACCGGCATGGTCCTGTTGGGCTGAATGGCCTGTTTGTGCTGTAACTACAATGCAATTCTACGGTGAATTCTGAAAAGACACGGTCCAGCTCTCGAAACAATCTTCAGAAAGGGGCTGGGTGTCAGAGAGTCAAAACACTGACCATTCACCCCTACCGATCTGAAGGATCTCTGTGTGCCTAATAACACATTCAGCAAGGTACTGAGATAAGACTGGTGTCCCACAGTGCCAGCCCTCTCTCCGTTTGGATTTAAGGTATCTCACTTGAACGGGGTTCTTCATGCAGATTGGAAATAGACATCCATTTCATCAGAGATGTGGATATTTGGCGGGAAAGTGGAGTTGAGGTGTAAGGTCAGCCATGATCTTATTGAATGCTGGAGGGGCCGTATGGCCCAGTCCTGCTCCTTTTCTTATGTTAATTAGACCAACAGACCGTTTGATGTGACAGTGTAGAGGGAGATTTACTCTTTATCTAACGCGTGCTTCCTCTATTTCGTTTTTTTCTCTTTCACTATCTGCCGTATTTTGTGTCTCTCTCTGCTTCATAAGAACATAAGAAATATGAGCATGAGTCGGCCACTTGGCCCCTCGAGCCTGCTCCGCCATTCAATAAGATCATGGCTGATCTTGGGCTCAAAGCCACTTCCCTGCCTGCTCCCCATAACCCTTCACTCCCTTATCTTGCAAAAATCTGTCTAGCTCCACCTTCAATGTATTTAATGACCCAGCCTCCACGGCTCTCTGGGGCAGAGAATTTTCTTCATCACTCTCTGCCTCGGTCTCATCTCTCTGCCTCTGTTTCTTTCTGTCTCATTGGCTCTATCTCTCCACACCTTGTTTTCTCTCTCTCTCTTTCTCTCTGCCTCACTGTCTCTCACCCTCTATCGTTTCTGCCTCTTGGTCCCTCTTTCTGCCTCACTCTCAGTCCTTGTCTCTCCACCTGTACCGCCCCCCTCGCTTCTCTCTCTCCCTCTCTCTCCCTCTCTCTCCCTCTCTCTCCCTCTCTCTCCCTCTCTCTCCCTCTCCCTCTCTCTCTCTCCCTCTCTCTCCCTCTCTCTCCCTCTCTCTCCCTCTCCCTCTCTCTCTCTCTCTCTCTCTCTCTCTCCCACTCCCTCTTTTTGCTTTAAGTCTCTCTATTTTACTGACTCAGTTTCCTCTCACTCTGGCCATCTCTCCGTTTCTCTTTTTTCTCTCATTCTCCCTTCTCTTTCTCTCTCCCTCTCTTTCTCCCTCTCTGTCTCTGCTTCCTCTCTCTCTGCCCCCCTCTCTCCCAGTTTTTTCGATTTATCTCTCTCCCAGTTTATCGATTTCTCTCTTTCTCGCTCCATGTATCTTCTCAGTCAAGGTTCCTGATGTATCAGGTCTGTCCGAACACACACACTTTAACACTGAGCCCAGCCCGTGCTCTGAACACATTGCATGAGCTGATCACAGCTTCTGAGCCCCCAGTTTTAAAATATGCCGTCCAGGATGTGCCAGGCCCCACCAGGGGCTTGGAGTCCTGCAAGATTTCTCCCGAAACAATCTTCAGCAATGGGCTGAGTGTCACGGAGGGTCAAAACTCTGACCTTTCATCCCTACTGTTCTGAAAGTCTTGTGTAAAATGAATGTGGGAATTTCAAGCCCAGTCCTTGGTGAGGGGTCAGATTTGTACCGCACTAGGCCCTAAATCGGCAGACTGACAGTTAGGCGCTGAACAAGTGTCTTCAAAAGCCTGTTTAAACCCTCTCTCTCCATCACTGATTTCTATCCACCTGCAATCTTAACCCTCTCCCTCCTGCTCGGTCTATGTGTCTGTCTGTAATTTGTGTTTCTGTGTCTGTCTGAATGTTTGTGCAAGAGTATTTTTTTTTGTGTGAATGTGTTTTCCTGTGTGTCTGAGTTTGTGTGTATTTGTATCTGAATGTCTAGATTTGTGTCTGTGTGTAGGTATAGACACAAACACCCTTAGCTAACAAAAATCTATCAATCTTATTTTTGAACTATTCAAATGTTCCCCAGCCTCGACTGCTTTTTGGGTGACAGTTCAGGATTTCCACTAGGCTTTGTGTGAAGACGTGCTTCCTGACATCACCCCCTGTATTGACTATTTACAATGCAAAGGTTATGTCCTCTTGTTCTGGACTCCCCCACTAGAGGGAATAGTTTCATTCTAAAATTTTCACTGACTGGATTGAGTTTTTTGGTGAGGTAACAGGGTGGATGAGGGCAGTTCAGTTGATGCTGTGTATATGGACTCTCAAAAGTCCTTTGATGAAGTACCACATTAGAGGCCTGTTGGCAAAATTGAAGCCCGTGGGATAAAAGGGGCAGTAGCAGCAGGGATAGTAAACAGAGTTGTGGTGAATGGCTGTTTTTCAGACTGGAGGGAGGTATACAGTGGTGTCCCGCAGGGTTCAGTACTGGGACAACTGCTGTCTTTGATATATATTAATGACTTGAACTTGGGGGTGCAGGGCACAATGTTGACATTTCCAGCTTACTTGGAAGTGTAGAACACAGTGAGGAAGATAGTGATAGACTTCAAGAAGACATAGACAGGCTGGTGGATTGGGCGGACACATGGCAGATGAAATTCAACGCAGAAAGTGTGAGGTGATACAGTTTGGTAGGAACAATGAGGAGAGACAATCCAAGCTAAATGATACAAATTTAAAGGGGGTGCAAGAACAGAGAGACCTGGGGGTGCTTGTGCACAAATCTTTGGGGGCAGGACAGGTTAACAAAGCAGATAATAAAGCAGATGGGATGCTGGGCTTTATAAATAGAGGCGTAGAGTGCAACAGTCAGGAAGTTATGCTGAAACTTTATAAAACACTTATTTGGCCTAAGCTGGAGTATTTTTTCCAATTCTTGGCACCACACTTTAGGAAGGGTGTGAAGGCTTTGGAGAGGGTACAGAAGAGATTTACTAGAATGGTTTCAAGTTTGAAGGATTACAGTTACATGGATAGACTGGAGAAGCTGAGGTTGTTCTCCTTCGAGCAGAGAAGGCGAAGAGGAGATTTGATAGAGGTTCTTAAAATCATGAAGGGTTTAGATAGAGTAAATACAGAGAAACTGTTTCCAATGGCTGAAGGGTCGATAACGAGAGAGCACAGATTTAAGGTGATTGGCAAAAGAAACAGAGGTGAGATGAGGAAAAACTTGTTTATGCAACAAGTGGTTAGGATTTGGAATACACTGCCTGATAGGGTGCTGGACACAGATTCAATAGTAGCTTTCAAAAGGCAATTGGATAAATACTTGAAGGGAGAAAACAATTACAGGGATATGGGGAAAGAGTGGGGGAGTGGGAGTAACTGGATTGCTCTTCGAAAGAGCTGGCACAGAATTGATAGGCCGAATGGCCTCCTTGTCTACTGGACTTTGATTCTATGATCTTACACCTCAATTATATCACCAGTTAATCCTTTACATTTAAGGGAATACTTATCTAATCTCTGCAACCTGTCCTCATAATTGAGCCCTTTTAGCTCCGGTGTCATTCTGGTGAATGTGCTGCACCCACTCCAAGGCCAGTATATCCTTCCTGAGATGCGGTGCCCAGAACTGAATGCAGTTCTCCAGGTGGGGTCTAACCAGAGCTCTGTACAGCTGAAGCATCTCTTCATCCCCTTTGTATTCCAGCCCTCGAGACAAAGGCCAACATTCCATTAGCCTTTTCCATTTTTTTTGTACATGTGATTCCTGTACTTGGACCCGTAAATCTCTCTGGTCATCCACAGCTCCCAGCATATCGACGTTTAGAGAAGTGTCTGTGTGCTTATGTACGTGTCTGTGTGTGGCTGTGTATGCCTCTATGTATGTGTCTATGTATTATGATATATGTCTGTGTATGTGCTTGTGTATGTGTTTCTGTGGGTATGTCTCTCCGTGCGTGTGTATCTGTACGCACGCAAGTGTCTGTGTGAGTGTAACTGCATTCTCCCTTCCCCTTCTGTTCCTTTCTAAATACTGTTCAGTACCAATGTGTCTGAACCATTCACCTCCCCAGAAAGTGCTGAATTTTCTGTTTAAATTAGTGCATTCTGATTAATTTGATTCTGGTATTCAACAGCAGCAAACAACTCATGTAAACCCTCAGCAACTGAATCTCTATTTGGAATAGTTCACCAGTCCCGGCGACTGCTCCAACTCTCCCTATATATCTGTCTGTCCCACTATCCTTCCCCGGTGGGTTTGGATGTTGCAGACCGACAGTGAAATATCCAGTGACGGATTCCCAACAGCCCGAGCTCTCCACGTTCACACTGAATGAAACCTTCGTTTACGGGATGCAGGCCCTGTTTGATTGTTTGGGACCCTGTATTACTGCTGTCAGAATAATGGGCTGTACTCAGAAATAAAATTTACTGCATTGATCACAGCTTCACATCCGTGTCTTGTTTCTCTTTAGCATCAATGTGTCTGAGGGCAAGGTGTTCGGGGGTGGAATAAGGCTGGGAGAAGATTTGGGAATCGCAGGAATTGGGAAGAGGAAACCGCTGCAGGTAATCTCTAAGTACCTAATAACATATTCAGAAACGGTACTGAGATAAGTCAGGTGTCCCAGAGTGTCAGCACTGTGACCGTTCTGGGTTCAAGATATCTCACTTGAATGGGTTTCTTCAGGCAGATTGGAAATAGACATCCATTGCTTCAGACCCCCAGACTGTTTGATGGGACAGTGTAGAGGGAGATTTACTCTCTATCTAACCTGTGTTTCTGCTATCTCGTTTTTTCTCTCTTTTGCTATCTGCCTCATTTTATCTCTCTCTCTGCCTCACTCTCATCTCTCTGCCTCTGTTTCTTTCTCTCTTAATAGCCTTCTCTACCTGCCTCGTTTTCTCTCTGCCATTCACCTTTGCTCTGTCTCTCTCTCTCCTCTCCACCGCTCTCATTTCTCTCTGCCTCGCTGTCTCTTACTCTCTGCTTTTCTCTTCTCTACCTCTCGGTCCCAGTTTCTACGTCACACACAGTCGCTCTCTCTACACTTGTATCGCCCCTCTCTCTTCCCTCTGCCTCATTCTCTCTCTCTCTCTCTCGCCATCTCAGCCACTATCTTATCTTTCCCTCCTCTGTATCTCTGCATCATTCTCTGTTTCCCACTCCCACATTTTGCTTTAAGTGTCTCTCTGTTTTCTCACTTATTTTGCTGTCTCCGATTCCTCTCACCTCTGCACATCTCTCTCTCACTTTCTGAATTTCTCTTTCTCCTACTCCCTCTGTCTTTTTCCCCTCTCTCTGTTTCCTCTCTCCCTCCCTTGCCCACCCCCCCTCTCTCTCACTCGCTCTCTCCCAGTTTCTCCCTTATTCTTTCTCTCAGTGTCAAGATTCATTGTGTAACAGGACTGTCCGAACGGAAACACTTTCACACTGTGTCCAGCCTGTGCTCTGAACACATTGCATGAGCTGATCACAGCTTCTGCACCCCCAGTTTTAAAATGAGCTGTCCAGGATGTGCCAGGCTGCACCAGTGGCTTGGAGTCCTGCAAGACATTGCTGTTAATCTATAGGTAAGCTTGCTTTTGGTTCTAACCTCATTTCATCGTCCAGTTACATATCGGCCTGCCTTTGTATACATGCCTCCGATGTGTTCCTCTCTGTAAATCTACTCGGTCTTGTTTTTGACAACCTGTTTCTATAATTGAATCTGTTTGGTCTTTTTGTAAATGTATCTGAAATGTTTGAATAATTTTCAAGCGATTCCTGCTCATCATCTGAACGTATTTCCATATAGGACTCGGATGCCTCGGGGGAGCAGGGTTCGCAGTCACATTAAAATAACGCTAAAAAGGCTTAGAGCTGCTACGAATTTAAATTATCAAGGAATATAAAAAGAGAAGTATTCTACAGATACATGAAGAACAAAAGGTAAAACAGGATAGGGACAGGGCCACTGAAGGAGGAATGACAGCGAAAGGGCAGCAATATTGGAGAATTACTTTGCCTCAGTTTTCACCAGGTAGACTAACAAGTTGGTCATGACATTGGAAGAAGAGATCAAAAAGGATATCAAGTCATTTAAAATAGAAAGGGGGACAATAATTGACAAACTAGTAACAGTTAGAGAAGAAAAAACCCCGATACTAAAAGAAGCAAGGGAAGAGTGCAGAGGCAACATTATATATAGTCGGGAATAGTTAGTAAAAATTCCAAATTTACAGATGACACCAAATCCAGGGCGTATAGTTAATACAGAGGAGGACTGTGACAAAATACAAGAAGATGTTAATAAACTGGCAGGTTGGTGTGTAAATGGCAAATACATTTCAATATAGCAAACTAAGCACTGGGATTCTTTTCTCGAGTAAGAATTGAAAAGCAGCGAAGTTATGTTAAACGTATATAGAACATTGGTTGGACCACACTTGGAGTACAGTTCTGGTCTCCATATTATGAAAAGGATATCGAGACACTGGAGAAGGTGCAAAATAGATTGACAAGAATGACACCAGAACTGGGATCTTCTAATTATCCAGAATGACTGAACATGCTGGGGCTCTTTTCTCTAGAAAAGAGAAGGCTGCAGGATGATCTAATCGAGATCTGAATAATTATGAAAGGGTTTGATGGGGTAGATGTCGAGAAGATGTTACCATGTGAGGCGAGTCCAAAACTAGAGCTCATAAATATAAGATCGTCACTAATAAATCCAATAAGGAATTCAGGAGCAACCTCTTTACCCATAGAGTGTTTAGAAAGTAGAGCTCGTTAGCACATGGAAAAGTTAAGGTGAATAGGAGAGTGCCTTTAAGGGGAAGCTGGATAAGAATCGAAGGATCTGATGATCGGGTGAGGTGAAGTAAGCTGGGTGGAGGCTCGTGTGGAGCAGAATCCTGTTGGGCTGAATGGGCTGTAAATACTATGTCATTCTACGATGAATTCTGAAAGGACCCGGTACAGCTCTCGAAACAATCTTCAGCAATGGGTTGGGTATCCGGGTCAAATCTCTGACCTTTCACCCCTACCGATCTGAAGGTCTTGTGTAAAATGAATGTGGGGAGTTCAAACAGGTCCTTGGTGAGAGGTCAGATTTGTCCCAAACTCGGCCGTAAATCAGCAGACTGACTGTTACGTGCCGAGCAAGTGCCTTCAAAAAGCCTCTTAAACCTTTTCTCTCTGTCACTGATTTCAATCCAACTACAACCTCAACCTGTGTGTGTGTGTGTGTGTGTGTATCCGTCAACTTACAAACACAATAAACCCTGCCTAACAAAAATCGATCAATCTGAGTCATTGAATATATTCAAGGCGGAGATAGAGAGATTTTCTTAAAAACAGGGGATTCAAGGGTGATGGAGAGCGGGCAGGAAAGTAGAGTTGAGGCCTAGATCAGATCAGCCATGATCTTATTGAATGGCGGAGCAGGTTCGAGGGGCCGAATGGCCAACTCCTGCTCCTATTTCTTATGTTCTTATGCTGATACTCTGTATAAAGTGGAAGTAAGAACAGGAGTAGGCATTCCGCTCCTCGAGCCTGTTCCTCCATTCATGGCTGATCTGTATCTTAACTGCATCCACCTGCCTTGGCTCAGTATCCTTTTATACCCTTGCCTGGCAAAAATCTACCAATCTCAGATTTAAAATGATTAATTGTTCTAGTATTTGCTTTTGTTTGAGAGAATTCCACACTTCTCCCACGCTTTGTGAGAAGTAGTGTTTCCTAACTTCTCCTGAATGGCCTGGCTTTGATTTTCAGATTATGTCCGCTTGTCCTAGACTCCTCCACCAGTGGGAAAACCTTCCTCTCGATCTACTTTAACAATTCCTTTCAACATCCGAAAAACCTGAATCAAAGGAAATCACCCCTTAACCTTCTATATTCTCGGGAGATGTAATCTCTCCTCATAATGTAACCCTTGGTACCCTGGTAACATTCTGGTCTATCTGTGCTGCACTCCCTCCAAGACCAGTATATCCTTCCTGAGGTGCGGTGCCCAGAACTGAATGCAATATTCCAGATGTGGTCTTTCCAGAGCGCTCCACAGCTGAAGCACCAACATTCCATTAGCCTCTTTAATTATTTTGTACCTGCCCACTGGCTTTTACTGATTTAAGTACTTGGAGCCCTAAATCTCTCTGCTCATCCACAGATCCTAGATTCTCGCCAGTTAGAGAGTGGTATGAGTCTGTTTGTGTTAATCGGTGTGGCTGTGTATGCGTTTGTCTGTAGATATTGTGATATATGTATGTGTAAGTGCTTGTGTATGTGCTTCTGTGGGTATGTCTCTGCATGTCAGTGGTTGTGTGTCTATGTACATGTGGGTCTCCGTTGATGTGTCTGTGTGAGGTTGTCTGTTCCACTTTCCCCTTGTTCTGTACCTTTCTAAATATGGTTCCGTACCAATGTGTCTCGGCCATTCACCTCCCCAGAAAGTGCTGAATTTTCTGTTTAAATTGGTGCCTTCTCATTAATTTGATTCTGGTATTTAACAGCAGCAAACGACTCCTGAAAACCCACAGCAACTGAATCTCTATTTGCAATAGTTCACCAGTCACGGCGACTGCTCCATAGCAGCATAGGAACAGGAGTAGGCCATTGAGCCCCTCGAGCCTGTTCCGCCATTCAATGAGATCATGGCTGATCTGTACATTGGCCCATATCCTTTAATACCTTTAGTTAACAAAAAGCTATCAATCTCGGATTTAAAATTAACAATTGATCGAGCGTCAATTGCCATTTGTGGAAGAGAGTTCCAAACTTCTACCACCCATTGTGTGTAGAAGTGTTTCCGAATTTCACTCCTGAAAAGTCTGGCTCAAATTTTTAGACTATGCACCAGAATCCTAGAATTCCCAACCAGTGGAAATAGTTTCTCTCTCTCTACCCTATCTGTTCCACTTAATATCTTGAAAACTTCAATCAGATCACCCCTTCACCTTCTAAATTCTAGGGAATACAACCCTAGTTTGTGTAATCTCTCCTCGTCACAACCCTTGAAGTCCGGGTATCATTCTGGTAAACCTACGCTGCACTCCCTCCAAGGCAATATATCCTTCCCATGGTGCGGGGCCCAGAACTGCTCACAGTACTCCAGGTGTGGTCTAACCAGGGCTTTGTATAGCTGCAGCATAACCTCTACCCCTCTGTACTCTAGTCCTCTAGATATAAAGGCCAGCATTCCATTAGCCTTTTTGATTATTTTCTGTACATGTTCATGACATTTTAATGATCTATGTACCTGGACCCCAAGTCACTTTGGACCTACACTATTTTTGAGCTTTTCACCATTTAGAAAGTATCCTGTTGTATCCTTTTTAGTTCCAAAGTGGATGACCTCACATTTGCCTACACTGAAATCCATTTGCCACAGTTTTCACTTAATCTATTGATATCACTTTGTCATTTTATGCTTTCATCTACACTGCCTACAATGCTGCCTATCTTTGTGTCATCGCAAATTTGGATATATGACTTTCTATGCCATCATCTAAGTCGTTAATAAATACTGTCAATAGTTGAGGCCCCAACACAGATCCCTGCGGGACACCACTAGTCACATCCTGCCAATTTGAGTACCTTCCTATTGTCCCTACTCTCTGTCTCCTGCCGCTCAGCTAATTCCCTAACCACGTCAATAATTTGCAATGCATTCCTACTATCACCACATTCTTTCACGCTGCTTGCAATCCACTTTTCTATAATGTTACAAGTCAAAAGCTCAATTCCAATCTGATGATTTCTTGCCTTCCTTACCGGATACCTACCAGTCAATTCCTACTATCACCAAATTCTTCCACTCTGCTTGTGTGATAGATCCAGTGACAGATTCCCACCAGCCCGAGCTCTCCACGTTCTCACTGAATGGAACCTTCGTTCACGGGAAACAGGCTCTGTTTGATTGTTTAGGTCCCGTAACCCCTGACCCTGTGTCACTGCTGTCAGAATAATGGGCTGTACTCAGAAATAAAACTTACTGCATTGATCACAGCTTCACATCCGTGTCTTGTTTCTCTTTAGGATCAGAGTGTCCGTGGGCACGGTGTTCGGGGTGGAATGAGGCTGGGAGAAGATTTGGAAATCGCAGGAAATGGGAAGAGGAACCATGGCATCAAAGGTGAGAGGGTGGTTGAGCAGAAATGTCATGGTGAATGCAGGGCCAAAGTCCAGACAGTTGGGATTTTGAAAGTGCAGTTGTAAGTAAAATTAGGAGAGAGTTTTTTTCCAGGGGCGGACACAGGAACTCGGGTTGGGAGGGGGAAGGGGATGTGAATGGTGAACGAAGCAAAGAAGTAATTAGACATGGTCTTATTTGTGATTGACACGATGGGAGTAGCGAGGCCCCGTGAGATGGCAAGAAAAGCGAAGGCTGCAGGACGATCTAATAGAGATCTGTATATTTATGAACTGGTTTGATAGGGTAGATGTAGAGCAGATGTTGCCACTAATGGCAAGTCCAAAACTAGCGGGTCATAAATATAAGATAGTCAGTAATAAATCCAATGAGGAATTCAGGAGAAACCTCTTTATTCAGAGAGTGGTGAGAATGTAGAGCTTGCTAGCACATGGAGTAGTTGAGGTGAATAGCAGAGTGCCTTTAAGGAGAAGCTCGATAAGTACATGAGGGAGAAAGGAATAGAAGGATATGATGGTACGGTGAGATGAAGTAAGGTGGGTGGAGGCTCGTGTGGAGCATAAACACCGGCATGGTCCTGTTGTGCTGAATGGCCTGTGTGTGCTGTAACTACAATGCAATTCTACGGTGAATTCTGAAAAGACACGGTCCAGCTCTCGAAACAATCTTCAGCAAGGGGCTGGGTGTCAGAGAGTCAAAACTCTGACCTTTCACCCCTACCGATCTGAAGGATCTCTGTGTGCCTAATAACACATTCAGAAAGGTACTGAGATAAGACAGGTGTCCCAGAGTGCCAGCACTCTGACCGTTCGGATTTAAGGTATCTCACTTGACCGGGGTTCTTCATGCAGATTGGAAATAGACATCCATTACATCAGAGATGTGGATATCTGGCGGGAAAGTGGAGTTGAGGTGTAAGATCAGCCATGATCTTATTGAATGCCGGAGGGGCCGTATGGCCCAGTCCTGCTCCTTTTCTGATGTTAATTAGACCCACAGACCGTTTGATGTGACAGTGTAGAGGGAGATTTACTCTTTATCTAACGCGTACTTCCTCTATTTTGTTTTTTTCTCTTTCACTATCTGCCGAATTTTGTCTCTCTCTCTGCTTCATAAGAACATAAGAAATATGAGCAGGAATCGGCCACTTGGCCCCTCGAGCCTGCTCCGCCATTCAATAAGATCATGGCTGATCTTGGGCTCAAAGCCACTTCCCTGCCTGCTCCTCATAACCCTTCACTCCCTTATCTTGCAAAAATCTGTCTCGCTCCACCTTAAATATATTTAATGACCCAGCCTCCACGGCTCTCTGGGGCAGAGAATTTTCTTCATCTCTCTCTGCCTCGGTCTCTTCCTTCTGCCTCTGTTTCTTTCTGTCTCATTGGCTCTATCTCTCCACACCTTGTTTTCTCTCTCTCTCTCTCTCTCTCATTTCTCTCTGCCTCGCTGTCTCTCACCCTTTATCTTTTCTGCCTCTTGGTCCCTCTTTCTGCCTCACTCTCAGTCCTTGTCTCGGCACCTGTATCGCCCCTCTCGCTTCTCTCTGCCACATTCGCTCGCTCTCTCTCTCTCTCTCTCTCTCTCTCTCTCTCCCACTCCCCCTCTTTGCTTTTAGTCTCTCTATTTTACTGACTCAGTTTCCTCTCACTCTGTCCATCTCTCCATTTCTCTTTGTTTTCTCACTCTCCCTTCTCTTTGTCTCTCCCTATCTCTTTCTGCCTCTCTGTCTCTGTTTCCTCTCTCTCTGCCCCTCTCTCTCCCTGTTTTTCGATTCCTCTCTCTCCCAGTTTCTCGATTTCTGTCTTTCTCTCTCCATGTATCTTCTCAGTCAAGGTTCCTGATGTAACAGGACTCTCCGAACACACACACTTTAACACTGAGCCCAGCCCGTGCTCTGAACACATTGCATGAGCTGATCACAGCTTCTGAGCCCCCAGTTTTAAAATGAGCCGTCCAGGATGTGCCAGGCCCCACCAGGGGCTTGGAGTCCTGCAAGATTCCACTCGAAACAATCTTCAGCAATGGGTTGGGTGTCACGGAGGGTCAAAACTCCGACCTTTCACCCCTACCGATCTGAAAGTCTTGTGTAAAATGAATGTGGGAATTTCAAGCACAGTCCTTGGTGAGGGGTCAGATTTGTACCGCACTAGGCCCTAAATCGGCAGACTGACAGTTACGTGCTGAACAAGTGTCTTCAAAAGCCTGTTTAAACCCTCTCTCTCCATCACTGATTTCAATCCACCTACAACCTTAACCCTCTCCCTCCTGCTCGGTCTATGTGTCTGTCTGTAATTTGTGTTTCTGTGTCCGTCTGAATGTTTGTGCAAGATTATCTGTGTTTTTTGTGTGTATGTTTTTCCCTGTGTATGTGTGTGTATTTGTGTCTGAATGTATAGATTTGTGTCTGTGTGTAGGTATAGACACAAACACCCTTAGCTAACAAAAATCTATCAATCTTAGTTTTGAACTATTCAAATGATCCCCAGCCTCGACAGCTTTTTTGGTGACAGTTGAAGATTTCCACTAGGCTTTGTGTGAAGACGTGCTTCCTGACATCACCCCCTGTATTGACTATTTCCAATGCAAACGTTATGTCCTCTTGTTCTGGACTCCCTCACTAGAGGGAATAGTTTAATTCTAAAATTTTGACTGACTCCATTGAATTTTTTGGTGAGTTAACACGGTGGATGAGGGCAGATCAGTTGATGCTGTGTATATGGATATTAAAAAGTCCTTTGATGAAGTACCACATAATAGGCTTGTTGGCGAATATGAATCCCGTGGGATAAAAGGGGCAGTAGCAGCAGGGATAGTAAACAGAGTTGTGGTGAATGGCTATTTTTCAGACTGGAGGGAGGTATACAGTGGTGTCCCGCAGGGTTCAGTACTGGGACAACTGCTGTCTTTGATGTACATTAATGACTTGGACTTGCGGGTGCAGGGCACAATGTTGACATTTACAGCTGACTCGAAACTTGGAATTGTAGTACACAGTGAGGAAGATAGTGATAGACTTCAAGAAGACATAGACAGGCTGGTGGATTGGGCGGACACATGGCAGATGAAATTCAAAGCAGATAATGTGAGGTGATGCAGTTTGGTAGGAACAATGAGGAGAGACAATCTAAGCTAAATGGTACAAATTTAAAGGGGGTGCAAGAACAGAGACCTGGGGGTGCTTGTGCACAAATCTTTGGGGGCAGGACAGGTTAACAAAGCAGATAATAAAGCAGATTGGATCCTGGGCTTTATAAATAGAGGCGTAGAGTACAACAGTCAGGAAGTTATGCTGAAACTTTATAAAACATTAGTTTGGCCTCAGCTGGAGTATTTTGTCCAATTCTGGGCACCAAACATTAGCGATGGCGTGAAGACTTTGGAGAGGGTACAGAAGAGATTCACTAGAATGGTTCCAGGGTTGAAGGATTACAGTTACATGGATAGACTGGAGAAGCTGAGGTTGTTCTCCTTCGAGCAGCGAAGGCGAGGAGGAGATTTGATAGAGGTGCTTAAAATCATGAAGGGATTAGATAGAGTAAATGCAGAGAAAATGTTTGTAATCACCGAAGGATCGATAACGAAAGAACACAGATTTAAGGTGATTGGCAAAAAACCAGAGCCGAGATGAGGAAAAACTTGTTTATGCGACAAGAGGTTAGGATTTGGAATACACTGCCTGATAGGGTGCTGGACACAGATTCAATAGTAGCTTTCAAAAAGCAATTGGATACATACTTGAAGGGAGAAAACATTACAGCGATATGGGGCAAGAGCGGGGGAGTGGGACTAACTGGATTGCTCTTCGAAAGAGCTGGCACAGAATTGATGGTCCGAATGGCCTCCTGGTCTACTGGAATTTGATTCTATGATCTTACACCTCAATCATATCAGCACTTAATCCTTTACATATAAAGGAATACTTATCTAGTCTCTGCAACCTGCTCTCATAACTGAGCCCTTTAAGCTCCGGTGTCATTCTGGTGAATGTGCTGCACCCACTCCAAGGCCAGTATATCCTTCCTGAGATGCAGTGCCCAGAACTGAATGCAGTTCTCCAGGTGGGGTCTAACCAGAGCTCTGTACAGCTGAAGCATCACTTCATCCCCTTTGTATTCCAGCCCCCTCGAGACAAAGGCCAACATTCCATTAGCCTTTTCATTTTTTTTGCACATGTGATTCCTGTATTTGGACCCGTAAATCTGTCTGGTCATCCACAGTTCCCAGCATATCGACGTTTAGAGAAGTGTTTGTGTGTTCATGTATGTGTCTGTGTGTCGATCTGTTTGGCTGTGTAAGCCTTTATGTACGTGTTATTATGTATTATGATATCTGTCTGTGTACATGTGTCTGAGGGTATGTCTCTCGGTGCGTGTGTGTCTGTATGTACGCAAGTGTCTGTGTGAGTGTATCTGCATTCTCCCTTCCCCTTCTGTTCCTTTCTAAATACTGTTCAGTACCAATGTGTCTGAGCCATTCACCTCCCCAGAAAGTGCTGAATTTTCTGTTTAAATTGATGCATTCTGATTAATTTGATTCTGGTATTTAACAGCAGCAAACAACTCCTGTAAACCCTCAGCAACTGAATCTCTATTTGGAATAGTTCACCAGTCCTGGCGACTGCTCCAACTCGCCCTATATATCTGTCTGTCCCACTATCCTTCCCCAGTGGGTTTGGATGTTGCAGACCGACAGTGAAAGATCCAGTGACTGATTCCCACCAGCCCGAGCTCTCCAAGTTCTCACTGAATGAAACCTTCGTTCACGGGAAGCAGGCTCTGTTTGATTGTTTAGGTCCTGTAACCCCTGACCCTGTGTTACTGCTGTCAGAATAATGGGCTGTACTCAGAAATAAAACTTACTGCATTGATCGCAGCTTCACATCCGTGTCTTGTTTCTCTTTAGGATCAGTGTGTCCAAGAACAAGCTGTTTGCGGATGTAATGAGGCTGGGAGAAGATTTGGGAATCGCAGGAAATGGGAAGAGGAAACTGCTGCAGGTAATCTGTAAGTGTCTAAGATCACATTCAGAAAGGTATTGAGATAAGACAGATGTCCCAGAATGTCAGCACTGTGACCGTTCAGGGTTCGAGATATCTCACTTGATCGGGTTTCTTGAGCCAGATTGGTAATAGACGGTTTGATGGGACAGTGTAGAGGGAGATTTACTCTCTATCTAACCCGTGCTTCTGCTATCATGTATTTTTTCTCTCTTTCGCTATCTGCCTCATTTTATCTCTCTCTGCCTCACTCTCCTCTCTCTGCCTCTGTTTCTTTCTTTCTCAATGGCCCTATCTCTCCCTGCCTCGTTTTCTCTCTGCCATTCATCTTCGCTCTGTCTCTCTCTCTCCTCTCCACCGCTCCTGTTGGTCTGAATGGCCTGTTTCTGTGCTGTAAATACCATGTAATTCTATGGTGAATTCTGAAAAGACACGGTACAGCACTAGAAACAATCTTCAGCAATGGGCTGGGTGTCAGAGGGTCGAAACTCTGACCTTTCACCCCTACCGATCTGAAGATCTTGTGTAAAATGAATGTGGGGAGTTCAAACAGGTCCTTGGTGAGAGGTCAGATTTGTACCACACTAGGCCCTAAATCGGTAGACTGGCTGTTAGGTGCCGACCAAGTGCCTTCAAAAGCCTCTTAAACCCTTTCTCTCTGTCACTGATTTCAATCCACCTACAACCTCAACCTGTGTGTGTGTGTCTGTCAATATACAGACACACTAAACCCTGCCTAACAAAAATCTATCAATCTGAGTCTTGAATTTTTCAATTGAGCTCCAGCCTCAACAGCTTTTTGGGGAGTGTTTTCCAGATTTCTACTACCCTTTGTGTGAAGTAGTGCTTCCTGACCCCTCACCTGAACGGCCTAGCTTCAATTTAAAGGTTTTGCCCCTTGCTCTGGACTCTCCCCACCAGATGAAATAGTATCTCTCGATCATCTTAAACACCTCAGTGATATCACCCTTAATCTTCTATATTCAAGGAAGTAAAAGACTAGTCTGTGCAACCGGTCCTCATCATTTAACCCTTTCAGCCCGGGTATCATTGTGGTGAATCTGTGCTGAACTCCTGCCAAAGCTCAGACATCATTCTTGAGGTGCGAGGTCCAGAATGCAATGGGCTCGTCCCTTGAGTGTTTCAGTATATTTGGATGCAATTCATCCAGTCTCGAGGATTTATCATCTCTAAGTTTTACTAGTTTATAAATTCAGGAACAGAAATGGTCTGGAGCAGGGATGGGGGACAGAGTAACAGTGGTAATGTCATGGTAATGTAGAGGGAGCTCTGTATTGTACCTGCCCCCGGGAGTGCTCGATGCTCCAGGGTGGATAAAGGGGAACCAGTAGAGGTCGTGTATTTGGATTTCCAGAAGGCATTCGATAAGGTGCCGCATAAAAGGTTACTGCACAAGATAAGAGCTCACGGTGTTGGGGGTAATGTATTAGATTGGATAGAGGATTGGCTAACTAACAGAAAACAGAGAGTCGGAATGAATGGGTCATTTTCAGGTTGGCAAACTGTAACTAGTGGGGTGCCACAGATCAGTGCTGGGGCCTCAACTATTTACAATCTATATTAATGACTTGGATGAAGGGACCGAGTGTACTGTTGCCGAATTTGCTGACGATACAAAGATAGGCCGGAAAGCAAGTTGTGAGGAGTACACAGTGTATGCAAAGGGATATAGATAGGTTAAGTGAGTGGGAAAAACATTGGCAGATGGAGTATAATGTGGGAAAATGTGAGGTTATTCACTTTGGTAGGAGAATAAAAAAGCAAAATATTATTTAAATGGAGAGAGACTACAGAATGCTGCGGTACAGAGGGATCTGGGAGTCCTCGTACATGAAACACAAAGTTAGCATGCAGGTACAGCCATTAATTAGGAAGGAAAATGGAATATTGGCCTTTATTGCAAGGGGGATGGAGTATAAAAGTAGGGAAGTCTTGCTACAACTGTACAGGGCGTTGGTGAGACCACACCTGGAGTACTGCGTACAGTTTTGGTCTCCATATTTAAGGAAGGATATACTTGTATTGGAGGCAGTTCAGAGAAGGTTCACGAGGTTGATTCCTGAGTTGAAAGGGTTGTCTTATGAGGAAAGATTGAGCAGGTTGGGCCTATACTCATTGGAGTTTAGAAGAATGAGAGGTGATCTTATTGAAACATATAAGATTCTGAGGGGGCTTGACAGGGTAGATGCAGGGGGATGTTTCCCCTCGTGGGGGAATCTAGAACTCGGGGGCATAGTTTCAGAATAAGGGGTCACCTATTTAAAACGGAGATGAGGAGGAATTTCTTCTCTCAGAGGGTCGTGAATCTTTGGAATTCTCTACACCTCAGAGAGCTGTGGAGGCTGAGTCATTGAATATATTCAAGGCGGAGACAGAGAGATTTTTGAAAAACAGGGGAATCAAGGGTTATGGGGAGCGGGCTTGAAAGTAGAGTCGAGGCCAAGATCAGATCAGCCATGATCTTATTGAAAGGCGGAGCAGGCTCGAGGGGCCGAATGGCCAACTCCTGCTGCTTTTCTTATGTTCTTATGCTGATACTCTGTATAAAGTGGAAGTAAGAACAGGAGGAGGCATTCAGCTCCTCGAGCCTGTTCCTCCATTCATGGCTGATCTGGATGTTAACTGCATCCACCTGCCTTTGCTCAGTATCCTTTTATACACTTGCCTGTCAAAAATCTACCAATCTCAGATTTAATATTATTAATTGTGCGAGTATTTGCTTTTTGTTTGAGAGAATTCCACACTGCTACCACTCTCTGTGTGAAGAAGTCTTTCCCAACTTCTCCTGAATGGCCTGGCTTTGATTTTCAGATTATGTCCCCTTGTCCTAGACTCCTCCACCAGTGGAAAAAGTTCCTCTGAATCTACCTTAACAATTCCTTTCAACATCCTAAAAACCTGAATCAAATGAAATCACCCCTTAACCTTCTATATTCTAGGGAATATGTAATCTCTCCTCATAATGTAACCCTTGGTACCCTGGTAACATTCTGGTCTATCTGTGCTGCACTCCCTCTAATCCAGTATATTCTTCCTGAGGTGCGGTGCCCAGAACTGAATGCAATATTCCAGATGTGGTCTTTCCAGAGCGCTCCACAGCTGAAGCACCAACATTCCATTAGCCTCTTTAATTATTTTTGTACCTGTCCACTGGCTTTTACTGATTTAAGTACTTGGAGCCCTAAATCTCTCTGCTCATCCACAGCCCCTAGCTTCTCGCCAGTTAGAGAGGTGTATGTGTCTGTGTGTGTTAATCGGTGTGGCTGTGCATGTGTTTGTCTGTATATATTGTGATATATGTATGTGTACATGCTTGTGTATGTGCTTCTGTGGGTATGTGTCTGCATGTCAGTGGTTGTGTGTCTATGTACATGTGGGTCTCCGTTGATGTGTCTGTGTGAGGTTGTCTGTTCCACTTTCCCCTTGTTCTGTACCTTTTCTAAATACGGTTCCATACCAATATGTCTTGGCCATTCACCTCCCCAGAAAGTGCTGAATTCTCTGTTTAAATTGGTGCCTTCTCATTAATTTGATTCTGGCATTTAACAGCAGCAAATGACTCCAAAAACACACAGCAACTGAATCTCTATTTGCAATAGTTCACCAGTCATGGCGACTGCTCCATAGCAGCATAGGAACAGGAGTAGGCCAGTGAGCCCCTCGAGCCTGTTCCGCCATTCAATGAGATCATGGCCGATCTGTTCATTGGCCCATATCCTTTAATACCTTTAGTGAACAAAAAACTATCAATCTGGGATTTAAAATTAACAATTGATCGAGCATCAATTGCCATTTGTGGAAGAGAGTTCCAAACTTCTACCACCCATTGTGTGTAGAAGTGTTTCTGAATTTCACTCCTGAAAAGTCTGGCTCAAATTTTTAGACGATGCACAAGATTCCTAGAATTCCCAACCAGTGGAAATAGTTTCTCTCTCTCTACCCTATCTGTTCCGCTTAATATCTTGAAAACTTCAATCAGATCACCCCTTCACCTTCTAAATTCTAGGGAATACAACCCTAGTTTGTGTAATCTCTCCTCGTCACAAACATTGAAGTCCGGATATCATTCTGATAAACCTACGCTGCACTCCCTCCAAGGCCAATATATCCTTCCCATGGTGCGGGGCCCAGAACTGCTCACAGTATTCCAGGTGTGGTCTAACCAGGGCTTTGTATAGCTGCAGCATAACCTCTACCCCTCTGTACTCTAGTCCTCTAGATATAAAGGCCAGCATTCCATTAGCCTTTTTGATTATTTTCTGTACATGTTCATGACATTTTAATGATCTATGTAGCCTGGACCCCAAGTCACTTTGGACCTCCACTATTTTTGAGCTTTTCACCATTTAGAAAGTATCCTGTTGTATCCTTTTTAGTTCCAAAGTGGATGACCTCACATTTGCCTACACTGAAATCCGTTTTCCACAGTTTTGCCCATTCACTTAATCTATTGATATCACTTTGTAATCTTATGCTTTCATCTATACTGCCTATAATGCCGCCTATCTTTGTGTCATCGCAAGTTCAGATATATGACTTTCTATGCCATCATCTAAGTCATTAATAAATATTGTGAATAGTTGAGGTCCCAACACAGATCCCTGCGGGACACCACTAGTCACATCCTGCCAATTTGAGTACCTTCCTATTATACCTACTCTCTGTCTCCTGCCGCTCAGCTAATTTCCTAACCACGTCAATAATTTGCAATGAATTCCTACTCTCACCAGATTCTTCCACGCTGCTTGCAATCCACTTTTCTATAATGTTACAATTCAAAAGCTCAATTCCAGTCTGATGATTTCTTGCCTTCCTTACCGGATACCTACCAGTCAATTCCTACTATCACCAAATTCTTCCACTCTGCTTGTGTGATAGATCCCTTGACAGATTCCCACCAGCCCGAGCTCTCCACGTTCTCACTGAAAGGAACCTTCGTTCTCGGGAAGCAGGCTCTGTTTGATTGTTTAGGTCCCGTAACCCCTGACCCTGTGTTACTGCTGTCAGAATAATGGGCTGTACTCTGAAATAAAACTTACTGCATTGATCACAGCTTCACATCTGTGTCTTGTTTCTCTTTAGGATCAGTGTGTCCGAGGGCAAGGTGTTCGGGTTGGAATGAGGCTGGGAGAAGATTTGGAAATCGCAGGAAATGGGAAGAGGAACCATGGCATCAAAGGTGAGAGGGTGGTTGAGCAGAAATGTCATGGTGAATGCAGGGCCAAAGTCCAGACAGTTGGGATTTTGAAAGTGCAGTTGTAAGTGAAATTAGGAGAGAGTTTTTTCCAGGGGCGGACACAGGAAGTCGGGTTGGGAGGGGGAAGGGGATGTGAATGGTGAACGAAACAAAGAAGTAATTAGACATGGTCTTATTTGTGATTGACACGATGGGAGTAGCGAGGCCCCGTGAGATGGCAAGAAAAGAGAAGGCTGCAGGACGATCTAATAGAGACCTGTAAATTTATGAACTGGTTTGATAGGGTAGATGTAGAGCAGATGTTGCCACTAATGGCAAGTCCAAAACTAGCGGTCATAAATATAAGATAGTCAGTAATAAATCCAATGAGGAATTCAGGAGAAACCTCTTTATTCAGAGAGTGGTGAGAATGTAGAGCTTGCTAGCACATGGAGTAGTTGAGGTGAATAGCAGAGTGCCTTTAAGGAGAAGCTCGATAAGTACATGAGGGAGAAAGGAATAGAAGGATATGATGGTAGGGTGAGATGAAGTAAGGTGGGTGGAGGCTCGTGTGGAGCATAAACACCGGCATGGTCCTGTTGGGCTGAATGGCCTGTTTGTGCTGTAACTACAATGCAATTCTACGGTGAATTCTGAAAAGACACGGTCCAGCTCTCGAAACAATCTTCAGCAAGGGGCTGGGTGTCAGAGAGTCAAAACTCTGACCTTTCACCCCGTACCGATCTGAAGGATCTCTGTGTGCCTAATAACACATTCAGAAAGGTACTGAGATAAGACAGGTGTCCCAGAGTGTCAGCACTCTGACCGTTCGGATTTAAGGTATCTCACTTGAACGGGGTTCTTCATGCAGATTGGAAATAGACATCCATTACATCAGAGATGTGGATATCTGGCGGGAAAGTGGAGTTGAGGTGTAAGATCAGCCATGATCTTATTGAATGCCGGAGGGGCCGTATGGCCTAGTCCTGCTCCTTTTCTGATGTTAATTAGACCCACAGACCGTTTGATGTGACAGTGTAGAGGGAGATTTACTCTTTATCTAACGCGTGCTTCCTCTATTTCGTTTTTTTCTCTTTCACTATCTGCCGCATTTTGTCTCTCTCTCTGCTTCATAAGAACATAAGAAATATGAGCAGGAGTCGGCCACTTGGCCCCTCGAGCCTGCTCCGCCATTCAATAAGATCATGGCTGATCTTGGGCTCAAAGCCACTTCCCTGCCCGCTCCCCATAACCCTTCACTCCCTTATCTTGCAAAAATCTGTCCGCTCCACCTTCAATGTATTTAATGACCCAGCCTCCACGGCTCTCTGGGGCAGAGAATTTTCTTCATCTCTCTCTGCCTCGGTCTCATCTCTCTGCCTCTGTTTCTTTCTGTCTCATTGGCTCTATCTCTCCACACCTTGTTTTCTCTCTCTCTCTCATTTCTCTCTGCCTCGCTGTCTCTCACCCTTTATCTTTTCTGCCTCTTGGTCCCTCTTTCTGCCTCACTCTCAGTCCTTGTCTCTCCACCTGTATCGCCCCTCTCGCTTCTCTCTGCCACATTCTCTCCCTCTCTCCCACTCCCTCTTTTTGCTTTAAGTCTCTCTATTTTACTGACTCAGTTTCCTCTCACTCTGGCCATCTCTCCGTTTCTCTTTTTCTCACTCTCCCTCACTTTTTCTCCCTCTCTTACTCTGCTTCCTGTCTCTCTGCCCCTCTCTCTCCCAGTTTTTCGATTTCTTACTCTCCCAGTTTCTCGATTTCTCTCTTTCTCTCTCATGTATCTTCTCAGTCAAGGTTCCTGATGTATCAGGTCTGTCCGAACACACACACTTTAACACTGAGCCCAGCCGGTGCTCTGAACACATTGCATGAGCTGATCACAGCTTCTGAGCCCCCAGTTTTAAAATGAGCCGTCCAGGATGTGCCAGGCCCCACCAGGGGCTTGGAGTACTGCAAGATTCCTCCCGAAACAATCTTCAGCAATGGGTTGGGTGTCACGGAGGGTCAAAACTCTGACCTTTCACCCCTACTGATCTGAAAGTCTTGTGTAAAATGAATGTGGGAATTTCAAGCACAGTCCTTGGTGAGGGGTCAGATTTGTACCACACTAGGCCCTAAATCGGCAGACTGACAGTTACGTGCTGAACAAATGTCTTCAAAAGCCTGTTTAAACCCTCTCTGTCCGTCACTGATTTCAATCCACCTACAACCTTAACCCTCTCCCTCCTGCTCGGTCTATGTGTCTGTCTGTAATTTGTGTTTCTGTGTCCGTCTGAATGTTTGTGCAAGAGTATCTGTGTTTTTTGTGTATGTGTTTTCCTGTGTGTGTGTGTGTGTGTGTGTGTGTATTTGTGTCTGAATGTCTAGATTTGTGTCTGTGTGTAGGTATAGACACAAACACCCTTAGCTAACAAAAATCTATCAATCTTAGTTTTGAACTATTCAAATGATCCCCAGCCTCGACAGCTTTTTGGGTGACAGTTCAGGATTTCCACTAGGCTTTGTGTGAAGACGTGCTTCCTGACATCACCCCTGTATTGACTATTTACAATGCAAAGGTTATGTCCTCTTGTTCTGGACTCCCCCACTAGAGGGAATAGTTTCATTCTAAAATTTTGACTGACTGGATCGAGTTTTTTGGTGAGTTAACAGGGTGGATGAGGGCAGTTCAGTTGATGCTGTGTATATGGACTTTAAAAAGTCCTTTGATGAAGTACCACATAATAGGCTGTTGGCAAAATTGAAGCCCGTGGGATAAAAGGGGCAGTAGCAGCAGGGATAGTAAACAGAGTTGTGGTGAATGGCTGTTTTTCAGACTGGAGGGAGGTATACAGTGGTGTCCCGCAGGGTTCAGTACTGGGACAACTGCTGTCTTTGATATACATTAATGACTTGAACTTGGGGGTGCAGGGCACAATGCTGACATTTCCAGCTGACTCGAAACTTGGAAGTGTAGAACACAGTGAGGAAGATAGTAATAGACTTCAAGAAGACATAGACAGGCTGGTGGATTGGGCGGACACATGGCAGATGAAATTCAACGCAGAAAGTGTGAGGTGATACAGTTTGGTAGGAACAATGAGGAGAGACAATCCAAGCTAAATGGTACAAATTTAAAGGGGGTGCAAGAACAGAGAGACCTGGGGGTGCTTGTGCACAAATCTTTGGGGGCAGGACAGGTTAACAAAGCAGATAATAAAGCAGATGGGATCCTGGGCTTTATAAATAGAGGCGTAGAGTGCAACAGTCAGGAAGTTATGCTGAAACTTTATAAAACACTAGTTTGGCCTCAGCTGGAGTATTTTGTCCAATTCTGGGCACCACAATTTAGGAAGGGTGTGAAGGCTTTGGAGAGGGTACAGAAGAGATTTAGTAGAATGGTTCAAGTTTGAAGGATTACAGTTACATGGATAGACTGGAGAAGCTGAGGTTGTTCTCCTTAGAGCAGAGAAGGCGAAGAGGAGATTTGATAGAGGTGCTTAAAATCATGAAGGGTTTAGATAGAGTAAATACAGAGAAAATGTTTCCAATGGCTGAAGGGTCGATAACGAGAGAGCACAGATTTAAGGTGATTGGCAAAAGAACCAGAGGTGAGATGAGGAAAAACTTGTTTATGCAACAAGTGGTTAGGATTTGGAATACACTGCCTGATAGGGTGCTGGACACAGATTCAATAGTAGCTTTCAAAAGGCAATTGGATAAATACTTGAAGGGAGAAAACAATTACAGGGATATGGGGAAAGGGCGGGGGAGTGGGACTAACTGGATTGCTCTTCGAAAGAGCTGGCACAGAATTGATGGCCGAATGGCCTCCTTGTCTACTGGACTTTGATTCTATGATCTTACACCTCAATTATATCACCAGTTAATCCTTTACATATAAGGGAATACTTATCTAGTCTCTGCAACCTGTCCTCATAATTGAGCCCTTTTAGCTCCGGTGTCATTCTGGTGAATGTGCTGCACCCACTCCAAGGCCAGTATATCCTTCCTGAGATGCGGTGCCCAGAACTGAATGCAGTTCTCCAGGTGGGGTCTAACCAGAGCTCTGTACAGCTGAAGCATCTCTTCATCCCCTTTGTATTCCAGCCTTCTCGGGATAAAGGCCAACATTCCATTAGCCTTTTTCATTTGTTTTCTACATGTGATTCCTGTACTTGGACCCGTAAATCTGTCTGGTCATCCACAGTTCCTAGCATATCGACGTTTAGAGAAGTGTATGTGTATTTATATATGTGTCTGTGTCGATCTGTGTGGCTGTGTATGCCTCTATGTACGTTTTATTATGTATTGTGATATATGTCTGTGTGCATGTTTCTGAGGGTATGTCTCTCCGTGCGTGTGTGTCTGTATGTACACAAGTGTCTGTGTGAGTGTATCTGCATTCTCCCTTCCCCTTCTGTTCCTTTCAAATTACTGTTCAGTACCAATGTGTCTGGGCCATTCACCTCCCCAGAAAGTGCTGAATTTTCTGTTTAAATTGTTGCATGCTGATTAATTTGATTCTGGTAAATAACAGCAGCAAACAAATCCTGTAAACCCTCAGCAACTGAATCTCTATTTGGAATAGTTCACCAGTCCTGGCGACTGCTCCAACTCTCCCTATATATCTGTCTGTCCCACTATCCTTCCCCGGTGGGTTTGGATGTTGCAGACCGACAGTGAAAGATCCAGTGACGGATTCCCACCAGATCGAGTTCTCCATGTTCTCTCTGAATGAAACCTTACTTCACGGGAAGCAGGCCCTGTTTGATTGTTTAGGATTTGTAACCCGTGACCCTGTGTTACTGCTGTCAGAATAATGGGCTGTACTCAGAAATAAAACTTACTGCATTGATCACAGCTTCACATCCATGTCTTGTTTCTCTTTAGCATCAATGTGTCTGAGGGCAAGGTGTTCGGGTGTGGAATAAGGCTGGGAGAAGATTTGGGAATCGCAGGAAATGGGAAGAGGAAACCGCTGCAGGGAATCTCTAAGTGCCTAATATCACATATCAGAAAGCTACTGAGATAAGACAGGTGTCCCAGAGTGTCAGCACTCTGACCGTTCGGGGTTCAAGATATCTCACTTGACTGGGTTTCTTCAGGCAGATTGGAAATAGACATCCATTGCTTCAGACCCCCAGACTGTTTGATGGGAAAATGTAGAGGGATATTTACTCTCTATCTAACCCGTGCTTCCTCTATCTCGTTTTTTCTCTCTTTCGCTATCTGCCTCATTTCATCTCTCTCTGCCTGGCTCTCATCTCTCTGCCTCTGTTTCTTTCTCTCTTAATCGCCTTCTCTACCTGCCTCGTTTTCTCTCTGCCATTCACCTTTGCTCTGTGTCTCTCTCCTCTCCACCGCTCTCATTTCTCTCTGCCTCGCTGTCTCTTACTCTCTGCTTTTCTCTTCTCTACCTCTCGGTCCCTGTTTCTACTTCACTCTCAGTCCCTCTCTCTACACTTGTATCGCCCCTCTCTTCCCTCTGCCTCATTCTCTCTCTCGCCATCTCAGCCACTATCTTATCTTTCCCTCCTCTCTATCTCTGCATCATTCTCTGTATCCACTCCCTCTTTTTGCTTTAAGTGTCTCTCTGTTTTCTCACTTATTTTGCTGTCTCCGATTCCTCTCACTCTGCACATCTCTCTCTCCCTTTCTGACTTTCTCTCTCTTTCATCTACTCCCTCTGTCTTTTTGCCCTCTCTCTGTTTCCTCTCTCCCTCCCTCGCCCACCCCTCTCTCTCCCTCTCTCTCTCCCAGTTTCTCCCTTACTCTTTCTCTCGGTGTCAAGATTCATTGTGCAACAGGTCTGTCCGAACGCAAACAGTTTCACACTGTGTGCAGCCTGTGCTCTGAACACACTGCATGAGCTTCTGCATCCCCAGTTTTAAAATGAGCTGTCCAGTATGTGCCAGGCTGCACCAGGGGCTTGGAGTCCTACAAGACATTGCTGTTAATCTAGAGGGAAGCTTGCTTTTGGTTCTAACCTCCTTTCATCGTCCAGTTACAAATCCGCCTGCCTTTGTATACATGCCTCCGATGTGTTCCTCTCTGTAAATCTACCGGGCCTTGTTTTTGACAACCTGTTTCTATAATTTAATCTGTTTGGTCATTTTGTAAATGTATCTGAAATTTTTGAATAATTGTCAAGCGATTCCTGCTGATCATCTGACCGTATTTCCATATAGGACCCGGATGCCTCGGGGGAGCAGGGTTCGCAGTCACGTTAAAATAATGCTAAAAAGGCTAAGAGCTACTAGGAAATTAAATGATCAAGGAATATATAAAGTGAATAATTCTTCAGATACATGAAGAACAAAAGGTAAAACAGGATAGGGACAGGGTCACTGAAGGATGGACACGATAAATTCATAGGGAAAGGCAGAAATATTGGAGAATTACTTTGCCTCAGTTTTCACCAGGTAGACTAACAAGTTGGACATGACATTGGAAGAAGAGATCAAAAAGGATATCAAGTCATTTAAAATAGAAAGGGGGAAAATAATTGATAAACTAGCAAAAGTTAGAGAGGATAAAACCCCGATACTAAAAGAAGCAAGGGAAGAGAGCAGAGGCTCCATTATTTAGACTCGGGAATAGTTAGAATTAATTCCAAATTTACAGATGACACCAAATTCAGGCGTATAGTTAATACAGAGGAGCACTGTGATAAAATACAAGAAGATGTTAATAAACTGGCAGGTTGGTGTGTAAATGACAAATCAATTTCAATATAGGTAAGTGAAGTGGTGGATTTTGGTAGGAGGAATAAGGAGGCCACAAACTCCTTGGATAGTAAGTGTCTAAATGGGGTTAAGAGTAAATGGATCTAGGGGGACAGATGCACAAATCATTAAAAGCAGGTTAACAAGGCCATGAAAATACAAACAAAGCACTGGGATTCATTTCTAGAGTAAGTGAATTGCAAAGCAGAGAAGTTATGTTAAACGTATATAGAACATTGGTTAGACCACACTTGGAGTACAGTTCTGGTCTCCATATTATGAAAAGGATATAGAGACACTGGAGAAGGTGCAAAATAGATTGACAAGAATGACACCAGAACTGGGAGCTTCTAATTATCCAGAATGACTGAACATGCTGGGGCTCTTTTCTCTAGAAAAGGAAAGGCTGAGGGATGATCTAATCGAGATCTGTATAATTATGAAGGGGTTTAATAGGGTAGATGTCGAGAAGATGTTACCATGTGTGGTGAGTCCAAAACTAGGGCTCATAAATATAAGATCGTCACTAATAAATCCAATGAGGAATTCAGGAGCAACCTCTTTACCCAGAGAGTGGTTAGAATGTAGAGCTCGCTAGCACATGGAAAAGTTAAGGTGAATAGCAGAGAGCCTTTAAGGGGAAGCTAGATAAGAATCGAAGGATCTGATGATAGGGTGAGGTGAAGTAAGTTGGGTGGAGGCTCGTGTGGAGCATAAACGCCAACATGAACCTGTTGGGCCGACTGGCCTGATTTTGCTGTAAATACAATGTCATTCTATGATGAATCTGAAAAATCACGGTGCAGCACTCAAAACAATCTTCAGCAAGGGGCTGGGTGTCAGAGGGTCAAAACTCCAACATTCACCCCTACCAATCTGAAGGTCTTGTGTAAAATGAATGTGGGGAGTTCAAACACAGTCCTTGGTGAGAGGTCAGATTTGTACCACGCTAGGCCCTAAATCGGCAGACTGGCTGTTACGTGCCGAACAAGTGCCTTCAGAAACCTATTTAAAACGTCTCTCTCCGTCACTGATTTCAATCCCCCTGCGAACCTTAACCCTCGCCACCTGCTCAGTCTGCATGTGTCTGTCTGTAATTTGTGTGTTTCTGTGTCCGTCTGAATGTTTGTGTATGTGTGTCTGCATGTGTGTGTTTCTAGGTGTGTGTGTGTGCTGGAATCTGAGTGTATGTGTGTTTGCTTGTATTTGTGTCTTTGTGTGTACATATAGACACAAACACCCTTACCTAACAAAAATCTATCAACTGTTTAAATGGCCCCTAGACTTTTTGGGGTGACAGTTCAAGATTTCCACTCGCCTTGTGTGAAGAAGTACTTCCTGACATCACCGTTGAACGGACTATTTACAATGTAACGGTTATGCCCAATTGTTCTGTACTCCCCCACTAGAGGAAATAGTTTCTGTCAATTTGACAGGGTATCAGAGGGTGGATGAGGGCTGTTCAGTTGAGGCTGTGTTCAGGGACTTTAAAAAGGCGATTGATGAAGTACCACGTAATGGGCTTCAGTTTTGCTAACAAGCCTATGGGATAAAAGGGGCAGTAGCAGCATGGATACAAAATTGTTTAACGGATAGAAAACAGAGAGTTCTGGTGAATTGCTGTTTTTCGGACTGGAGGGAGGTAGACAGTCGTGTTCCCCAGGGATCAGTACTAGGAAAACTACTGTTTTTCATATACATTAATGACTTGGACTTGGCGGTACAGGGCAACATTTTGAAATTTTCAGGTGACTTGAAAGTGTAGCAAACAGTGAGGAAGATAGTAATAGAATTCAAGAGGACATCGACAGGCTGGTGGAATGGACGGACACATGGCGGCAACAACAACTACTTATTTATATAGCGCCTTTAACACAGTAAAACATCCCAAGGCGCTTCACAGGAGCACATGAGATATTAGGACAGAAAAGAGGTAGGTTTAAGGAGTGTCTTGAAGGAGTAAAGAGAGGTGGAGAGATTAAGGGAGGGAATTCCAGAGCCTGGGGCCTGGGCAGCTGAAGGCACGGCCACCAATAGTTGAGAAACTAAAATCGGGGATGATCAAGTGGCCAGAATTAGAGGAGTACAGATATCTTGGAGTGTTGTGGGGCTGGAGGAGATTACAGAGATAGGGAGGGGCGAGGCCATGGAGGGATTCGAAAACAAGGATGAGAATTTTGAAATCGAGGCATTGCTTAACCGGGAGTCGGTGTAGGTCAGCGAGTCAGTCCCACCCAGCTGGATGACGGTGGAGAGGCATTGGAGGAGGTTGGTGTGGTCAACAGTGTCAAAGGCTGCAGACAGGTCGAGAAGGACCTCCAGTCTGAAAGACAGCCATTTTCCACAACTTGCTGTTTTCTGTTCTTAAGCCAATTCCGTATCCAAGCTGCCACTGACCGGAGGTGCTGTGAGGTGCTGTGAGTATTTGAACTCACTTTCGCGGGCTTTTCTTCACAGGCTGTTGTCGGGAGCGACGAGACCGGAGGTGCTGTGAGGTGCTGTGAGTATTTGAACTCACTTTCGCGGGCTTTTCTTCACAGGCTGTTGTCGGGAGCGACGAGACCGGAGGTGCTGTGAGGTGCTGTGAGTATTTGAACTCACTTTCGCCGGCTTTTCTTCACAGGCTGTTGTCGGGAGCGACGAGACCGGAGTTGCTGTGAGTATTTGAACTCACTTTCGCGGGCTTTTCTTCACAGGCTGTTGTCGGGAGCGACAAGACCGGAGGAGCTGTGAGGTACTGTGAGTATTTGAACTCACTTTCGCGGGCTTTTCTTCACAGGCTGTTGTCGGGAGCGACGAGACCGGAGGTGCTGTGAGGTGCTGTGAGTATTTGAACTCACTTTCGCGGGTTTTTGTTCACAGGCTGTTGTCGGGAGCGACGAGACCGGAGGTGCTGTGAGGTGCTGTGAGTATTTGAACTCACTTTCGCGGGCTTTTCTTCACAGGCTGTTGTCGGGAGCGACGAGACCGGAGGTGCTGTGAGGTGCTGTGAGTAGTTGAACTCACTTTCTTGGGCTTTTCTTCACAGGCTGTTGTCGGGAGCGACGAGACCGGAGGTGCTGTGAGTATTTGAACTCACTTTCGCGGGCTTTTCTTCACAGGCTGTTGTCGGGAGCGACGAGACCGGAGGTGCTGTGAGGTGCTGTGAGTATTTGAACTCACTTTCGCGGGCTTTTCTTCACAGGCTGTTGTCGGGAGCGACGAGACCGGAGGTGCTGTGAGGTGCTGTGAGTATTTGAACTCACTTTCGCGGGTTTTTCTTCACAGGCTGTTGTCGGGAGCGACGAGACCGGAGGTGCTGTGAGGTGCTGTGAGTATTTGAACTCACTTTCGCGGGCTTTTCTTCACAAATTGTTGTCGGGAGCGACAAGACCGGAGGTGCTGTGAGGTGCTGTGAGTATTTGAACTCACTTTCGCGGGCTTTTCTTTACAGGCTGTTGTCGGGAGCGACGAGACCGGAGGTGCTGTGAGTATTTGAACTCACTTTCGCGGGCTTTTCTTCACAGGCTGTTGTCGGGAGCGACGAGACCGGAGGTGCTGTGCGGTGCTCTGAGTATTTGAACTCACTTTCGCGGGCTTTTCTTCACAGGCTGTTGTCGGGAGCGACGAGACCGGAGGTGCTGTGAGGTGCTGTGAGTATTTGAACTCACTTTCGCGGGTTTTTCTTCACAGGCTGTTGTCGGGAGCGACGAGACCGGAGGTGCTGTGAGTATTTGAACTCACTTTCGCGGGCTTTTCTTCACAGGCTGTTGTCGGGAGCGACGAGACCGGAGGTGCTGTGAGTATTTGAACTCACTTTCGCGGGCTTTTCTTCACAGGCTGTTGTCGGGAGCGACGAGACCGGAGGTGCTGTGAGTATTTGAACTCACTTTCGCGGGCTTTTCTTCACAGGCTGTTGTCGGGAGCGACGAGACCGGAGGTGCTGTGAGTATTTGAACTCACTTTCGCGGGTTTTTCTTCACAGGCTGTTGTCGGGAGCGACGAGACCGGAGGTGCTGTGAGGTGTTTTGAGTATTTGAACTCACTTTCGCGGGCTTTTCTTCACAGGCTGTTGTCGGGAGCGACGAGACCGGAGGTGCTGTGAGGTGCTGTGAGTATTTGAACTCACTTTGTTGGGCTTTTCTTCACAGCCTGTTGTCGGGAGCGACGAGACCGGAGGTGCTGTGAGTATTTGAACTCACTTTCGCGGGCTTTTCTTCACAGGCTGTTGTCGGGAGCGACGAGACCGGAGGTGCTGTGAGGTGCTGTGAGTAATTGAACTCACTTTCGCGGGTTTTTCTTCACAGGCTGTTGTCGGGAGCGACGAGACCGGAGGTGCTGTGAGGTGCTGTGAGTATTTGAACTCACTTTCGCGGGCTTTTCTTCACAGGCTGTTGTCGGGAGCGACGAGACCGGAGGTGCTGTGAGGTGCTGTGAGTATTTGAACTCACTTTCGCGGGCTTTTCTTCACAGGCTGTTGTCGGGAGCGACGAGACCGGAGTTGCTGTGAGATGCTGTGAGTATTTGAACTCTCTTTCGCGGGTTTTTGTTCACAGGCTGTTGTCGGGAGCGACGAGACCGGAGGTGCTGTGAGGTGCTGTGAGTATTTGAACTCACTTTCGCGGGCTTTTCTTCACAGGCTGTTGTCGGGAGCGACGAGAACGGAGGTGCTGTGAGGTGCTGTGAGTATTTGAACTCCCTTTCGCGGGCTTTTCTTCACAGGCTGTTGTCGGGAGCGACGAGACCGGAGGTGCTGTGAGTATTTGAACTTCTTTCGCGGGCTTTTCTTCACAGGCTGTTGTCGGGAGCGACGAGAACGGAGGTGCTGTGAGGTGCTGTGAGTATTTGAACTCCCTTTCGCGGGCTTTTCTTCACAGGCTGTTGTCGGGAGCGACGAGACCGGAGGTGCTGTGAGTATTTGAACTCACTTTCGCGGGCTTTTCTTCACAGGCTGTTGTCGGGAGCGACGAGACCGGAGGTGCTGTGAGTATTTGAACTCACTTTCGCGGGTTTTTCTTCACAGGCTGTTGTCGGGAGCGACGAGACCGGAGGTGCTGTGACTATTTGAACTCACTTTCGCGGGCTTTTCTTCACAGGCTGTTGTCGGGAGCGACGAGACCGGAGGTGCTGTGAGGTGCTGTGAGTATTTGAACTCACTTTCGCGGGCTTTTCTTCACAGGCTGTTGTCGGGAGCGACGAGACCGGAGGTGCTGTGAGTATTTGAACTCACTTTCGCGGGCTTTTCTTCACAGGCTGTTGTCGGGAGCGACGAGACCGGAGGTGCTGTGAGGTGCTGTGAGTATTTGAACTCACTTTCGCGGGCTTTTCTTCACAGGCTGTTGTCGGGAGCGACGAGACCGGAGGTGCTGTGAGGTGCTGTGAGTATTTGAACTCACTTTCGCGGGCTTTTCTTCACAGGCTGTTGTCGGGAGCGACGAGACCGGAGGTGCTGTGAGGTGCTGTGAGTATTTGAACTCACTTTCGCGGGCTTTTCTTCACAGGCTGTTGTCGGGAGCGACGAGACCGGTGGTGCTGTGAGTATTTGAACTCACTTTCGCGGGCTTTCCTTCACAGGCTGTTTTCGGGAGCGACGATAACGGAGGTGCTGTGAGGTGCTGTGAGTATTTGAACTCACTTTCGCTGGCTTTTCTTCACAGGCTGTTGTCGGGAGCGACGAGACCGGAGGTGCTGTGAGGTGCTGTGAGTATTTGAACTCACTTTCGCGGGCTTTTCTTCACAGGCTGTTGTCGGGAACGGCGAGACCGGAGGTGCTTGAGGTGCTGTGAGTATTTGAACTCACTTTTGCGGGCTTTTCTTCACAGGCTGTTGTCGGGAGCGACGAGACCGGAGGTGCTGTGAGTATTTGAACTCACTTTCGCGGGCTTTTCTTCACAGGCTGTTGTCGGGAGCGACGAGACCGGAGGTGCTGTGAGTATTTGAACTCACTTTCGCGGGCTTTTCTTCACAGGCTGTTGTCGGGAGCGACGAGACCGGACGTGCTGTGAGGTGCTGTGAGTATTTGAACTCACTTTCGCGGGCTTTTCTTCACAGGCTGTTGTCGGGAGCGACGAGACCGGAGATACTGTGAGTATTTGAACTCACTTTCGCGGGCTTTTCTTCACAGGCTGTTGTCGGGAGCGACGAGAACGGAGGTGCTGTGAGGTGCTGTGAGTATTTGAACTCACTTTCGCGGGCTTTTCTTCACAGGCTGTTGTCGGGAGCGACGAGACCGGAGGTGCTGTGAGGTGCTGTGAGTATTTGAACTCACTTTCGCGGGCTTTTCTTCACAGGCTGTTGTCGGGAGCGACGAGACCGGAGGTGCTGTGAGTATTTGAACTCACTTTCGCGGGTTTTTCTTCACAGGCTGTTGTCGGGAGCGACGAGACCGGAGGTGCTGTGAGGTGTTGTGAGTATTTGAACTCACTTTCGCGGGCTTTTCTTCACAGGCTGTCGTCGGGAGCGACGAGACCGGAGGTGCTGTGAGGTGCTGTGAGTATTTGAACTCACTTTGTTGGGCTTTTCTTCACAGGCTGTTGTCGGGAGCGACGAGAACGGAGGTGCTGTGAGGTGCTGTGAGTATTTGAACTCACTTTCGCGGGCTTTTCTTCACAGGCTGTTGTCGGGAGCGACGAGACCGGAGGTGCTGTGAGGTGCTGTGAGTATTTGAACTCACTTTCGCGGGTTTTTCTTCACAGGCTGTTGTCGGGAGCGACGAGACCGGAGGTGCTGTGAGGTGCTGTGAGTATTTGAACTCACTTTCGCGGGCTTTTCTTCACAGGCTGTTGTCGGGAGCGACGAGACCGGAGGTGCTCTGAGGTGCTGTGAGTATTTGAACTCACTTTCGCGGGCGTTTCTTCACAGGCTGTTGTCGGGAGCGACGAGACCGGAGGTGCTGTGAGTATTTGAACTCACTTTCGCGGGCTTTTCTTCACAGGCTGTTGTCGGGAGCGACGAGACCGGAGGTGCTGTGAGGTGCTGTGAGTATTTGAACTCACTTTCGCGGGCTTTTCTTCACAGGCTGTTGTCGGGAGCGACGAGACCGGAGGTGCTGTGAGTATTTGAACTCACTTTCGCGGGCTTTTCTTCACAGGCTGTTGTCGGGAGCGACGAGACCGGAGGTGCTGTGAGTATTTGAACTCACTTTCGCGGGTTTTTCTTCACAGGCTGTTGTCGGGAGCGACGAGACCGGAGGTGCTGTGACTATTTGAACTCACTTTCGCGGGCTTTTCTTCACAGGCTGTTGTCGGGAGCGACGAGACCGGAGGTGCTGTGAGGTGCTGTGAGTATTTGAACTCACTTTCGCGGGCTTTTCTTCACAGGCTGTTGTCGGGAGCGACGAGACCGGAGGTGCTGTGAGTATTTGAACTTACTTTCGCGGGCTTTTCTTCACAGGCTGTTGTCGGGAGCGACGAGACCGGAGGTGCTGTGAGGTGCTGTGAGTATTTGAACTCACTTTCGCGGGCTTTTCTTCACAGGCTGTTGTCGGGAGCGACGAGACCGGAGGTGCTGTGAGGTGCTCTGAGTATTTGAACTCACTTTCGCGGGCTTTTCTTCACAGGCTGTTGTCGGGAGCGACGAGACCGGAGGTGCTGTGAGGTGCTGTGAGTATTTGAACTCACTTTCGCGGGCTTTTCTTCACAGGCTGTTGTCGGGAGCGACGAGACCGGAGGTGCTGTGAGGTGCTGTGAGTATTTGAACTCACTTTCGCGGGCTTTTCTTCACAGGCTGTTGTCGGGAGCGACGAGACCGGAGGTGCTGTGAGGTGCTGTGAGTATTTGAACTCACTTTCGCGGGCTTTCCTTCACAGGCTGTTTTCGGGAGCGACGATAACGGAGGTGCTGTGAGGTGCTGTGAGTATTTGAACTCACTTTCGCTGGCTTTTCTTCACAGGCTGTTGTCGGGAGCGACGAGACCGGAGGTGCTGTGAGGTGCTGTGAGTATTTGAACTCACTTTCGCGGGCTTTTCTTCACAGGCTGTTGTCGGGAGCGACGAGACCGGAGGTGCTGTGAGTATTTGAACTCACTTTCGCGGGCTTTTCTTCACAGGCTGTTGTCGGGAGCGACGAGTCCGGAGGTGCTGTGAGGTGCTGTGAGTATTTGAACTCACTTTCACGGGCTTTTCTTCACAGGCTGTTGTCGGGAGCGACGAGACCGGAGGTGCTTGAGGTGCTGTGAGTATTTGAACTCACTTTCGCGGGCTTTTCTTCACAGGCTGTTGTCGGGAGCGACGAGACCGGAGGTGCTGTGAGTATTTGAACTCACTTTCGCGGGCTTTTCTTCACAGGCTGTTGTCGGGAGCGACGAGACCGGAGGTGCTGTGAGTATTTGAACTCACTTTCGCGGGCTTTTCTTCACAGGCTGTTGTCGGGAGCGACGAGACCGGAGGTGCTGTGAGTATTTGAACTCACTTTCGCGGGTTTTTCTTCACAGGCTGTTGTCGGGAGCGACGAGACCGGAGGTGCTGTGAGGTGCTGTGATTATTTGAACTCACTTTCGCGGGCTTTTCTTCACAGGCTGTTGTCGGGAGCGACGAGACCGGAGATGCTGTGAGGTGCTGTGAGTATTTGAACTCACAGTCGCGGGCTTTTCTTCACAGGCTGTTGTCGGGAGCGACGAGACCGGAGGTGCTGTGAGTATTTGAACTCACTTTCGCGGGCTTTTCTTCACAGGCTGTTGTCGGGAGCGACGAGACCGGAGGTGCTGTGAGTAATTGAACTCACTTTCGCGGGCTTTTCTTCACAGGCTGTTGTCGGGAGCGACGAGACCGGAGGTGCTGTGAGGTGCTGTGAGTATTTGAACTCTCTTTCGCGGGTTTTTCTTCACAGGCTGTTGTCGGGAGCGACGAGACCGGAGGTGCTGTGAGGTGCTGTGAGTATTTGAACTCACTTTCGCGGGCTTTTCTTCACAGGCTGTTGTCGGGAGCGACGAGACCGGAGGTGCTGTGAGGTGCTGTGAGTATTTGAACTCACTTTCGCGGGCTTTTCTTCACAAGCTGTTGTCGGGAGCGTTGAGACCGGAGGTGCTGTGAGTTTTTGAACTTCTTTCGCGGGCTTTTCTTCACAGGCTGTTGTCGGGAGCGACGAGAACTGAGGTGCTGTGATGTGCTGTGAGTATTTGAACTCCCTTTCGCGGGCTTTTCTTCACAGGCTGTTGTCGGGAGCGACGAGACCGGAGGTGCTGTGAGTATTTGAACTCACTTTCGCGGGCTTTTCTTCACAGTCTGTTGTCGGGAGCGACGAGACCGGAGGTGCTGTGAGTATTTGAACTCACTTTCGCGGGTTTTTCTTCACAGGCTGTTGTCGGGAGCGACGAGACCGGAGGTGCTGTGACTATTTGAACTCACTTTCGCGGGCTTTTCTTCACAGGCTGTTGTCGGGAGCGACGAGACCGGAGGTGCTGTGAGGTGCTGTGTGTATTTGAACTCACTTTCGCGGGCTTTTCTTCACAGGCTGTTGTCGGGAGCGACGAGACCGGAGGTGCTGTGAGGTGCTGTGAGTATTTGAACTCACTTTCGCGGGCTTTTCTTCACAGGCTGTTGTCGGGAGCGACGAGACCGGAGGTGCTGTGAGTATTTGAACTCACTTTCGCGGGTTTTTCTTCACAGGCTGTTGTCGGGAGCGACGAGACCGGAGGTGCTGTGAGGTGTTGTGAGTATTTGAACTCACTTTCGCGGGCTTTTCTTCACAGGCTGTTGTCGGGAGCGACGAGACCGGGGGTGCTGTGAGGTGCTGTGAGTATTTGAACTCACTTTGTTGGGCTTTTCTTCACAGGCTGTTGTCGGGAGCGACGAGACCGGAGGTGCTGTGAGTATTTGAACTCACTTTCGCGGGCTTTTCTTCACAGGCTGTTGTCGGGAGCGACGAGACCGGAGGTGCTGTGAGGTGCTGTGAGTATTTGAACTCACTTTCGCGGGCTTTTCTTCACAGGCTGTTGTCGGGAGCGACGAGACCGGAGGTGCTGTGAGGTGCTGTGAGTATTTGAACTCACTTTCGCGGGTTTTTCTTCACAGGCTGTTGTCGGGAGCGACGAGACCGGAGGTGCTGTGAGGTGCTGTGAGTATTTGATCTCACTTTCGCGGGCTTTTCTTCACAGGCTGTTGTCGGGAGCGACGAGACCGGAGGTGCTGTGAGGTGCTGTGAGTATTTGAACTCACTTTCGCGGGCTTTTCTTCACAGGCTGTTGTCGGGAGCGACGAGACCGGAGGTGCTGTGAGGTGCTGTGAGTATTTGAACTCACTTTCGCGGGTTTTTCTTCACAGGCTGTTGTCGGGAGCGACGAGACCGGAGGTGCTGTGAGGTGCTGTGAGTATTTGAACTCTCTTTCGCGGGTTTTTCTTCACAGGCTGTTGTCGGGAGCGACGAGACCGGAGGTGCTGTGAGTATTTGAACTCACTTTCGCGGGCTTTTCTTCACAGGCTGTTGTCGGGAGCGACGAGACCGGAGGTGCTGTGAGGTGCTGTGAGTATTTGAACTCACTTTCGCGGGCTTTTCTTCACAGGCTGTTGTCGGGAGCGTTGAGACCGGAGGTGCTGTGAGTATTTGAACTTCTTTCGCGGGCTTTTCTTCACAGGCTGTTGTCGGGAGCGACGATAACGGAGGTGCTGTGAGGTGCTGTGAGTATTTGAACTCCCTTTCGCGGGCTTTTCTTCACAGGCTGTTGTCGGGAGCGACGAGACCGGAGGTGCTGTGAGTATTTGAACTCACTTTCGCGGGCTTTTCTTCACAGTCTGTTGTCGGGAGCGACGAGACCGGAGGTGCTGTGAGTATTTGAACTCACTTTCGCGGGTTTTTCTTCACAGGCTGTTGTCGGGAGCGACGAGACCGGAGGTGCTGTGACTATTTGAACTCACTTTCGCGGGCTTTTCTTCATAGGCTGTTGTCGGGAGCGACGAGACCGGAGGTGCTGTGAGGTGCTGTGAGTATTTGAACTCACTTTCGCGGGCTTTTCTTCACAGGCTGTTGTCGGGAGCGACGAGACCGGAGGTGCTGTGAGTATTTGAACTCACTTTCGCGGGCTTTTCTTCACAGGCTGTTGTCGGGAGCGACGAGACCGGAGGTGCTGTGAGGTGCTGTGAGTATTTGAACTCACTTTCGCGGGCTTTTCTTCACAGGCTGTTGTCGGGAGCGACGAGACCGGAGGTGCTGTGAGTATTTGAACTCACTTTCGCGGGTTTTTCTTCACAGGCTGTTGTCGGGAGCGATGAGACCGGAGGTGCTGTGAGTATTTGAACTCACTTTCGCGGGCTTTTCTTCACAGGCTGTTGTCGGGAGCGACGAGACCGGAGGTGCTGTGAGTATTTGAACTCACTTTCGCGGGCTTTTCTTCACAGGCTGTTGTCGGGAGCGACGAGACCGGAGGTGCTGTGAGGTGCTGTGAGTATTTGAACTCACTTTCGCGGGCTTTTCTTCACAGGCTGTTGTCGGGAGCGACGAGACCGGAGGTGCTGTGAGGTGCTGTGAGTATTTGAACTCACTTTCGCGGGTTTTTCTTCACAGGCTGTTGTCGGGAGCGACGAGACCGGAGGTGCTGTGAGTATTTGAACTCACTTTCGCGGGCTTTTCTTCACAGGCTGTTGTCGGGAGCGACGAGACCGGAGGTGCTGTGAGGTGCTGTGAGTATTTGAACTCACTTTCGCGGGCTTTTCTTCACAGGCTGTTGTCGGGAGCGACGAGACCGGTGGTGCTGTGAGTATTTGAACTCACTTTCGCGGGCTTTCCTTCACAGGCTGTTTTCGGGAGCGACGATAACGGAGGTGCTGTGAGGTGCTGTGAGTATTTGAACTCACTTTCGCTGGCTTTTCTTCACAGGCTGTTGTCGGGAGCGACGAGACCGGAGGTGCTGTGAGGTGCTGTGAGTATTTGAACTCACTTTCGCGGGCTTTTCTTCACAGGCTGTTGTCGGGAGCGACGAGACCGGAGGTGCTGTGAGTATTTGAACTCACTTTCGCGGGCTTTTCTTCACAGGCTGTTGTCGGGAGCGACGAGACCGGAGGTGCTGTGAGGTGCTGTGAGTATTTGAACTCACTTTCGCGGGCTTTTCTTCACAGGCTGTTGTCGGGAGCGACGAGACCGGAGGTGCTGTGAGGTGCTGTGAGTATTTGAACTCACTTTCCCGGGCTTTTCTTCACAGGCTGTTGTCGGGAGCGACGAGACCGGAGTTGCTATAAGTATTTGAACTCACTTTCGCGGGCTTTTCTTCACAGGCTGTTGTCGGGAGCGACGAGACCGGACGTGCTGTGAGGTGCTGTGAGTATTTGAACTCACTTTCGCGGGCTTTTCTTCACAGGCTGTTGTCGGGAGCGACGAGACCGGAGGTGCTGTGAGGTGCTGTGAGTATTTGAACTCACTTTCGCGGGCATTTCTTCACAGGCTGTTGTCGGGAGCGACGAGACCGGAGGTGCTGTGAGGTGCTGTGAGTATTTGAACTCACTTTCGCGGGCTTTTCTTCACAGGCTGTTGTCGGGAGCGACGAGACCGGGGGTGCTGTGAGTATTTGAACTCACTTTCGCGGGCTTTTCTTCACAGGCTGTTGTCGGGAGCGACGAGACCGGAGGTGCTGTGAGGTGCTGTGAGTATTTGAACTCACTTTCGCGGGCTTTTCTTCACAGGCTGTTGTCGGGAGCGACGAGACCGGAGGTGCTGTGAGGTGCTGTGAGTATTTGAACTCACTTTCGCGGGCTTTTCTTCACAGGCTGTTGTCGGGAGCGACGAGACCGGAGGTGCTGTGAGTATTTGAACTCACTTTCGCGGGCTTTTCTTCACAGGCTGTTGTCGGGGGCGACGAGACCGGAGGTGCTGTGAGGTGCTGTGAGTATTTGAACTCACTTTCGCGGGCTTTTCTTCACAGGCTGTTGTCGGGAGCGACGAGACCGGAGGTGCTGTGAGGTGCTGTGAGTATTTGAACTCACTTTCGCGGGCATTTCTTCACAGGCTGTTGTCGGGAGCGACGAGACCGGAGGTGCTGTGAGGTGCTGTGAGTATTTGAACTCACTTTCGCGGGCTTTTCTTCACAGGCTGTTGTCGGGAGCGACGAGACCGGGGGTGCTGTGAGTATTTGAACTCACTTTCGCGGGCTTTTCTTCACAGGCTGTTGTCGGGAGCGACGAGACCGGAGGTGCTGTGAGGTGCTGTGAGTATTTGAACTCACTTTCGCGGGCTTTTCTTCACAGGCTGTTGTCGGGAGCGACGAGACCGGAGGTGCTGTGAGGTGCTGTGAGTATTTGAACTCACTTTCGCGGGCTTTTCTTCACAGGCTGTTGTCGGGAGCGACGAGACCGGAGGTGCTGTGAGTATTTGAACTCACTTTCGCGGGCTTTTCTTCACAGGCTGTTGTCGGGGGCGACGAGACCGGAGGTGCTGTGAGGTGCTGTGAGTATTTGAACTCACTTTCGCGGGCTTTTCTTCACAGGCTGTTGTCGGGAGCGACGAGACCGGAGGTGCTGTGAGGTGCTGTGAGTATTTGAACTCACTTTCGCGGGCATTTCTTCACAGGCTGTTGTCGGGAGCGACGAGACCGGAGGTGCTGTGAGGTGCTGTGAGTATTTGAACTCACTTTCGCGGGCTTTTCTTCACAGGCTGTTGTCGGGAGCGACGAGACCGGGGGTGCTGTGAGTATTTGAACTCACTTTCGCGGGCTTTTCTTCACAGGCTGTTGTCGGGAGCGACGAGACCGGAGGTGCTGTGAGGTGCTGTGAGTATTTGAACTCACTTTCGCGGGCTTTTCTTCACAGGCTGTTGTCGGGAGCGACGAGACCGGAGGTGCTGTGAGGTGCTGTGAGTATTTGAACTCACTTTCGCGGGCTTTTCTTCACAGGCTGTTGTCGGGAGCGACGAGACCGGAAGTGCTGTGAGTATTTGAACTCACTTTCGCGGGCTTTTCTTCACAGGCTGTTGTCGGGGGCGACGAGACCGGAGGTGCTGTGAGGTGCTGTGAGTATTTGAACTCACTTTCGCGGGCTTTTCTTCACAGGCTGTTGTCGGGAGCGACGAGACCGGAGGTGCTGTGAGGTGCTGTGAGTATTTGAACTCACTTTTGCGGGCTGTTCTTCACAGGCTGTTGTCGGGAGCGACGAGACCGGAGGTGCTGTGAGGTGCTGTGAGTATTTGAACTCACTTTCGCGGACTTTTCTTCACAGGCTGTTGTCGGGAGCGACGAGACCGGAGGTGCTGTGAGTATTTGAACTCACTTTCGCGGGCTTTTCTTCACAGGCTGTTGTCGGGAGCGACGAGACCGGAGGTGCTGTGAGTATTTGAACTCACTTTCGCGGGCTTTTCTTCACAGGCTGTTGTCGGGAGCGACGAGACCGGAGGTACTGTGAGTATTTGAACTCACTTTCGCGGGCTTTTCTTCACAGGCTGTTGTCGGGAGCGACGAGAACGGAGGTGCTGTGAGGTGCTGTGAGTATTTGAACTCACTTTCGCGGGCTTTTCTTCACAGGCTGTTGTCGCGAGCGACGAGACCGGAGGTGCTGTGAGGTGCTGTGAGTATTTGAACTCACTTTCGCGGGCTTTTCTTCACAGGCTGTTGTCGGGAGCGACGAGACCGGAGGTGCTGTGAGTATTTGAACTCACTTTCGCGGGCTTTTCTTCACAGGCTGTTGTCGGGGGCGACGAGACCGGACGTGCTGTGAGGTGCTGTGAGTATTTGAACTCACTTTCGCGGGCTTTTCTTCACAGGCTGTTGTCGGGAGCGACGAGACCGGAGGTACTGTGAGTATTTGAACTCACTTTCGCGGGCTTTTCTTCACAGGCTGTTGTCGGGAGCGACGAGAACGGAGGTGCTGTGAGGTGCTGTGAGTATTTGAACTCACTTTCGCGGGCTTTTCTTCACAGGCTGTTGTCGGGAGCGACGAGACCGGAGGTGCTGTGAGGTGCTGTGAGTATTTGAACTCACTTTCGCGGGCTTTTCTTCACAGGCTGTTGTCGGGAGCGACGAGACCGGAGGTGCTGTGAGGTGCTGTGAGTATTTGAACTCACTTTCGCGGGCTTTTCTTCACAGGCTGTTGTCGGGAGCGACGAGACCGGAGGTGCTGTGAGGTGCTGTGAGTATTTGAACTCACTTTCGCGGGCTTTTCTTCACAGGCTGTTGTCGCGAGCGACGAGACCGGAGGTGCTGTGAGGTGCTGTGAGTATTTGAACTCACTTTCGCGGGCTTTTCTTCACAGGCTGTTGTCGGGAGCGACGAGACCGGAGGTGCTGTGAGTATTTGAACTCACTTTCGCGGGCTTTTCTTCACAGGCTGTTGTCGGGAGCGACGAGACCGGACGTGCTGTGAGGTGCTGTGAGTATTTGAACTCACTTTCGCGGGCTTTTCTTCACAGGCTGTTGTCGGGAGCGACGAGACCGGAGGTACTGTGAGTATTTGAACTCACTTTCGCGGGCTTTTCTTCACAGGCTGTTGTCGGGAGCGACGAGAACGGAGGTGCTGTGAGGTGCTGTGAGTATTTGAACTCACTTTCGCGGGCTTTTCTTCACAGGCTGTTGTCGGGAGCGACGAGACCGGAGGTGCTGTGAGGTGCTGTGAGTATTTGAACTCACTTTCGCGGGCTTTTCTTCACAGGCTGTTGTCGGGAGCGACGAGACCGGAGGTGCTGTGAGGTGCTGTGAGTATTTGAACTCACTTTCGCGGGCTTTTCTTCACAGGCTGTTGTCGGGAGCGACGAGACCGGAGGTGCTGTGAGGTGCTGTGAGTATTTGAACTCACTTTCGCGGGCATTTCTTCACAGGCTGTTGTCGGGAGCGACGAGACCGCAGGTGCTGTGAGGTGCTGTGAGTATTTGAACTCACTTTCGCGGGCTTTTCTTCACAGGCTGTTGTCGGGAGCGACGAGACCGGGGGTGCTGTGAGTATTTGAACTCACTTTCGCGGGCTTTTCTTCACAGGCTGTTGTCGGGAGCGACGAGACAGGAGGTGCTGTGAGGTGCTGTGAGTATTTCAACTCACTTTCGCGGGCTTTTCTTCACAGGCTGTTGTCGGGAGCGACGAGACCGGAGGTGCTGTGAGGTGCTGTGAGTATTTGAACTCACTTTCGCGGGCTTTTCTTCACAGGCTGTTGTCGGGAGCGACGAGACCGGAGGTGCTGTGAGGTGCTGTGAGTATTTGAACTCACTTTCGCGGGCATTTCTTCACAGGCTGTTGTCGGGAGCGACGAGACCGGAGGTGCTGTGAGTATTTGAACTCACTTTCGCGGGCTTTTCTTCACAGGCTGTTGTCGGGAGCGACGAGACCGGAGGTGCTGTGAGGTGCTGTGAGTATTTGAACTCACTTTCGCGGGCTTTTCTTCACAGGCTGTTGTCGGGAGCGACGAGACCGGAGGTGCTGTGAGTATTTGAACTCACTTTCGCGGGCTTTTCTTCACAGGCTGTTGTCGGGAGCGACGAGACCGGAGGTGCTGTGAGGTGCTGTGAGTATTTGAACTCACTTTCGCGGGCTTTTCTTCACAGGCTGTTGTCGGGAGCGACGAGACCGGAGGTGCTGTGAGGTGCTGTGAGTATTTGAACTCACTTTTGCGGGCTGTTCTTCACAGGCTGTTGTCGGGAGCGACGAGACCGGAGGTGCTGTGAGGTGCTGTGAGTATTTGAACTCACTTTCGCGGACTTTTCTTCACAGGATGTTGTCGGGAGCGACGAGACCGGAGGTGCTGTGAGTATTTGAACTCACTTTCGCGGGCTTTTCTTCACAGGCTGTTGTCGGTAGCGACGAGACCGGAGGTGCTGTGAGTATTTTAACTCACTTTCGCGGGCTTTTCTTCACAGGCTGTTGTCGGGAGCGACGAGACCGGAGGTGCTGTGAGTATTTGAACTCACTTTCGCGGGCTTTTCTTCACAGGCTGTTGTCGGGAGCGACGAGACCGGAGGTGCTTTGAGTATTTGAACTCACTTTCGCGGGCTTTTCTTCACAGGCTGTTGTCGGGAGCGACGAGACCGGAGGTGCTGTGAGGTGCTGTGAGTATTTGAACTCACTTTCGCGGGCATTTCTTCACAGGCTGTTGTCGGGAGCGACGAGACCGGAGGTGCTGTGAGGTGCTGTGAGTATTTGAACTCACTTTCGCGGGCTTTTCTTCACAGGCTGTTGTCGGGAGCGACGAGACCGGAGGTGCTGTGAGTATTTGAACTCACTTTCGCGGGCTTTTCTTCACAGGCTGTTGTCGGGAGCGACGAGACCGGAGGTGCTGTGAGTATTTGAACTCACTTTCGTGGGCTTTTCTTCACAGGCTGTTGTCGGGAGCGACGAGAACGGAGGTGCTGTGAGTATTTGAACTCACTTTCGCGGGCTTTTCTTCACAGGCTGTTGTCGGGAGCGACGAGACCGGAGGTGCTGTGAGGTGCTGTGAGTATTTGAACTCACTTTCGCGGGCTTTTCTTCACAGGCTGTTGTCGGGAGCGACGAGAGCGGAGGTGCTGTGAGTATTTGAACTCACTTTCGCGGGCTTTTCTTCACAGGCTGTTGTCGGGAACGACGAGACCGGAGGTGCTGTGAGGTGCTGTGAGTATTTGAACTCACTTTCGCGGGCTTTTCTTCACAGGCTGTTGTCGGGAGCGACGAGACCGGAGGTGCTGTGAGTATTTGAACTCACTTTCGCGGGCTTTTCTTCACTGGCTGTTGTCGGGAGCGACGAGACCGGACGTGCTGTGAGGTGCTGTGACTATTTGAACTCACTTTCGCGGGTTTTTCGTCACAGGCTGTTGTCGGGAGCGACGAGACCGGAGGTGCTGTGAGTATTTGAACTCACTTTCGCGGGCTTTTCTTCACAGGCTGTTGTCGGCAGCGACGAGACCGGAGGTGCTGTGAGGTGCTGTGAGTATTTGAACTCACTTTCGCGGGCTTTTCTTCACAGGCTGTTGTCGGGAGCGACGAGACCGGAAGTGCTGTGAGTATTTGAACTCACTTTCGCGGGCTTTTCTTCACAGGCTGTTGTCGGGAGCGACGAGACCGGAGGTGCTGTGAGGTGCTGTGAGTATTTGAACTCACTTTCGCGGGCTTTTCTTCACAGGCTGTTGTCGGGAGCGACGAGACCGGAGGTGCTGTGAGTATTTCAACTCACTTTCGCGGGCTTTTCTTCACAGGCTGTTGTCGGGAGCGACGAGACCGGAGGTGCTGTGAGTATTTGAACTCACTTTCGCGGGCTTTTCTTCACAGGCTGTTGTCGGGAGCGACGAGACCGGAGGTGCTGTGAGGTGCTGTGAGTATTTGAACTCACTTTCGCGGGCTTTTCTTCACAGGCTGTTGTCGGGAGCGACGAGACCGGAGGTGCTGTGAGGTGCTGTGAGTATTTGAACTCACTTTCGCGGGCTTTTCTTCACAGGCTGTTGTCGGGAGCGACGAGACCGGAGGTGCTTTGAGTATTTGAACTCACTTTCGCGGGCTTTTCTTCACAGGCTGTTGTCGGGAGCGACGAGACCGGAGGTGCTGTGAGGTGCTGTGAGTATTTGAACTCACTTTCGCGGGCATTTCTTCACAGGCTGTTGTCGGGAGCGGCGAGACCGGAGGTGCTGTGAGGTGCTGTGAGTATTTGAACTCACTTTCGCGGGCTTTTCTTCACAGGCTGTTGTCGGGAGCGACGAGACCGGAGGTGCTGTTAGTATTTGAACTCACTTTCGCGGGCTTTTCTTCACAGGCTGTTGTCGGGAGCGACGAGACCGGAGGTGCTGTGAGTATTTGAACTCACTTTCGCGGGCTTTTCTTCACAGGCTGTTGTCGGGAGCGATGAGAACGGAGGTGCTGTGAGTATTTGAACTCACTTTCGCGGGCTTTTCTTCACAGGCTGTTGTCGGGAGCGACGAGACCGGAGGTGCTGTGAGGTGCTGTGAGTATTTGAACTCACTTTCGCGGGCTTTTCTTCACAGGCTGTTGTCGGGAGCGACGAGACCGGAGGTGCTGTGAGTATTTGAACTCACTTTCGCGGGCTTTTCTTCACAGGCTGTTGTCGGGAACGACGAGACCGGAGGTGCTGTGAGGTGCTGTGAGTATTTGAACTCACTTTCGCGGGCTTTTCTTCACAGGCTGTTGTCGGGAGCGACGAGACCGGAGGTGCTGTGAGTATTTGAACTCACTTTCGCGGGCTTTTCTTCACTGGCTGTTGTCGGGAGCGACGAGACCGGACGTGCTGTGAGGTGCTGTGACTATTTGAACTCACTTTCGCGGGTTTTTCGTCACAGGCTGTTGTCGGGAGCGACGAGACCGGAGGTGCTGTGAGTATTTGAACTCACTTTCGCGGGCTTTTCTTCACAGGCTGTTGTCGGCAGCGACGAGACCGGAGGTGCTGTGAGGTGCTGTGAGTATTTGAACTCACTTTCGCGGGCTTTTCTTCACAGGCTGTTGTCGGGAGCGACGAGACCGGAAGTGCTGTGAGTATTTGAACTCACTTTCGCGGGCTTTTCTTCACAGGCTGTTGTCGGGAGCGACGAGACCGGAGGTGCTGTGAGGTGCTGTGAGTATTTGAACTCACTTTCGCGGGCTTTTCTTCACAGGCTGTTGTCGGGAGCGACGAGACCGGAGGTGCTGTGAGTATTTCAACTCACTTTCGCGGGCTTTTCTTCACAGGCTGTTGTCGGGAGCGACGAGACCGGAGGTGCTGTGAGTATTTGAACTCACTTTCGCGGGCTTTTCTTCACAGGCTGTTGTCGGGAGCGACGAGACCGGAGGTGCTGTGAGGTGCTGTGAGTATTTGAACTCACTTTCGCGGGCTTTTCTTCACAGGCTGTTGTCGGGAGCGACGAGACCGGAGGTGCTGTGAGGTGCTGTGAGTATTTGAACTCACTTTCGCGGGCTTTTCTTCACAGGCTGTTGTCGGGAGCGACGAGACCGGAGGTGCTTTGAGTATTTGAACTCACTTTCGCGGGCTTTTCTTCACAGGCTGTTGTCGGGAGCGACGAGACCGGAGGTGCTGTGAGGTGCTGTGAGTATTTGAACTCACTTTCGCGGGCATTTCTTCACAGGCTGTTGTCGGGAGCGGCGAGACCGGAGGTGCTGTGAGGTGCTGTGAGTATTTGAACTCACTTTCGCGGGCTTTTCTTCACAGGCTGTTGTCGGGAGCGACGAGACCGGAGGTGCTGTTAGTATTTGAACTCACTTTCGCGGGCTTTTCTTCACAGGCTGTTGTCGGGAGCGACGAGACCGGAGGTGCTGTGAGTATTTGAACTCACTTTCGCGGGCTTTTCTTCACAGGCTGTTGTCGGGAGCGATGAGAACGGAGGTGCTGTGAGTATTTGAACTCACTTTCGCGGGCTTTTCTTCACAGGCTGTTGTCGGGAGCGACGAGACCGGAGGTGCTGTGAGGTGCTGTGAGTATTTGAACTCACTTTCGCGGGCTTTTCTTCACAGGCTGTTGTCGGGAGCGACGAGACCGGAGGTGCTGTGAGTATTTGAACTCACTTTCGCGGGCTTTTCTTCACAGGCTGTTGTCGGGAACGACGAGACCGGAGGTGCTGTGAGGTGCTGTGAGTATTTGAACTCACTTTCGCGGGCTTTTCTTCACAGGCTGTTGTCGGGAGCGACGAGACCGGAGGTGCGGTGAGTATTTGAACTCACTTTCGCGGGCTTTTCTTCACTGGCTGTTGTCGGGAGCGACGAGACCGGACGTGCTGTGAGGTGCTGTGACTATTTGAACTCACTTTCGCGGCTTTTTCGTCACAGGCTGTTGTCGGGAGCGACGAGACCGGAGGTGCTGTGAGGTGCTGTGACTATTTGAACTCACTTTCGCGGGTTTTTCGTCACAGGCTGTTGTCGGGAGCGACGAGACCGGAGGTGCTGTGAGGTGCTGTGAGTATTTGAACTCACTTTCGCGGGCTTTTCTTCACAGGCTGTTGTCGGGAGCGACGAGACCGGAGGTGCTGTGAGGTGCTGTGAGTATTTGAACTCACTTTCGCGGGCTTTTCTTCACAGGCTGTTGTCGGGAGCGACGAGACCGGAGGTGCTGTGAGGTGCTGTGAGTATTTGAACTCACTTTCGCGGGCTTTTCTTCACAGGCTGTTGTCGGGAGCGACGAGACCGGACGTGCTGTGAGGTGCTGTGAGTATTTGAACTCACTTTCGCGGGCTTTTCTTCACAGGCTTTGTCGGGAGCGACGAGACCGGAGGTGCTGTGAGGTGCTGTGAGTATTTGAACTCACTTTCGCGGGCTTTTCTTCACAGGCTGTTGTCGGGAGCGACGAGACCGGAGGTGCTTTGAGTATTTGAACTCACTTTCGCGGGCTTTTCTTCACAGGCTGTTGTCGGGAGCGACGAGACCGGAGGTGCTGTGAGGTGCTGTGAGTATTTGAACTCACTTTCGCGGGCATTTCTTCACAGGCTGTTGTCGGGAGCGACGAGACCGGAGGTGCTGTGAGGTGCTGTGAGTATTTGAACTCACTTTCGCGGGCTTTTCTTCACAGGCTGTTGTCGGGAGCGACGAGACCGGAGGTGCTGTGAGTATTTGAACTCACTTTCGCGGGCTTTTCTTCACAGGCTGTTGTCGGGAGCGACGAGACCAGAGGTGCTGTGAGTATTTGAACTCACTTTCGCGGGCTTTTCTTCACAGGCTGTTGTCGGGAGCGACGAGAACGGAGGTGCTGTGAGTATTTGAACTCACTTTCGCGGGCTTTTCTTCACAGGCTGTTGTCGGGAGCGACGAGACCGGAGGTGCTGTGAGGTGCTGTGAGTATTTGAACTCACTTTCGCGGGCTTTTCTTCACAGGCTGTTGTCAGGAGCGACGAGACCGGAGGTGCTGTGAGTATTTGAACTCACTTTCGCGGGCTTTTCTTCACAGGCTGTTGTCGGGAACGACGAGACCGGAGGTGCTGTGAGGTGCTGTGAGTATTTGAACTCACTTTCGCGGGCTTTTCTTCACAGGCTGTTGTCGGGAGCGACGAGACCGGAGGTGCTGTGAGTATTTGAACTCACTTTCGCGGGCTTTTCTTCACTGGCTGTTGTCGGGAGCGACGAGACCGGACGGTGCTGTGAGGTGCTGTGACTATTTGAACTCACTTTCGCGGGTTTTTCGTCACAGGCTGTTGTCGGGAGCGACGAGACCAGAGGTGCTGTGAGGTGCTGTGAGTATTTGAACTCACTTTCGCGGGCTTTTCTTCACAGGCTGTTGTCGGGAGCGACGAGACCAGAGGTGCTGTGAGGTGCTGTGAGTATTTGAACTCACTTTCGCGGGCTTTTCTTCACAGGCTGTTGTCGGGAGCGACGAGACCAGAGGTGCTGTGAGGTGCTGTGAGTATTTGAACTCACTTTCGCGGGCTTTTCTTCACAGGCTGTTGTCGGGAGCGACGAGACCAGAGGTGCTGTGAGGTGCTGTGAGTATTTGAACTCACTTTCGCGGGCTTTTCTTCACAGGCTGTTGTCGGGAGCGACGAGACCAGAGGTGCTGTGAGGTGCTGTGAGTATTTGAACTCACTTTCGCGGGCTTTTCTTCACAGGCTGTTGTCGGGAGCGACGAGACCAGAGGTGCTGTGAGGTGCTGTGAGTATTTGAACTCACTTTCGCGGGCTTTTCTTCACAGGCTGTTGTCGGGAGCGACGAGACCAGAGGTGCTGTGAGGTGCTGTGAGTATTTGAACTCACTTTCGCGGGCTTTTCTTCACAGGCTTTGTCGGGAGCGACGAGACCGGAAGCGGACAAGGTGGGAAGCACCCAGGTGAACGGCATTTAAGGAGGGTGGTGGCTTAAACCCGAGTTCCTACAGAGTAGGAACCCGCACCCGCCCTCCTCCTCTAACCTACTAGTCTTTTAGCAGTCTAAAAACAGAGGTCAAAAATTTTTTGGTCTCTGTTTCTTTTCAGCAGGGCAGGACGGTTACCTGGAGGAGCGGGAAGTCGGCGTAGGACCAAGGGGACACAAGACCTGGAAGTCAGCGAAAGACTAGGGAGGTAAGACTAACTGTACTTTCCTCAAACCTTCCTAGAAAGTAAAACTAAAACTAGTGGGATTTGGTTAGTTTAAAAAGGAATAAGAGGAGTACAGTATACATTGGTCTAAGTAAGCTTCGGGAAAACAAAAGTCAATAAATAAACTAAAACTAGAAAATTAAAAAGTAATATAAGGGTTAAGTCATGGCAGTAGAGCTCGGACCTGTGTCATGCTCCTCCTGTAACATGTGGGAAATCAGGGACGCTTCCTGTGTCCCTGACATCCATGTGTGCGGGAAGTGTGTCCAGATGCAGCTCATGTGGGACCGCATGACGGCCCTTGAGCTGCGGATGGACTCACTTTGGAGCATCCACGATTCTCAGAGGGTTGTGGATAGCACATTTAGTGAGTTGGTCACACCGCAGGTTAAGGCCAGCGTAGATAGTACATGGGTGACCAAAAGGCAGAGCAAGGGCAGGAAGGTAGTGCAGAAATCCCCTGGGGTTGTCTCCCTTAGCAACAGGTTCACCGCCTTAGGTGCTGTTGTCGGGGGGGATGACTCATCGGGGGAAGGCACCAGCAGCCAGGCTCATGGCACCATGACTGGCTCTGTTGCAAAGAAGGGAGGGAAAAAGAGTGGCAGGGCTATAGTAATAGGGGATTCGATTGTAAGGGGAATAGATAGGGGTTTCTGTGGTCGCGACCGAGACTCCAGGATGGTATGTTGCCTCCCTGGTGCAAGGGTCAAGGATGTCTCGGCGCGGGTGCAGAACATTCTGGAGGGGGAGGGGGAACAGCCAGTTGTCGTGATACATGTTGGTACCAACGACGTAGCTAAAAAAAGGGAAGAGGTCCTACAAGTAGAATTTAGGGAGTTAGGAGCCAAGCTAAAAGTAGGACCTCGAAGGTAGTAATCTCTGGATTACTACCAGTGCCACGTGCTGGTAAGAGTACAGAGAACAGGATAGTTAGGCTAAATACGTGGCTTGAGCAGTGGTGTAAGAGGGAGGGTTTTAAATTTTTGAGGCATTGGAACCAGTTTTGTGGTAGGTGTGACCTATACAAAAGGGACGGTCTACACCTGTGCAAAGATGGAACTGATGTTCACGGGGTAATTTTTGATAAAGCAGTTCGGGAGCATTTAACTAGTATGGCAGGGGGCTAGAAACCTATGTAGTGAAATAGAGGAAAGTGAAAGGCAGACAGAAATAAATGGTAAAAGGGTGAGGAACAAACAACAAAGGGCCAAACTAATTCATAAAAAATGTGAGCATAAAAAAAGCCTGAGGGTTTTATACCTTAATGCGAGAAGCATCAGGAACAAGGTAGATGAATTAGCTGTGGAAATAGAGGTTAATAATTATGATCTAATTGGGATTACGGAAACATGGTTGCAGGGTGAGCAGGGCTGGGAGCTTAACATACAGGGGTATTCAGTATTTAGGAAGGATCGACAAAAAAGAAAGGGAGGAGGGGTAGCATTGCTGGTAAAAGAGGGGATAAATGCAATTGAAAGGAAGGATATTAACTCAGTTAATACAGAATCTATATGGGTGGAGCTAAGAAATAGTGAGGGGCGAAAAGCATTAATAGGAGTGGTATATAGGCCTCCAAATAGTAAAATAGAGGTTGGGGAGGGCATCACGAGGGAAATTAGAGAAGCGTGCAATAAGAGCACAGCTGTCATCATAGGTGACTTTAACTTACATATAGATTGGACTAGCCTAATCAGTAAAAATAATGAGGAGGAGGAATTCCTTGAGTGTTTAAGGGATGGTTATCTGGATCAATATGTCGAGGAACCAACTCGGGAACAGGCTATATTGGACTGGGTACTGTGCAATGAGAAGGGACTAATTAGTAATCTTGTTGTACGGGGACCCTTGGGTCAGAGCGATCATAACATGATCGATTTCTCACTCGAAATGGAGAGCGAAGAAATTGACTCAGAGACTAAGGTCCTGAATTTAAACAAGGGGAATTGTGATGCCATTAGACGGGAACTGAGTAGGTCTGATTGGACAACGTTCCTGGGAGGACTGGAGGTAGATAAACAATGGCAAGCATTTAAAGATAGAATGACAAAATTGCAAAAATTGTTTATACCAATCTGGCATAAAAGGAAATCTAAAAAGGTGACTCAACCGTGGATAACAGTGGAAATTAGAGACAGCATAAAATCCAAAGATAGGGCGTATAAAATAGCCAAAAAAAGCGCCAGAGCGGAAGATTGGGAACAGTTTAAGATAGAGCAAAGGAGGACAAAGGGCTTAATCAAGAGGGGCAAAATAGCTTACGAAAGCAAGCTGGTGGAAAATATAAAAACTAACTCCAAAAGCTTTTATAAGTATATCAAGAGGAAAAGACTGGTGAAAACCAAAGTTGGTCCATTGCAGTCAGATACGGGGGAATATATTACGGGAAATAAGGAAATGGCAGACCAACTAAATGCATACTTTGGGTCAGTCTTTACGAAGGAAGACACAAAAAACCTCCCTGGGATATCGGGAAAAATAGGGACATTGGCAAAGGAGGAACTGACTCAAATCAATATCTCTAAGGATATGGTGTTAAGGAAGCTAAAGGGATTGAAGGTGGACAAATCCCCAGGGCCTGATAACATGCATCCTAGGGTACTGAAGGAGGTGGCCCTAGAGATAGCGGATGCACTAAGTATGATTTTTCAGAATTCATTAGACTCGGGAACAGTGCCCATGGATTGGAGGGTAGCTAACGTTACCCCACTATTCAAAAAGGGGGGTAGGGAAAAAGCAGGTAATTACAGACCTGTAAGCCTTACATCAGTTGTGGGCAAAATGCTGGAGTCCATCATTAAGGATGAAATAGCGGAGCACTTAGCAAATGGGGACAGGATAGGACAGAGTCAACATGGATTTACAAAGGGTAAATCGTGCTTGACTAATCTATTGGAATTTTTTGAGGGAGTAACTGGTAAAATAGATGGGGGAGAGCCAGTAGATGTGGTGTACCTGGACTTCCAAAAGGCCTTCGACAAGGTCCCACATAAAAGATTAGCATGGAAAATTGAAGCTCATGGGATAAAGGGGAAAGTATTGACGTGGATAGAGAACTGGCTGTCAGATAGAAAACAGAGAGTTGGAATAAACGGCTCATTTTCTGAATGGCAGGCAGTAACAAGTGGGGTACCACAGGGATCTGTACTGGGTCCCCAGCTGTTCACAATTTACATTAATGACCTGGATCAGGGAGTCGGATGCAGCATTTCCAAATTTGCAGACGACACTAAACTAGGAGGGGGGGGTGGGCTCAGAGGAGGAGACCAGGAAGCTCCAGAGCGATTTGGACAGACTGGGTGATTGGGCGGATAAATGGCAGATGCACTATAATGTGGACAAGTGCGAAGTTATCCACCTGGGGGCAGGAACGGGAGGGCAAATTATTATTTAAATGGCAATAAATTGGGAGAGGGGGAAGTACAGAGAGACCTGGGTGTTCTTGTACACCAGTCACTGAAGGCGAGCATGCAGGTGCAACAGGCGGTCAAGAAGGCAAACGGTATGCTGGCCTTCATAGCAAAAGGGTTGGAATACAGGAACAGGGATGCCTTGCTGCAGCTGTACAGGGCACTGGTGAGACCACACCTCGAGTACTGTGTACAGTTTTGGTCGCCTCATCTGAGGAAAGATGTTCTTGCCATGGAGGGGGTGCAGCGGCGATTCACCAGGCTGATACCAGGAATGGCGGGATTGACCTATGAGGAGAGACTTTGTAGTTTAGGGATGTACACACTGGAGTTTAGAAGATTGAGAGGGGACCTCATAGAAGTGTATAAAATTCTGACAGGTCTAGACAGACTAGATGCAGAAGGAATGTTTCCCTTGGCGGGTGAGAACAGAACTAGAGGACATAATTTAAGGATAAGGGCTAAACCATTTAGGACAGAAATGAGGGGGAATTTCTTCACTCAGAGGGTGGTGAACCTGTGGAACTCATAGCCACAGAGGGCAGTGTACGCCAGCTCATTAAATATATTTAAGAGGGAAGTAGATATATTTCTACAGGCAAAAGGGGTTAAAGGTTACGGAGAGAAGGCGGGGACGGGATACTGAATTGGAGGATCAGCCATGATCTCATTAAATGGCGGAGCAGGCTCGAAGGGCCGGATGGCCTACTCCTGCTCCTATCTTCTATGTATCTATGTATCTATGACCCACCTATCAGTGAGCTTCAATTTTGTTAACCAACCTTCTATGTGGTACTTTGTCCAATGCCTTCCTAAAATCCATGTAGACAACATCCCTTGCATTCCCTTCATCAATCCTCCCTGTTACTTCATCAAAAAACTCAATTAGACTAATCAAACATGATCTGCCTTTTACAAATCTGTGTTGGCTCTCCTTAATTAGCTTAAATGTCTCAAGTGCCCGTTAACTTTTTCCTTGATTATTGTTTCTAAAATTTTACCCACCACTGATGTTAACATGACCGGCCTGTAGTTACTAGGATTGTCCTTGAACCCTTTCTTGAACAATGGTGTCACATTTGCCACTTTCCAATCCTCAGGCACCTCCCCCGCATCTAGGGAAGATTGGAAAATTATGGCAAACCCTTCCGCTATCTCCTCCCCCAATTCCCTTAACCTGGGATGCAAGCCAGGCGACTTATCCACTCTAAGCATACCCAGCCTTTCTTGTATGGCCTGTCTATCAATTTTCATCCCTTCCATTGCTTATATCTTTTCCACTTCTACCGATATTTTGTCAGCATCCACCTCCTTAGTGAACACCGATACAATGTACTCATTGAGTATTCTAGCCTTGCCCTGCGCCTCTCAGCATATATCACCTTCTTTGTCCCTAATAGGCCCTACCCCGCCTATTACTACCCGCTTACTGTTTATATGCCGGTAGAAGATTTTGGGTTCCCTCTTATGTTAACCGCCATTTTGCTCTCATATTCTCCTTGCCAATCTTGTTTTCATCTTCACTTCCCCTCTCAACGTACTGTATTTGGTCTGGTTCTTCATTGAATAATTCACCTGACATGCATCATACACCCTCTTTTCTTTGTTTCATCATCTTTTCTCTCTCCCTTGTCATCCAAGGAGCCCTTGCTTTGGTTCCATTACCCTTCCCTCTTGTTGGAATGCACCTAGCCTGTACTTGGAACATCTCCTCCTTAAAGATCACCCATTGTTCTATTACAGTTTTTCCTGTCAGTCTTCGGTTCCATCTTACCCTGGCTAGATCCTTTATCATCCCATTGAAGTTAGCCCTATTCCAGTTCAGAAGTTGCACTCTAGATTGTTCCTTGCTCCTCTCCATTGCTAATCTAAATCTTATGATACGATGATCACTCGTACCCCATAGGGCCTTGGTCGACCTGGCCCACCTCGTTATTGTCACTTCATATTGCAACACTGCTAATTGTGCTTGTAGCTCAGCAACCTTATTCACCACACTTTGTGCGTTTACGAACATGCATTCTAAACCCACTTTTGAATTTTTCTAAGTCTTTCTTAGTCTGCTCCTATCTAATATGGTAGTACTCCCGCCTCTAGCACTACTTTCTTCTCTAGTACTATCCAACACACTCACTCTTTTATGTACCTTACTCCTCTTTTCTACTCCTATATGCTGGTGCCCATTCCCCTGCCAAGATAGTTTAAACCCTCCCCAAAAGCACGAGCAAGCCTCCCGGCGAGAATATTGGTCCCGGCTCAGTTGAGGTGTAACCCGACGGGCTTGTACACGTTCCACCCTCCCCAGAAACGGTCCCAATGCCTCAGGAATCTAAAGCCCTCCCTCCTGTACCATCTCTCCAGCCACGCATCATCTGCTCTACCCTCCTATTCCTGTACTCACTAGCACGTGGCACCGGGAGTAATCCGGAGAGTACTGCCTTTGAGGTCCTACTTTTTAATCTCTCTCCTAGCTCCCTAACCTCTGCCTGCAGGACTTCATCCATCTTTCTGCCTATGTCGTTGGTACCGATATGGACAACGACCTCTGGCTGTACACCCTCCCCCCTCTGAGTGCCCTGCAGCCACTCAGTGACATTCTTGACCCTGGCACCAGGGAGGTAACATACCATCCTGGAGTCACGTCTGCGGCCGCAGAAACGCCTGTCTGCTCCCCTATCTATCGAATCCCCTACCACTATTGCTCTTCCACTCTTTTTCCTCCCCCCGCCTCCCTCCCGTGCAGCTGAGCCACCCGTGGTGCTGTGGACTTGTCTCTGGCTGCACTTCCCAGAGGAACCATCGCCCCACCAGTACTCAGAACAGAATGCTGGTTGGAGAGCGATATGCACTCCGGGGACTCCGGCACTACCTGCCTGGTCCTCCTTTCCTGTCTGGCGGTCAGCCATTCCCCCTCCCATTCCCTGATCCTGTCTCCATTTGAATTGGGGCTTGGACTTGGGGGGTACAGGGCACAATTTTGAAATTTGCAGGTGACTCGAAACCTGGGAGTGTAGAAAACAGTGAGGAAGATAGTAATAGACTTCAAGAGGACATGAACAGGCTGGTGGATTGGGCGGACACATGGTAGATGAAATGCAACACTGAAAAGTACAAGGTGATACAGTTTATCGGAAGAATGAGAAGAAACCAGACACACTAAATGGTACAATTTTAAAGGCGGTGCAAGACCCCAGACCTGGGTGGCAGGACAGGTTAAGGAAGCAGCAGTAGTTAATAAAGCAGATGGGATCCCGGGCTTTATAAATAGAGGCGTCGAGTACAAAAGCCATGAAGCTATGCTAAACCAATATAAAACACGAGTTCGGAACAGGCTGGTGTACTGTGTCCAATTTTGGCACCATAATTCAGGAAGGACGAGAAGGCTTTAGGGAGGGAACAGAAGAGATTTACGAGAATGGTTTCGGGGATAAGGGATTAAAGTTACGTGGATAGACTGCAGACGCTGGGATTGTTCTCCTTAGAGCAGAGAAGGCTAAGAGGAGATTTGATCGAGGTGTTTAAAATCATGAAGAGTTCAGATGGTCAATAACAACAACTGGTATTTATATCGCGTCTTTAACGTAGTAAAACGTCCCAGGGCGCATCACAGGAGCGTTACCAGCTAACATTTGACACCGAGCCACAAGCGATTATGGCAGATGACTAAAAGCTTAGTCAGAGAGGTAGGTTTTAAGGAGCATCTTAAAGCAGGAAAGCGAGGTGGAGAGGTTTAGGGAGGGAATCTCCGAGCTTCCGGCCTTGGCAGCTGAAGGACGGCCACCAATGGTGGAGCGATTAAAGTCGGGGTGCTCAAGAGGCCAGAATTAGAGGAGCGCAGATATCTCCGAGCTTAATAAAGAGAAACTGTTTCCAGTCGCTGAAGTGTTGATGACCAGAGGGCAGATATTTAAGGTGATTGTCAAAGCAAACAGAGGCGACGTGAGGAACAGCTTCTTTACTTAACAAATGGTTAGGATATGGAATTTACTGCCGGATAGGGTACTGGATACAGATTCAATAGTAGCCTTCAAGAGAGAATTGTAGGAATACTTGGAGAATTTTTTTTTAGGGATATGGGGAAAGACCTGGGGAAAGAGAAGAACTGGATTGCTCTTCGAAAGAGCTGGCACAGAATTGATGTGCCAAATGGCCTCATTGTGATTCTGCGCTCTTAAACAACTCAATTATATCACCAGTTAATCCTTTATATGTAAAGGAATACTTATCTAGTCTCTGCAACCTGTCCTCATAATTGAGCCCTTTTAGCTCCGGTGTCATTCTGGTGAATGTGCTGCACCCACTCCAAGGCCAGTATATCCTTCCTGAGATGCGGTGCCCAGAACTGAATGCAGTTCTCCAGGTGGGGTCTAACCAGAGCTCTGTACAGCTGAAGCATCACTTCATCCCCTTTGTATTCCAGCCCTCTCGAGATAAAGGCTAACATATCGCCATTAGCATTTTAAATTAGCTTTTATACCTATCCACTAGCTTTTATTGATTTCTGTTGTTGGACACCTAAATCTCACTGCTCATCTACAGTTCCTAACTTCTCACCATTTAAAGACATGTGTATATGTCTGCGAGTGTGTGCCTGTCTGTCAGTTGATCTGTGTGGCTGTTTATACGTCTGTGTGCATTTATGTGTCTGTGTGTCTCTGCGTTTTTGTATGTGTGTCTGTTTAATGTCTGTTTAATGTCTGTGTGTGTGTATCTGTGTTTTCCCCTCCCCTTGTTCCGTTCCTTTCTAAATACTGTTCAGTACCAATGTGTCTGGGCCATTCATCTCCCCAGAAAGTGTTGAATTTTCTGTTTAAATTGATGTATTCTGATTAATTTGATTCCTGTATTTAACAGCAGCAAACAACTCCTGCAAACCCTCAGCAACTGAATCTCTCTTTGGAATAATGTGAGAAGTCGCACAACACCAGGTTATAGTCCAACAGCTTTATTTGAAAACTCTTTGGAATAGTTCACCAATCCCGGGGACTGCTCAAACTCGCCCTATATATCTGTCTGTCCCACTATCCTTCCCCGGTCGGTTTGGATGTTGCAGACCGAAACAGTGAAAGATCCAGTGACAGATTCCCACCAGACCGAGCTCTCCAAGTTTTCACTGAATGGAACCTTCTATCACGGGAAGCAGGCTCTGTTTGATTGTTTAGGTCCCGTAACCCCTGACCCTGTGTAACTGCTGTCAGAATAGTGGGCTGTACTCCGAAAAAAAACTTACTGCATTGATCACCGCTTCACATCCGTGTCTTGTTTCTCTTTAGGATCAGAGTGTCCGAGGGCAAAGTGTTCGGGGGTGGAATGAGGCTGGGAAAAGATTTGGGAATCGCAGGAAATGGGAAGAGGAAACCGCTGCAGGGAATCTCTGCAAGTTCCTAATAACACATTCAGTAAGGTACTGAGATAAGACAGGTGTCCCAGAGTGTCAGCACTCTGAACGTTTACTGTTCAAGATATCTCAATTGAACGGGTTTCTTCAGGTAGATTGGAAATAGACATCCATTGCATCAGAAATATGGAGATTTGGCTTTTAGCAACGATTTTGACAATGTCCCACATGGCAGACCGTTCAGAAAAGTAAAAGCCCATGGGATCCAAGGGAAAGTGGTAAGTTAGATCCAAAACTGGCTCTGTCAGGAAAGAAACGGTAATGGTCGACGGGTGTTTTTGTGACTGGAAGGCTGTTTCCAGTGGGGTTCCCCAGGGCTCAGTACTTAGTCATAGAAGCATAGAAGATAGGAGCAGGAATAGGCCATTCGGCCCCTCGAGCCTGCTCCGCCATTTAATGAGTTCATGGCTGATCATCCAAATTCAGTACTCTGTCCCTACTTTCTCCCCATATCCCTTGATCCCTTTAGCCTTAAGAAATATATTTAACTCCTTCTTGAATATATTTAATGAATTGGCCTCAACTGCCTTCTGTGGTATAGAATTCCACAGGTTCACTACTCTCTGGTTGAAGAAATTCCTCCTCATCTCAGTCCTAAATGGCTTACCCCTTATCCTTAGACTGTGACCCATGGTTCTGGACTCCCCCGCCATCGGGAACATCCTTCCTGCATCTAGTCTGTCTTGTCCTGTTAGAATTTTATAAGTTCCAATGAGATCCCCTCTCATTCTTCTAAACTCTAGCGAATATAAGCCTAATCGACCCAATCTCTCTTCATACGTCATTCCTGCCATCCCAGGTATCAGTCTGGTGAATCGTTGCTGCACTCCCTCCATGGCAAGAACATCCTTCCTCAGATAAGGTGACCAAAACTGCGCACAATACTCAAGGTATGGTCTCACCAAGGCCTTGTACAACTGCAGCAAGACATCCTTGCTCCTGTACTCGAATCCTCTCGCTATGAAGGCCAACATACCATTTGCCTTCTTAACCGCCTGCTGCACCTGCATGCTTACCTTCAGCGACTGGTGCACAAGGACTCCCAGATCTCGTTGCACTTCCCCTTTTCCCAATCTATTGCCGTTCAGATAATGTATTTTTTTTGCCACCAAAGTGGATAACCTCGCATTTGTCCACATTATACTGCATCTGCCATGCATCTGCCCAATCACCCAACCTGTCCAATCATATTGGAGTGTCTCTGCATCCTCCTCACATCACACACGCCCACCCAGCTTTGTGTCGTCTGCAAACTTGGAGATATTACATCTAGTTCCCTCGTCTAGATCATTGATATATATTGTGAATAGCTGGGCTCCTAGCACCGATCCCTGCGGTACCCCACTAGTCACCCACTAGTCACTGCCTGCCACCCCAAAAAAGACCCAATTCTTCCTACTCTCTGTTTCCTGTCTGTTAACCAATTTTCAATCCAAGCCAGTATATTACCTCCAATCCCATGTGCTTTAATTTTGCACACTAACCTCTTATGTGGGACTTTATCAGAGGCCTTCTGAAACTCCAAATACACCACATCACTGATTCTCCCTTTTCTATTCAACCAGTTGCATTCTCAAAAAACTCCAGTAGGTTTGTCAAAGACAATTTCCCTTTCATAAATCCATGATGACTTTGTCTAATCTCGTTGATATTTTCGAAATGTCCTGTTATCACATCCTTTGTAATAGACTCTAGCATTTTCTCCACTAATGATGTTAGGTTAACCGATCAGTAGTTCCCTGTTTTCTCTCTCCCTCCTTTTTTAAATAGTGGGGTTACACTTGCCCCCCTCCAATCTGCAGGAACTGTTCCATAATCTATAGAATTTTCGAAGATGACAACCAATGCATCCAATATTTCCATGGCTACCTCTTTTGGTACTCTGGGATGCAGATTATCAAGCCCTGGGGATTTATCGGCTTTCAGTCCCAGTAATGTCTCCAGCAATTTTTTAAATAATACTAAACTTTACTCTGTATCTAACCTGTTCTGTACCTGCCCTGGGAGTGTTTGTTGGGACAATGAGGAGGAAGCTTTACTCTGTATCTAACCCGTGCTGTACCGGCCCTGTGAGTGTTTGATGGGACAGTGTAGAGGGAGGTTTACTCTGTATCTAACCCGTGCTTTACCTGCCCTGGGAGTGTTTGTTGGGACAGTGTGGAGGGAGCTTTACTCTGTATCTAACCCGTGCTGTAACTGCCCTGGGAGTGTTTATTGGGAAAGTGTAGCGGGAGCTTTACTCTGTATCCAACCCGTGCTGTAGCTGCCGTGGGAGTGTTTGATGAGACAGTGTTGACTCATAGAACGGTTACAGCACAGAAGGTGACAATTCAGCCTGTCGAGCCCGTGCCGGCTCTCTGCAAGAGCACTTCAGCTAGTTCCACTCTCCCCGTAGCCCTGCATTTTTTTTCCTTCAGGTAATTATCCAATTCTCCTTTGAAAGCTACGATTCAGTTTGCCTCCACCACCATTTCAGGCAGCGCATTCCAGATCCTCACAACTCGCTACATGAAAATGTTTTTCCTCATGTTGCCTTTGATACTTTTGCGATCACCTTAAGTCTGTGTCCTCTGTTTCGCGACCCTTCTGCCAATGGGAACAGTTTCTCTCTATCTACTCTGTCTAGACCCTGCATGATTTTGAACACCTCTAGCAAATCTCACCTCAACCTTTTCTGCTCTAAGGAGAACAACCCCAGCTTCTCCAGTCTATCCACGTAACTGAAGTCCCTCATTCCTGGAACCATTCTTGTAAATCCTTTCTGCACCCTCTCTAAGGACTTCACCTCCTTCCTAAAGTGCGGTGTCCAGAATTGGAGACAATACTCCAGTTGAGGCCGAAACAGTGTTTTATAAAGTTTCATCATAACTTCCACTTTGTTGTACTCTATACCTCTATTTATGAAGCCCAGGATACTGCATGCTTTTTTAACCGCTTTCTCAACCTGCCCTGACACCTTTAACGATTTGTGCACATATACCCCCAGGATTCTCTGTTCATGCACTCATTTTAGGATTGTACCCTTTAGTTTATATTGCCTCTCCTCCTTCTTCCAACCAAAATGTATCACTTTGCACTTTCCTGCGTTAAATTTCATCGGCCACGTGTCCTCCCATTCCACCAGCCTGTCTATGTCTTCCTGAAGTTTATCATTATCCTCCTCACTGTTCACCATACCTCCAACTTTTGTGTCATCTGCAATTTTTGAAATAGTGCCTTGTACAGCAAAGTCTAAGTCATTAATATATATCAAGAAAAGCAGTGATCCTGGTACTGACCTCTAGGGAACACCACTGTGTACCTTTCTCCATTCCGAAAAACAACCGTTCAGCGCTACTCTCTGTTTCCTGTAACTTAGCCAATTTTGTATCCATGCTGCCACTGTCCCTTTTATTCCATGGGCTTCAACTTTGCTGACAAGCCTATTATGTGGCACTTTATCAAACAGAAGAAGAACATAAGAAATAAGAGCAGTAGTCGGCCATACAGCCCCTCGTGCAATTCAATAAGATCATGGCTGATCATCGATCTCAACTCCACTTTCCCGCCTGATCTCCATATCCATTGATTCCCCTAGAGTCCTAAAATCAATCTATCTCAGCCTTGAATATACTCAAAGACTCAGCATTCACAGCCCTCTGGAGCAGAGAATTCCAAAGATTCACAACCCTCTGAGTGAAGAAATTCCTCCTCATCTCGGTCTTAAATGGCCTACCCTTTATCCTGAGACTATGCCCCCTAGTTCTAGACACTCCAGCCAGGGGAAACAAACTCTCAGCATCTACCCTATCAATCCCCTTCAGAATCTTGTATGTTTCAATGAGATCACCTCTCATTCTTCTAAACTCCAGGGAGTATAGGCCCATTCTACACAATCTCTCATCACAGGACAGCCCTCTCATCACAGGAATCAATCTAGTGAACCTTCGTTGCACTGCCTCCAAGGCAGATATATCCTTCCTTAGATAAGGAGACCAAAACTCTGCACAGTACTCCAGGTGTGGTCTCAGCAAGTCCTGTACAATTGTAGCAAGATTTCCTTACTCTTATACTCCAATCCCCTTGCAATAAAGGCCAGCATGCCATTTAACTTCCTTATTGCTTGCTGTACCAGCATGCTAGCTTTCTATGTTTCTTGCACGAGGACACACAAATCTCTCTGAACACCAACATTTGAAAGTTTCTCATCATTTAAAAAATATTCTGTTTTTCTATTCTTCTTACCAAAGTGAAGAACCTCACATTTCCCTACATTATACTCCATCTGCCAACTTACTGCCCACTCACTTAATCTATCTATACCCCTTTGCAGCCTCGTTGTGTTCTCACAGCTTACTGTCCCACCTAGCTTTGTATCATCAGCAAACTTGGATACATTACACTCGGTCCCTTCATCTATGTCATTAATATAGATTGTAAATAGCTGAGGCCCCAACACTGATCCTTGCGGCACCCCACTAGTTACAGCCTGCCAACCTGAAAAAGATCCGTTTTCCCTACTCTCTGTTTTCTGTCCGTTAACCAATCCTCTTTCCATGCTACTAAATTACCCCCAACTCCATGAGCCCTAATCTTGGTAATAACCTTTCATGTGGCACCTTATCGAATGCCTTTTGGAAATCCAATTATACTACATCCACTGATTCCCCTTTATCTACCCTGCTAGTTACATCCTCAAAAAACTCTAATAAATTTGTCAAACGCGATTTCTCTTTCATAAAACCATGTTGACTCTGCCTAATCATGTTATGATTTTCTAAGTGACTTGATACCACTTCGTTAACAATGGATTCCGGCATTTTCCCGATGACTGATGTCAGGCTAACTGGCCTGTAGATCCCTGTTTTTCTCTCCCTCCTTTCTTGAATAGCGGTGTTACATTCGCGACCTTGCAATCCGCTGGGACCGTTCTAGAATCTAGGGAATTTCGGAAGATCAAAACCAATGCATCTACTATCTCTTCAGCCACCTCTGTTAGAATTCTAGGATGTAGGCCGTCAGGTCCAGGGGATTTGTCGGCTTTTAGTCCCAATTAGTTTCTCTAGTACTTTTTCTCTACTTATATTAATTATGTTAAGTCCCTCACTTGGATACATTACACTCGTTCCCTTCATCTAAATCATTATTATAGATTGTAAATAGCTGAGGCCTAAGCACTGATCCTTGCTGCACTCCACAAGTTACAGCCTGCCAACCGGAAAATGACCCGGATATACCTACTCTCTGTTTTCTATCGGTTTACCAATCCTCTATCCCTGCTAATATATTACCCCCAACACGATGAGTTGTGCTGATAGAGTTAGGGAGGAGGCTCGAGAGGATCATAAACGGCAGCATGGACTGGTTGGGCCGAATGCCCTTTTTCTGTGCTGTATATTCTATGTTATCCTATGTAACGAGTCCCTATCTTGTGTAACAACCTGTATGTGGCACCTTATCGAATAGGTTTTGAAAATCCAAATATACTATATCCACCGGTCCGCTTTCATCTACCCTGCTCGTTACATCCTCAAAAATATCTAAATCATATTTCAAACACGATTTCCCTTTCATAAAACAATGTTGACCCCAGCCTAATCATGTTATGATTTTCTAAGTGCTCTGTTACCACTTCCTTAATATTGGATTCCAGCATTTGCCCTACGACTGATGTCAGGCTAACTGGCATCTAGTTCTAGGTTTTCTCTCTCCCTAATTTCCTGAATAGCACGGTTACATTTGCTTCCTCACAATCCGCTGGGACCGTTCTAGAATCTAGGGAATTTTGTAAGATCACAACCAATGCATCCACTATCTCTGCAGGCAGCTCTTTAGAATTCCTAGGTTGTAGCACATCAGCTCCAGGGGATTTGTCGTCTTTTAGTATCAAGTAGTCTTTCTCTACTATATATGAATTACTTTAAGTTCCGTAATCCCATTAATCCCTTGGTTACCCATTATTTTGCTATGCTGTTTGTGTTTTCTACTGTGAAGACAGAAAAGAAACAATTCACAAATAAATCCCTCCCATATCTGAGACAAAGTCCCGCCCATTTCAGAGACAAATCCCGCCCATATCAGAGACAAATCCTGCCCATATATTTTTGAACATTAATGGACATTGAATGTTAGCGAGAGAATATTCACAGGACAAATCCACTCCATGAGACAGCCACTTTTACTGATACCAAGCTTTTCACACCCAGATTTTTATACTTGAATTCAAAATCTCAAAATTCCACAGTGGGATTGTGAAGTCACATTCTCTGGATCAATAGTCCAGTGATATAATCACTATGCTACCGACAATGTCAGCATTCAAAAGGTGGGAGCTTGTTGTTTGTCTGTGGGTGCTCAGAGTCTGAGACAATGAACTGTCCAGATCAGAAGCACGGATACGATTTGGCGAAGCTCACAGCTGCACATTTCACGAATAATGCAAACTAGAGTGAGGAGAGACAGAGAGAGAATTCCGAGGGTCATAGAAACATGGAGACATAGGAACGGGAGGATGCAATTCAGCCCATCAAGCTTGATCCAGAATTCAATCAGAACATGTCTGATCTGTTCCTTAACTCCATCTACCCGCCTTGGTTCCGTTACCCTGAATACCCAGACCCAACAAAAATCTATCATATCTCAGTTTTGAAATTTTCAATTGACCCCCAGCATCAACAACTTTTTAGGGGAGAGATTATTCCAGATTTGCACAGCCTTTCCTGACATCACCACTGAATGGCCTCGCTCTAAATTTAAGATTATGCGCCTTGTGCTGGCTCCCCTTCCAGAGGAAATAGTTTCTCTTATCTACCCTATCAACTCATTTAATCATCTTAAACACTACAATTAGTAGATCACCCCTTAATCTTCCATTCTCAAGGGGATACAGGGCTAGTCTATGCAACCTTCACTTGTAATTTAACTCTTTTATTCCCGGAATCAGTCTGTCTCTGTGTCCCTCACTCTCTCTCTCCCCGTCTCTCTATTTCCCTCTCTCTCTCTCTGTCCCTCTCTCGCTCTTTCTGTCCCTCTCTCTATCTTTGTCCCTCAGTCTCTCCCCGTTTCTGTCTCTCTCTGAATATGTGTGTGTGTTTCTCACTGTCCACCTCTCTCTGTCTCGCTCCTCCATCTAGGTCTCCCTCTCTCTCTGTATCTCTCACTAGCTGTTTATCTCTCCCTTCACACTCTCTATCCTCTCTCTTTCGCTCTCTCTCTCCCTCTCTCTCGATCCCTCTTTCTCTGTATTTGTCCCTATCTCTCTCTGCCCCTCTCACTATCTCACTCTTCGTCTTTTTGTATCTCTCTGTCTCTCTCTCTCTATCCAGCAGTATCTATATGTCTCTGTCTCTCCCATCACTCTATCTCTGTCTCTCCCTCACTGTCTCTGTCTGCCTGTGTCTCTCTCTATCCCTGTGTCCCTGTCTGTTTCTGTGTGTTTCTCTATGGCCCTTTCTCTCTGTCTCTGTCTTCTCGTCATGACTGTCTATCTCTTTCTGTCTCTCTGTCTGTCTCTCTCTTTTTGTCTCTCTGTACCTCTCTGTCTTTCTGTATCTCTCTCTGTCTGTCTACCCCTCTCTCTGTCGCTGTCTCTCCCTCTCTCTCGGTCCAGCTCTCTCTCTCTATGTCTCTCCCTCGCTCTTTCTCTCTCTCAGTCCCTAAGTCCCTTTTTCTCGTTCTCTAACCTGCTTTCTCCATATAGATAACTATATTTCGCTCTCTGTCTGTCTTTCTGTGTCTCTCTGTCGCTGTCTCTCGCAGTCCCTCCCTCTGTCTCGCTCTCTTTCTCGGTGTCTCTCTGTCTCTGTCTGTCTCTGTGTCTCAATCTCCGTCCCTCTCACCGCTCTCTGTCCTTTCTCTTTCTCTCTCGCTGAATCCCCTCTCTCTCTGTCCTTTCTCTATCTCACTCTGTCCCCCGCTCTGTCTTTCTCTGTGTATCTCTCCCAATCGCTATATCTCGCTCTCGTCCCTCTCTGTCCCTGTGTCTCTCTGTGCTGTCTCTCTCCCTCCGTCGATCCATGTCTCTTGTCTTTGTCTCTTTCTCTCTCTCTCTCTCTCTCTGTCTTTCTCTCTCTCTCTCCATGATTGTCTATCTCTGTCTCATTCTGTCCCTCTATGGCAGTCTGTCTGTCTCTATCTTCTCTTTCTGGCTGTCTTTCTGCATATCTCTCTGTATGCCACTGTCTCTCTCTCCTTCCCTCTCTGACCCACTCCCTCTCTCTGACCCTTTCAGTGTTACACTGTGCGTGAAAAGGGTTGACTGATTTTCCATCTCACTCCCAGCCACCCCACGTCCAAGGCCTGGTCCCCGATAGTTTCATCAATCTCCATTCTCCCCCACTGCCAATTCTGTCAATACCCGTGTGTTATCGCCAGGTTACAAGGAAGTTACACGGTGCCACACTGGACCCATTGCCGATTCTGACTCTGCCTGATAAGCCACCTCCTGTGACCAACATATTTGAATGTGGTATGCTATGTATTGGAGGTGAGACAATGTTAGCCTTTAATAAGTGAGAGGGTGACGTGTTTGTCAGAGACTGAGAACAAGGAAGTGTTTATGTCAGTGACATAGGTAATATATTCTAAAGGGCACAAGTCCACATTGAACAACATATGCAAACGAGAGTGAGGAGACAGAGAGCTCTTAGGAACATTGGGACCAGAGGAGGCAATTCAGCCCCTCGAGACTGTTTCGCCAATCAATGAGACCGTGGCTCCTCTGTACCTTTATTCCATCTACCCGGATTGCTTCCGTAACCCTTAATACCCTGACCCAACAAAAACCTATCAATCTCAGTCTTGAAATTTTCAATGGACCCCCAGCCTCAACAGATATTTGGGGGAGAGTGTTCCAGATTTCCACTAACCTTTGTGTGAAGAACTTTTCCTGCCATCACCCCTGAATGTCCTACCTCTAATTTTAAGGTTATGACCCCTTGTTCTGGACTAGCCCATCAGAGGAAAGGTTTCTCACTATCTACCCTATCAACTCATTTCATCAGCTTAAGCACTTCAACTAGATCACCCCTTAATCTTCTATACTCAAGGGGATACATGCCTAATCTATGTAACCTGCCCCTACACTTGCTTAATATCCGTTACATCTCTAATTTTTTCCAGTTCTGACGAAAGGCCATCGACCTGAATTGTTAACTCTGTTTCTCTCTCCACAGATGCTGCCTGACCTGCTCAGTATTTCCGTCATTTTCTGTTTTGTTTGAGGAAAGATATACTTGCCATAGAGGCGGTGCAACAAACATTCACCAGATATCTTCCTGGGATGAGAGGGTTCTCCGAGGAGGAGAAATTGAGTGGATTGACCTATACTCGCTAGCGTTTAGAAAAATGAGAGATTATCCGATTGAAATGTATAACATTCTTAAAGAGCTTGAAAGGGTAGCTGCTGAGAGCCTGTTTTTCCCCTGCTGGAGAGTCTAGGACTGGGGATCATAATCTCAGAATAAGGGAGTGGCCATTTAGGACTGGGATGTGGTGAAATGTCATCACTCAGAGGATTCTGAATCTTTGGAATTCTCGACCCCAGAGTGCTGCGGATGCTCAGTCGATGAATATATTCAAGACTGAGATCGATAGATTTTTGGGCACTAATGGAATCAAGGGACATTGGGATCGGGCGGGAAAGTGGACTTGAGGTAGAAGTTCAGCCATGACCTTATTGAATGGCGGAGCAAGCTCGAGGGGCCGAATGGCCTACTCCTTCTGCTATTTCTTATGCCCATTATCGTTCCAATAAAACCAGACCAATTCCCAATACTGTCCATAACATGCTCAGTCCCTCCCCAGTTCCAGTCTCCCTACACTCTTCATGCTGGGCAGCTGAAGACAAGTTGTGTTACAGCAGCAAAGCTCAGCTGGGTACCATGAGCCCAGGAGAGAAGTTTACTTATTTGTTTATCTCAGATCATTTCACTAAAATCGTTATTTGCCTGGATTCTGCATTTTAAAGACCATTAGTAAATGATAATATGTAAGCCAATCAGAACTGCTGCTAGATTCACGTGTCTCTGATGTGATCGGTCGTGGTGGATGAGCTGTCACCGAGTCTGACACCGCTCATAACAGATTGTATCTCAGACTGAGAAGGTTGAACTGAACGCATTGCCTCTCACAGAGCAACAACTCATTTGGTGACATCTCATCCCACCCATATCAGAGACAGATACCAGCCATATCAGGGACACATCCCTCCCATTTAAGAAGACACACCACTCCCATATCCGAGACATCTCCCACCCTTATCAGAGATAATTCCCACCCATATAATACACGTATCCCACCCATATCAGAGACACATCCCACACATATCAGAGGAAAATTCCACCCATATAAGAGACAATCCCTTGTATATCAGGGACACACCCCACCCATACCAGAGATAATTCCCAGCCATATCAGAGAAATATCCCACACATATCAGAGATAATTCCCACCCATATCAGAGAAATATCCCACTCATATCAGAGATAATTCCCACCCATATCTTGGACACATCACTCCAATATCAGAGATACATCCCAGGCATATCAGCAACACATCCCACCCATATCAGAGACATAGCGCTCCCATATCAGAGACAAATCTCACCCATTTCAGGGACACATCCCACCCATATCAGATACACATTGATGAGCGTGTGATGGGGGTCTACAACTCACTGTCTGAAAGGGTGCCAGGGGCAGAAACCCTCATCGCATTTAAAAAGTACTTGATTAAGCATCTGAAGTGCCGTACACTAGAGGGCTACGGACCAAGAGCTGGAAAGTGGGATTCGGCTGGACGGCCCTTTTTATGGCTGGCTCAGACACGATGGACGGAATGTCGTGAATTTCTATGATTCTATGATACTAAATACCTCCGATATTATAAGAAAATAAGAACATAAGAATTAGGAGCAGGAGTAGCTATACGGCCCCTCGAGCCTGCTCCGCCATTCAATAAGATCATGGCTGATCTTCGACCTCAACTCCAGTCTCCCGCCCGATCCCCATATCCCTAGAATCCCCTAGAGTCCAGAAATCTATCGATGTCTGTCTTGAATATACTCAACGACTCAGCATCCACAGCCCCTTGGAGCCGAGAATTCCAAAGATTCACAACCCTCTGAGTGAAGAAATTCCTCCTCATCCCAGTCTTAAATGGCCGACCCCTTATCCTGAAACTATGCCCCCTACTTCTGGAGTCTCCAGCTAAGGGAAACAACCTCTCAGCATCTTCGTTGTCAAGCCCCCTCAGAATCATCTATATTTCAATGAGATCACTTCTTATTCTTCTAAACTCCAGAGAGTATAGGCCCAATCTACTCAATCTCTCCTCAGAGGACAAGACTCTCTTCCCAGGTATTAATCTAGTGAACCATCGTTGAACCGCCTGTAAAGCAAGTATATCCTTTCTTAGATAAGGAGATCAAAACTGTGCACACTTTTGCAGGTTTGGTCTCACCCAAGCCCTGTACAATTGTAGCAAGACTTCCTTACTCTTATAGACCAACCCCCTTGCAATAACGGCCAACAAGTCATTTTCCGTCCTAATATTTTCTCACCATTTAAAAAAAATATCTATTTTTCTATTCGTCCTACCAAAGTGAATAACCTCACATTTACGTACATTATACTAAATCTGCTCCCTTATTGCCCACTTCTTAACCTGTCTATATCCCTTTGCAGGCTCTTTCTGTCCACCTCACAGCTTACTTTCGCACCCAGCTTTGTATCGTCAGCCAACTTGGATACATTACACTCTTTCCCTTCATCTAAGTCATTAATATAGATTGTAAATAGCTGAGGCCTAAGCACTGATCCTTGCGGCACCCCACTAGTTACAGCCTGCCAATCGGAAAATGACCAGTTTATCCCAATTTTCTGTTTGTTAAACCATCCTCTATCCATGCTAATATATTACCCCCAACCCGATGATTTATGCTGATTGAGTTAGGGAGGAGGCTCGATCGGAGCATAAACGGCGGCATGGTCTGCTTGGGGCGAATGGCCTGTGCTGTATATCCTATGTAATCCTATGTAATGAGTCCTTATCTTGCGTAACGTCCTTGCATGAATGCCGTTTGAAAGCCAAATATACTACCCACTGGTCCCCTTTTATCTACCCTGCTCGTCAAAAAACCCTAATCAAATTTTCAAACATGATTTCCCTTTCATAAAGCCATGTTGACTCTGCCTAATCATGTTATGATTTTCCAAAACCACGTTACCACTTCCATAATAATGGATTCCAGCATTTTGCCTACGACTGATGTCAGGTGAACTGGCCTATAGTTCCTTGTTGACTCTCTCCCTAATTCCCTGAATAGCGGGGTTACATTTGCTCCCTTCGAATCCGCTGGGACCGTTCTCGAATCTGCGGAATTTTGTCAGATCACAACCAATGCATCCACTACCTCTGCAGGCAGCTCTTTTAGAATCCTAGGTTGTAGCACATCAGCTCCAGGGGATTTGTCGTCTTTTAGTATCAAGTAGTCTTTCTCTACTATATATGAATTACTTTAAGTTCCGTAATCCCATTAATCCCTTGGTTACCCATTATTTTTGGTATGCTGTTTGTGTTTTCTACTGTGAAGACAGAAAAGAAACAATTCACAAATAAATCCCTCCCATATCAGAGACAAATCCCGCCCATATCAGAGACAAATCCCGCCCATATCAGCGACAAATCCCGCCCATATCAGAGACAAATCCTGCCCATATATTTTTGAACATTAATGGACATTGAATGTTAGCGAGAGAATATTCACAGGACAAATCCACTCCATGTGACAGCCACTTTTACTGATACCAAGCTTTTCACACCCAGATTTTTATACTTGAATTCAAAATCTCAAAATTCCACAGTGGGATTGTGAAGTCACATTCTCTGGATCAATAGTACAGTGATATAATCACTATGCTACCGACAATGTCAGCATTCAAAAGGTGGGAGCTTGTTGTTTGTCTGTGGGTGCTCAGAGTCTGAGACAATGAACTGTCCAGATCAGAAGCACGGATACGATTTGGCGAAGCTCACAGCTGCACATTTCACGAATAATGCAAACTAGAGTGAGGAGAGACAGAGAGAGAATTCCGAGGGTCACAGAAACATGGAGACATAGGAACGGGAGGATGCAATTCAGCCCATCAAGCTTGATCCAGAATTCAATCAGAACATGTCTGATCTGTTCCTTAACTGCATCTACCCGCCTTGGTTCCGTTACCCTGAATACCCAGACCCAACACAAAATATAATATCTCAGTTTTGAAATTTTCAATTGACCCCCAGCATCAACAACTTTTTAGGGGAGAGATTATTCCAGATTTGCACTGCCTTTGTGTGAAGAAATGCTTCCTGACATCACCACTGAACGGCCTAGCTCTATTTTTAAGATTATGCGCCTTGTGCTGGACTCCCCCCACCAGTGGAAATAGTTTCTCTTATCTACCCTATCAACTCATTTAATCATCTTAAACACTACAATTAGATCACCCCTTAATCTTCCATTCTCAAGGGAATACATGCCTCGTCTATGCAATCTGCACTTGTAATTTAACTCTTTCATTCCCGGAATCAGTCTGTCTCTGTGTCCCTCACTCTCTCTCTCCCCGTCTCTCTATTTCCCTCTCTCTCTTTCTGTCCCTCTCTCGCTCTTTCTGTCCCTCTCTCTATCTTTGTCCCTCAGTCTCTCCCCGTTTCTGTCTCTCTCTGACTATGTGTGTGTGTGTTTCTCACTGTCCACCTCTCTCTGTCTCGCTCCTCTCTCTCTAGGTCTCCCTCTCTCTCTGTATCTCTCACTAGCTGTGTACCTCTCCCTTCACTCTCTCTATCCTCTCTCTTTCACTCTCTCTCCCTCTCTCTCTATCCCTCTTTCTCTGTATTTGTCCCTATCTCTCTCTTCCCCTCTCTATCTCACTCTTCGTCTTTTTTTATCTCTCTGTCTCTCTCTCTATCCAGCAGTCTCTCTATGTCTCTGTCTCTCCCATCACTCTATCTCTGTCTCTCCCTCACTGTCTCTGTCTGCCTGTGTCTCTCTCTGTCCCTGTGTCCCTGTCTGTTTCTGTGTTTCTCTCTGCCCCTTTCTCTCTGTCTCTGTCCTCTCGTCATGACTGTCTATATCTTTCTGTCTCTCTGTCTGTCCCTCTGTCTGTCTCTCTTTGTCTCTCTGTACCGCTCTGTCTTTCTGTATCTCTCTCTGTCTGTCTACCCCCTCTCTCTGTCGCTGTCTCTCCCTCTCTCTCTGTCCAGCTCTCACTCTCTCTCTGTCTCTCCCTCGCTCTTTCTCTCTCTCAGTACCTGTCCAAGTCCCTGTTTCTCGTTCTCCAATCTGCTTTCTCCATATAGATAACTATATTTCGCTCTCTGTCTGTCTTTCTGTGTCTCTCTGTCGCTGTCTCTCGCAGTCCCTCCCTCTGTCTCGCTCTCTTTCTCGGTGTCTCTCTCTCTCTGTCTTTGTCGCTCTGTGTGTCTCAATCTCTCTCCCTCTCACGCTCTCTGTCCTTTCTCTTTCTCTCTCGCTGAACACCTCTCTCTCTTTCCTTTCTTAATCTCTCTCTGCCCCCCGCTCTCTCTGTCTTTCTCTGTGTATCTCTCCCTGTGTCACTCTCTCTCAATCTCTATATCTCGCTCACGTCCCTCTCTGTCCCTGTGTCTCTCTGTACTGTCTCTCACCCTCCGTCGATACATGTCTCTCTGTCTTTGTTTCTTTCCCTCTGTCTCTCTCTCTGCCTCTGTATTTCTCTCTCTCCATGACTGTCTATCTCTGTCTCATTCTGTCCCTCTATGGCAGTCTGTCTGTCTCTATCTCTTTCTCTCTCTGGCTGTCTTTCTGCATATGTCTCTGTATGCCACTGTCTCTCTCTCCTTCCCTCTCTGACCCACTCCCTCTCTCTGACCCTTTCAGTGTTACACTGTGCGTGAAAAGGGTCGACTGATTTTCCATCTCACTCCCAGCCACCCCACGTCCAAGGCCTGGTCCCCGATAGATTCATCAATCTCCATTCTCCCCCACTGCCAATTCTGTCAATGCCCGTGTGTTATCGCCAGGTTACAAGGAAGTTACACGGTGCCACACTGGACCCATTGCCGAGTCTGACTCTGCCTGATAAGCCACCTCCTGTGACCAACATATTTGAATGTGGTATGCTATGTATTGGAGGTGAGACAATGTTAGCCTTTAATAAGTGAGAGCTTGACGTGTTTATCAGAGACTGAGAACAAGGAAGTGTTTATATCAGTGACATAGGTAATATATTCTAAAGGGCACAAGTCCACATTGAACAACATATGCAAACGAGACTGAGGAGACAGAGAGCTCTTAGGAACATTGGTACCAGAGGAGGCAATTCAGCCCCTCGAGACTGTTTCGCCAATCAATGAGACCGTGGCTCCTCTGTACCTTTATTCCATCTACCCGGATTGCTTCTGTAACCCTTAATACCTGACCCAACAAAGACCTATTAATCTCAGTCTTGAAATTTTCAATGGACCCCAGCCTCAACAGATATTTGGGGGAGAGTGTTCCAGATTTCCACTAACCTTTGTGTGAAGTACTTTTCCTGCCATCACCTCTGAATGTCCTACCTCTAATTTTATGGTTATGACCCCTTGTACTGGACTAGCCCATCAGAGGAAAGGTTTCTCACTCTCTACACTATCAACTCATTTCATCAGCTTAAGCACTTCAACTAGATCACCCCTTAATCTTCTATACTCAAGGTGATACATGCCTAATCTATGTAATCTGCCCCTACACTTGCTTAATATCCGTTACATCTCTAATTTTTTCCAGTTCTGACGAAAGGCCATCGACCTGAATTGTTAACTCTGCTTCCCTCTCCACAGATGCTGCCTGACCTGCTCAGTATTTCTGTCATTTTCTGTTTTGTTTCAGGAAAGATATACTTGCCATAGAGGCAGTGTAACAAAGATTCACCAGATATCTTCCTGGGATGAGTGGGTTCTCCGAGGAGGAGAAATTGAGTGGATTGACCTATACTCGCTAGCGTTTAGAAAATGAGAGGTTATCCGATTGAAATGTATAAAATTCTTAAAGAGCTTGAAAGAGTAGCTGCTGAGAGCCTGTTTTTCCCCTGCTGGAGAGTCTGGGACTGGGGATCATAATCTCAGAATAAGGGAGTGGCCATTTAGGACTGGGATGTGGTGAAATTTCATCACTCAGAGGATTCTGAATCTTTGGAAATCTCGACCCCAGAGTGTTACGGATGCTCAGTCGATGAATATATTCAAGACTGAGATCGATAGATTTTTGGGCACTAATGGAATCAAGGGACATTGGGATCGGGCGGGAAAGTGGACTTGAGGTAGAAGTTCAGCCATGACCTTATTGAATGGCGGAGCAAGCTCGAGGGGCCGAATGGCCTACTCCTTCTGCTATTTCTTATGCCCATTATCGTTCCAATAAAACCAGACCAATTCCCAATACTGTCCATAACATGCTCAGTCCCTCCCCAGTTCCAGTCTCCCTACACTCTTCATGCTGGGCAGCTGAAGACAAGTTGTGTTACAGCAGCAAAGCCCAGCTGGGTACCATTAGCACAGGAGAGAAGTTTACTTATTTGTTTATCTCAGATCATTTCACTAAAATCGTTATTTGCCTGGATTCTGCATTTTAAAGACCATTAGTAAATGATAATATGTAAGCCAATCAGAACTGCTGCTAGATTCACGTGTCTCTGATGTGATCGGTCGTGGTGGATGAGCTGTCACCTAGTCTGACACCGCTCAGAACAGATTGTATCTCAGACTGAGAAGGTTGAACTGAACTCATTGCCTCTCACACAGCAACAACTCATTAGGTGACACCTCATCCCACCCATATCAGAGACAGATCCCAGCCATATCAGGGACACATCCCTCCCATTTAAGAAGACACATCACTCCCATATCCGAGACAGATCCCACCCATATCAGAGATAATTCCCACCCATATAATACACGTATCCCACCCATATCAGAGACACATCCCACACATATCAGAGGAAAATCCCACCCATATCAGAGAAAATCCCTCGCATATCAGGGACACACCCCACCCATACCAGAGATAATTCCCACCCATATCAGAGAAATATCCCACTCATATCAGGGATAATTCCCACCCATATCTTGGACACATCCCTCCAATATCAGAGATACATCCCAGGCATATCAGCAACACCTCCCACCCATATCAAAGACATAGCTCTACCATATCTGAGACAAATCTCACCCATTTCAGGGACACATCTCACCCATATCAGATACACATTGATGAGCGTGTGATGGGGGTCTACAACTCACTGTCTGAAAGGGTGGCAGGGGCAGAAACCCTCATCGCATTTAAAAAGTACTTGATTAAGCACCTGAAGTGCCGTACACTAGAGGGCTACGGACCAAGAGCTGGAAAGTGGGATTCGGCTGGACCGCCCTTTTTATGGCTGGCTCAGACACGATGGACTGAATGTCGTGAATTTCTATGATTCTATGATACTAAATACCTCCCATATTATAAGAAAATAAGAACATAAGAATTAGGAGCAGGAGTAGCTATACGGCCCCTCGAGCCTGCTCCGCCATTCAATAAGATCATGGCTGATCTTCGACCTCAACTCCAGTATCCCGCCCGATCCCCATATCCCTAGAATCCCCTAGAGTCCAGAAATCTATCGATGTCTGTCTTGAATATACTCAACGACTCAGCATCCACAGCCCCTTGGAGCCGAGAATTCCAAAGATTCACAACCCTCTGAGTGAAGAAATTCCTCCTCATCCCAGTCTTAAATGGCCGACCCCTTATAATGAAACTATGCCCCCTACTTCTGGAGTCTCCAGCTAGGGGAAACAACCTCTCAGCATCTTCCTTGTCAAGCCCCCTCAGAATCTTTATATTTCAATGAGATCACCTCTCATTCTTCTAAACTCCAGAGAGTATAGGCCCAATCTACTCAATCTCTCCTCAGAGGACAAGACTCTCTTCCCAGGTATCAATCTAGTGAACCATCGTTGAACCGCCTGTAAGGCAAGTATATCTTTCTTAGATAAGGAGATCAAAACTGTGCACACTATTGCAGGTTTGGTCTCACCCAAGCCCTGTACAATTGTAGCAAGACTTCCTTACTCTTATAGACCAACCCCCTTGCAATAACGGCCAACAAGTCATTTTCCGTCCTAATATTTTCTCACCATTTAAAAAAATATCTATTTTTCTATTCGTCCTACCAAAGTGAATAACCTCACATTTCCGTACATTATACTACATCTGCTCCCTTATTGCCCACTTCTTAACCTGTCTATATCCCTTTGCAGGCTCTTTCTGTCCACCTCACAGCTCACTTTCGCACCCAGCTTTGTATCGTCAGCCAACTTGGATACATTACACTCTTTCCCTTCATCTAAGTCATTAATATAGATTGTAAATAGCTGAGACCTAAGCACTGATCCTTGCGGCACCCCACTAGTTACAGCCTGCCAATCGGAAAATGACCAGTTTATCCCAATTTTTTGTTTGTTAAACCATCCTCTATCCATGCTAATATATTACCCCCAACCCGATGATTTATGCTGATTGAGTTAAGGAGGAGGTTCGATCGGAGCATAAACGACGGCATGAACTGCTTGGGGCGAATGGCCTGTGCTGTATATCCTATGTTATCCTTTGTAATGAGTCCTTATCTTGCGTAACGTCCTTGCATGAATGCCGTTTGAAAGCCAAATATACTACCCACTGGTCCCCTTTTATCTACCCTGCTCGTCAAAAAACCCTAATAAAATTTTCAAACATGATTTCCCTTTCATAAAACCATGTTGACATTGCCTAATCATGTTATGATTTTCCAAAACCACGTTACCACTTCCATAATAATGGATTCCAGCATTTTCCCTACGACTGATGTCAGGTGAACTGGCCTATAGTTCCCTGTTGATTCTCCCTAATTCCCTGAATAGCGGGGTTACATTTGCTACCTTCGAATCCGCTGGGACCGTTCTCGAATCTGCGGAATTTTGTCAGATCACAACCAATGCATCCACTACCTCTGCAGGCAGCTCTTTTAGAATCCTAGGTTGTAGCACATCAGCTCCAGGGGATTTGTCGGCTTTTAGTATCAAGTAGTCTTTCTCTACTATATATGAATTACTCTAAGTTCCTTAATTTCATCAGCCCCTTGATTCCCCATTATTTTTGGTATGCTGTTTGTGTTTTCTACTGTGAAGACAGCAACAAATCGCTCCCATATCAGAGACTTATCCCGCCCATGTATCTTTGAACGTGAATGGTCACTGAATGTTAGAGATGGAATATTCCCAGTATAAATCCACTCCATGTGTTTTACTGATACCAGGTTTTCATAACATTATTTTTAAACTTGAATTCATTCTCAACCAGCTCATGTTCAAGGCCTGGTCCCCGATAGTTTCATCACTCTCCATTCTCCCCAGATTGCCGAATCTCTGAATCCCCGTGAGTTAATTCCAGCAAACAAGGAAGTTACTCGATCCCAATCTGGACCCATTGTCACTTCTGAGTCTGCCTGATCATTCCATCCTCTGTGGTTAACAGATTTGAATGTTGTACACTGTGTGTGGCAGGCAAGACAATGTCAGCCTTCAAAAGGTGGGAGCTTGTTGTTTGTCAGAGGGTGCTCAGAGTCTGAGAACAATTAACTGTCCAGATCAGAAGCACGGATAAGATCTGCTGAAGCTCACATCTGCACATTACACAACTAATGCAACCTAGAGTGAGGAGAGACAGAGGGAGAATTTTTAGGATCATAGAAACATGGAATCATAGGAACAGGAGGAGGCAATTCAATCCCTCGAGCCTGCTCCAGCATTCAATCAGACCATGGCTGATCTGTACCTTAACTCCATCTGCCCGCCTTGGTGCCGTAACCTTAATACCCTTACCCAACAAAAATCTAGCAATCTCAGTTTTGAAATTTTCAATTGAGGTCCAGCCTCAACAGAATTTTGGGGGAGCGATTACTCCAGATTTCCAATACAGTTTGTATGAAGAAGTGCTTCCTGGCATCACTGAACGATGTGGCTCTAATTTTAAGATCATGCCGCTTGCTCTGGACAATGCCCACCAGAGGAAATCGTTTCTCTCTATCTACCCTATCAACTCATTTAAACATCTTAAACACTACAATTAGATCACGTCTTAAACTTCTATACTCAAGGGAATAAAAGCCTAGTCTATGCAACCTGAGCTCATAATTTAACTATTTTAGCCCTGGAATCATTCTGTCTCTGTATCTCTCTCTCTCTCTCTGTCCCCGTCGATCTAGTTCCTTCACCCTCTTTCTTTCCCTCTCTCTCATTGTGTCCCTCTCTCTCTCTTTCTGTCCCTCTCTCAATCGTTGTCCCTCTGTATCGCTCTGTCTCTCTGTGACTTTGTGTGATTGTCTTTCTCATTGTCCCTCTCTATCTGTCTCTGTCCCCTCTCTGTATATCTGTCTCTCTATCTCTGTCCCTCTCCCTTCACCCTCTCTATCCTTCCTCTCCCGCTCTCTCTCCTTGTCACTCTCTCTCTCTCGGGTTCTGTCCCTCCCTCTCTTGCTCTGTCCTTCTCTGTTTCTCTCCCTCTCTCTTTCTGTCCCTCTCCCTCTATCGCTCTCTGTCTCTCTTTATCTCTCTGTCTCTCTCTATCGAGCAGTCTCGCTATGTCTCTGTCTTTCCCATCTCTCTGTCTCTGTCTTTCCCTCACTGTCTCTCTCTGTCAGTTTCTCGCTAGGTCCCTGTGTCACTGTCTTTGTGTGTGTGTTTCTCTCTGCCCCTCTCTCTCTCTGTGTCTGCAGTCGCGCTATGGCTGTCTATCTCTGTCTATCTCTCTCTCTCTGTCCCTCTCTGTATCTCTCTCTGTCTGTCTATCCCTCTCCCTTCTGTCGCTTTCGCTCCTTCTCTCGCTGGTCAGCACTGTGTCTTTCTCTGTCTCTCTGTCGTTCTTTCTGTCTCAGTAACTGTCTGAGTCCCTGTCTCTCGTTATCTGACTCGCTCTCTCCATAAACATATCTACGTTTCGCTCTCTGTCTGTCTTTCTCTTTCTCTCTGTCGCTGTCTCTCTCGGTCCCTCTCTCTGTCTCGCTTTCTGTCTCTCTCACACTCTGTCACTCTCTCTCTCTCTCTCTGTCTCTCAGTCTCTAAGTATCTTTCTCTGTCTCCTCACTCTCTCTGTCCCTTCGCTATCTGTTGCTCTGACCCTCTCTCTCTCTGTCCTTTCTCTATCTCTATCTCTGTAACCTCCCCTCTCTCTGCATTTCTCTCTCCATCACTGTGTGTGTCTCTCTCTTTGTCTAACTCTCTATCTATCATTCTCTGTGTCCCTCTCTGTCTGTGTCTCTCTCTGTACTGTCTCTGTCTCTCTGTCGATCTATGTCTCTCTATTTTTGTCTCTCCCTCCCTCTCTCTCTCTCTCTCTCTCTCTCTCGATGACGATCTATCACTGTCTCATTCTGCCCCTCTATGTCAGTCTGTTTCTCTCCGTCTCTGTCTGCCTGTCTTTCTGTATCTCACTCTGTGTGCCACGGTTTCTCTCTCCCTCTGTCTCTGACCCGCTCCCACTCCCTGACCCTCTCAGTGTTACACAGTGTGTGGAAAGGGCCGAATGCCTTCCCAGCTGACTCCCAGCCACCCCACCTCCAAGGCCTGGTCCCCGATAGTTTCATCAATCTCCATTCTCCCCCACCGCCGATTCTGTCAATGGCCGTGAGTTATGGCCAGGATACCAGGAAGTTACACGGTCCCACAGTGGACCCATTGTCAGTTCTGGGTCTGCCTGATAAAGGCCCCCGCTGTGACCAACAGATTTGCATGTGCTACGCTGTGCTGGAGGTGAGGCAATGTCGACATTTGAATAGTGAGAAGGTGATGTGTTTATCAGAGACTGAGAACAAGGAAGTGTTTATATCAGAGACATAGGTAAGATATTCTAAAGGGCAAAGGTCCACATTGAACAACATATGCAAACACGCGTGAGGAGACAGAGAGCTCTTAGGAGCATAGGGACCAGAGGAGGCAATTCAGCCCCTCGAGACTGTTCAGCCATTCAATGAGACCGTGGCTCATCTGCACCTTAATTCCATCTACCCGTTTTCTTCTGTATCCCTGAACGGCCTTACCCAACAAAAACGTATTTGTTTATCTCAGATAATTTCACTAAAAGTCTTTCATTTGCATGGATTGTGCCATATTATAGAACATTACTAAACCAGATTACGTCAGCCAACCAGCACTGCCCTCAGCCACACGTGTCTCTGATGTGGGAGGTATTGGTGGAAGAGCTGTCACTGAGTCGGACACCGCTCACAGCAGATTGTCCTTGGGACTGAGGAAGGAGCAGGTGATCTGAACCCACTGCATCTCAGACAGCGACACGTCATTTGGAGACTCTGGTAAGCAGTCGTGTATGAATGGACTTTTAGAACAAGCTCAGAAGTTTGTCACTTGCTAAGTAAGGACTCAGGGGTGTTTGTACCGCCTGTCCTGTCCCAATACAGTGCTCAGTAAAGTTCTGTGTTAGAATATTAGAAGGGGTTCTGTACCGGGAGACTGGAAAGGGAGTCAAGCAATTGATGTTTATCAAGGACATGTAAAGAGTAGGAGCTCAACTCTGTCTGTAGGGTCCCAGTGAAGGAGAGAGGTAGAGCTCACCCATTATAAATAGATATACCCACTGATTCCCTGTCCAGCTCCCTATTTAAAGTTCCCTCTGATCCCCCATTCCCTCAACTCTCTCTAATACAAATTCCGTGTTTTTACTTCCAGAATATCACCCGGTGAGATGAGGACTCTGCTGCTGATTCTCGGTTACCTGAGTAAGTAATTTTCATTATAAACAAATTGCACCGTGTTTATTTAATGTCTTTACGTAGCAAACCCTCCCAAGGAGCTTTTCGTTTGTGATTTTGATTAGGACAGTTTCAGTGCTGTGGCAGGGGCGGAAACCTGATTGGAGAGGTTCAAACATGGAGTTTAAATTGAAATTCTTACATTCCTATCATTTATACTTTCAATTTTTTTTATTCGTTCATGGTATGTGGGCGTCGCTGGCAAGGACAGCATTTATTGCCCATCCCTAATTGCCCGTGAGAAGGTTGTGGTCAGCCACCTTCTTGAACCGCTGCAGTCCGTGTGGTGAAGGTACTCCCACAGTGTTGTTAGGGAGGGAGGGAGCAGCAGGATTTTGACCCAGTGATGATGAAGGAACGGATGATCAGATTTAAAACTTATGCATTTGTGAAAGGTATTCGATCATTATTGTGCACTGTTTTGTTCTCCATATTACAAAGAAGGATGTAGAGGTACTGCAGAGGGTGCGAAAAAAGATTGACAAGATAATACCAGAACTGAGATGTTCTCACTTTCAGGAAAGACTGAACTGTTTGGAGCTCTTTACTCTAGAAAAGAGAAGGCTGAAGTGGGGCGGGGGCCTGATAGAGGTCTGTGAAATTATGAATGTAAACGTGTAGAAGATGTTTCCACTTCTGGGCGAGGCAAGATCTAGGGGGCGAACAATATAAGATAGTCACTAAAAATCCAATAGGGAGATCAGGAGAAACCTCATTACCCAGAGTGTGGTGAGAATGCAGAACTCGCTAACACAGGGAACAGTTGAGGAGAATAGCATAGATTATAGATAAGCACATGAGGGAGAAATGTATCGAACGATATGTTGATAGGGTGAGATGAAGAATGGTGGGAGGAGTCTCGTCGTGGAGAATAAACACCGTTAGGGCCAGTTGGGCTGAATGGCCTGTTTCTGAGCTTTAAATTCTTCATAATTCTATGCTGTACATATTACATAATGTTTTACATACTATACTTTTAATTAATGATCAGATGTAAAATTATGCATTTGTAATCGATCTTTAATATCTGCATTATTGATCAATATTATTTATCATGCCTTTATAATAGATATTTAATAATTGTATTATTGATAAATATTTATTATGTAATAGTAAATGATCTTTAATATTGCAATGTTGATTGATATTATACATTTGCAATAGATCTTTAATATTTGCATTATTGATCAACATTAGTTATTAGGGACTTTTAATAGATCTGTAATATCTGCATTATACATAGATACATAGAAGATAGGAGCAGGAGTAGGCCATCCGGCCCTTCGAGCCTGCTCCGCCATTTAATGAGATCATGGCTGATCCTTCAATTCAGTATCCCGTCCCCGCCTTCTCTCCGTAACCCTTAACCCCTTTTGCCTGTAGAAATATATCTAATTCCCTCTTAAATATATTTAATGAGCTGGCGTACACTGCCCTCTGTGGCAATGAGTTCCACAGGTTCACCACTCTCTGAGTGAAGAAATTCCCCCTCATTTCTGTCCTAAATGGTTTAGCCCTTATCCTTAAATTATGTCCTCCAGTTCTGTTCCCACCCGCCAAGGGAAACATTCCTTCTGCATCTAATCTGTCTAGACCTGTCAGAATTTTATACACTTCTATGAGGTCCCCTCTCAATCTTCTAAACTCCAGTGTGTACATCCCTAAACTACATAGTCTCTCCTCATAGGTCAATCCCGCCATTCCTGGTATCAGCCTGGTGAATCGCCGCTGCACCCCCTCCATGGCAAGAACATCTTTCCTCAGATGAGGCGACCAAAACTGTACACAGTACTCGAGGTGTGGTCTCACCAGTGCCCTGTACAGCTGCAGCAAGGTATCCCTGTTCCTGTATTCCAACCCTTTTGCTATGAAGGCCAGCATACCGTTTGCCTTCTTGACCGCCTGTTGCACCTGCATGCTCGCCTCAGTGACTGTTGTACAAGAACACCCAGGTCTCTCTGTACTTCCCCCTCTCCCAATTTATTGCCATTTAAATAATAATTTGCCCTCCCGTTCCTGCACCCAAGGTGGATAACTTCGCACTTGTCCACATTATAGTGCATCTGCCATTTATCCGCCCAATCACCCAGTCTGTCCAAATCGCTCTGGAGCTTCCTGGTCTCCTCCTCTGAGCCCACCCCCCCTCCTAGTTTAGTGTCGTCTGCAAATTTGGAAATGCTGCATTCGACTCCCTGATCCAGGTCATTAATATAAATTGTGAACAGCTGGGGACCCAGGACAGATCCCTGTGGTACCCCACTTGTTACTGCCTGCCATTCAGAAAATGAGCCGTTTATTCCAACTCTCTGTTTTCTATCTGACAGCCAGTTCTCTATCCACGTCAATACTTTCCCCTTTATCCCATGAGCTTCAATTTTCCATGCTAATCTTTTATGTGGGACCTTATCGAAGGCCTTTTGGAAGTCCAGGTACACCACATCTACTGGCTCTCCCCCATCTATTTTACCAGTTACTCCCTCAAAAAATTCCAATAGATTAGTCAAGCACGATTTACCCTTTGTAAATCCATGTTGACTCTGTCCTATCCTGTCCCCATTTGCTAAGTGCTCGGCTATTTCATCCTTAATGATGGACTCCAGCATTTTGCCCACAACTGATGTAAGGCTTACAGGTCTGTAATTACCTGCTTTTTCCCTACCCCCCTTTTTGAATAGTGGGGTAACGTTAGCTACCCTCCAATCCATGGGCACTGTTCCCGAGTCTAATGAATTCTGAAAAATCATGCTTAGTGCATCCGCTATCTCTAGGGCCACCTCCTTCAGTACCCTAGGATGCATGTTATCAGGCCCTGGGGATTTGTCCGCCTTCAATCCCTTTAGCTTCCTTAACACCATATCCTTAGAGATATTGATTTGCGTCAGTTCCTCCTTTGCCAATGTCCCTATTTTTCCCGATATCCCAGGGAGGTTTTTTGTGTCTTCCTTCGTAAAGACTGACCCAAAGTATGCATTTAGTTGGTCTGCCATTTCCTTATTTCCCATTATATATTCCCCCGTATCTGACTGCAATGGACCAACTTTGGTTTTCACCAGTCTTTTCCTCCTGATATACTTATAAAAGCTTTTGGAGTTAGTTTTTATATTTTCCGCCAGCTTGCTTTCGTAAGCTATTTTGCCCTTCTTGATTAAGCCCTTTGCCCTCCTTTGCTCTATCTTAAACTGTTCCCAATCTTCCGCTCTGGCGCGTTTTTTGGCTATTTTATACGCCCTATCTTTGGATTTTATGCTGTCTCTAATTTCCCCTGTTATCCACGGTTGAGTCACCTTTTTAGATTTCCTTTTATGCCAGATTGGTATAAACAATTTTTGCAATTTTGTCATTCTATCTTTAAATGCTTGCCATTGTTTATCTACCTCCAGTCCTCCCAGGAACGTTGTCCAATCAGACCTACTCAGTTCCCGTCTAATGGCATCATAATTCCCCTTGTTTAAATTCAGGACCTGAGTCTCTGAGTCAATTTCTTCGCTCTCCATTTCGAGTGAGAAATCGATCATGTTATGATCGCTCTGACCCAAGGGTCCCCGTACAACAAGATTACTAATTAGTCCCTTCTCATTGCACAGTACCCAGTCCAATATAGCCTGTTCCCGAGTTGGTTCCTCGACATATTGATCCAGATAACCATCCCTTAAACACTCAAGGAATTCCTCCTCCTCATTATTTTTACTGATTAGGCTAGTCCAATCTATATGTAAGTTAAAGTCACCTATGATGACAGCTGTGCTCTTATTGCACGCTTCTCTAATTTCCCTCGTGATGCCCTCCCCAACCTCTATTTTACTATTTGGAGGCCTATATACCACTCCTATTAATGTTTTTCGCCCCTCGCTATTTCTTAGCTCCACCCATATAGATTCTGTATTAACTGAGTTAATATCCTTCCTTTCAATTGCATTTATCCCCTCTTTTACCAGCAATGCTACCCCTCCTCCCTTTCTTTTTTGTCGATCCTTCCTAAATACTGAATACCCCTATTGGTTGATATTATTTAGTGTGGATTTGTAACAGATCTTTAACATTTGCATTATTGATTGATATTATTTATTAATGATTTGTAATAGATCTTTAATACTTGCATTATTGATTGAGGATATGTAACAGATCTTTAATATTTGCATTATTGATTGATATTATTTATTAACCATTTGTAAGAAATCTTTAATATTTGCATTATTGATTGATGTTAATTATTAAGGAATAGCAATAGATCTTTAATATTTGCCTGATTGATTCATTTTATTTTTATGGATTTGTAATAGATCTTTAATATTTGCAATATTGATCGATATTATTTATTAAACATTTGTAATAGGTCTTTAATATTTGCATTATTGATTGATACTTTTTATTGTGGATTTGTAATAGATCTTTAATATTTGCATTATTGATTGATATTATTTATTAAGGATTTGTAATAGATCTTTAATGTTTGCATTATTGATTTATATTATTTATTCTGGATTTGTAATAGATCTTTAATATTGACATTATTGATCGATATTATTTATGAAGGATTTGTAGTAGATCTTTAATATTTTCATTAGTGATTGATATTATTTATTGAGGATATGTAATAGATCTTTAACATGTGCATTGTTGGTTGACATTATTTAGTGTGGATTTGTAATAGAACTTTAATATTTGCATTATTGACTGATATTATTTATTCAGGATTTGTAACAGATCTTTAATACTTTCATTATTGATTGATAGTATTTATTAATGCTTTGTTAGAGATGTTTTATATTTGCATTACTGATTGATATTAATTATTAACGATTTTGAATAGGTCTTTAATATTTTCATTATTGATCGATAATATTGTTTGAGGATTTGTAATAGATCTTTAATATTTGCATTGTTCATTGATATTATTTTTTATGCATTTGTAATAGATAATTAATCATTAAATTATTGATAAATATTGTTGATTATGCATTTGTAATAGATCTTTAATATTTCCATTATATTATTTATTACAGATTTGTAATAGCTCTTTCATAATTGAATTATTGATTGATATTATTTATTAAGGATTTGTAATAGATCTTTAACATTTGCATTATTGATTGAAATTATTTATTAGGGATTTGTAATAGATCTGTAATATTTGAATTATTGGTTGATATTATTTAATGTGGATTTGTAATAGATCTTTAATATTTACATCATTGATTGATGTTATTTATTAAGAATTTGCAATAGATCTAATATTTGCATTATTGATCAATATTATTTATTATGGATTTGTAAAAGATCTTTAATATTTGCATTATTGATTGATGATATTATTAAGGAATTGCAATAGATCTTTTAGATTTACATTAGTGATTGATATTAATTATTAAGGCTTTGTAAGAGAACTTAAATATTTGCATTATTGAATGATATTATTTATTTAGGATTTGTAATAGATCTTTAATACTTGCATTATTGATTGATATTATTTATTAATGCTTTGTAAGAGATTTTTAATATTTGCATTATTAATTGATATAATTTATTAAGGATTTTTAATCGGTCTTTAATATTAGCATTTTTGATCGATAATATTTTTTGAGGATTTGTAATAGATCTTGAATATTTGCATTATTAATTGAAGTTATTTATTTAAGATTTGTAATAGATCTTTAATATTTGCATTGTTCATTGATATTATTGTTTATGTGTTTGTAATAGATCATTAATCATTAAATTGAGAAATATTATTGAATATGCATTTGTAATAGAACTTTAATATTTCCATTATTGATCGATATTATTTATTACAGATTTGTAATAGATCTTTAACATTTGCATTATTGATTTAAATTATTTATTAGAGTTTTATAATAGATCTGTAATATCTGCATTATTGGTTGATATTATTTATTGTGGATTTGTAATAGATCTTTAGTATTAACAGATCCTAATTTAATTTAGTATTAACCGTTACTTACTTAGCATGGTATTAACAGTTACTAATGTAATATAGTAGTAATGTAGCATTAACAGTGAGTAATTTAACATAAAATCAGCTGTTAATAATGTAATATTGTGTTAAAAGTTACTAATGTAATATAGTATTAACAGTTACTAATTTAATATAGTATTATCAGCTACTAAATGAATATAGTATTAACAGTTACTAATTTAATGTAGTATTAACAGTTACTAATTTAATATAGTATTATCAGTTACTAATGTAATATAGTATTAACAGTTACTAATTTAATGTAGTATTATCAGTTATTAATGTAATATAGTATTAACAGTTACTAATTTAATGTAGTATTAACAGTTGCTAATGTAATATAGTATTAACAGCTTTTAATTTAAAATAGTATTCACAGTTATTTATTTAATGAAGTATTAAGAGTTACTAATGTAATATAGTATTAATAGTTACTAATTTAATACAGTATGAACGGTCACTAATGTAAAATAGTATTAACAGTTACTAATTTAATATAGTATTAACAGTTACTTATTTAATATATAGTATTACTAATTAATCATTTGATATGGTATTAACATTTACTAATTTACGGTGGCATAGTGGTTAGCACTGTTGCCTCACAGGGCCAGGGACCCGGGTTCGAATCCGGCCACGGGTGACTGTCTGTGTGGAGTTTGCACATTCTCCCACGTGTCTGCGTGGGTTTCCTCCGGGTGCTCCGGTTTCCTCCCACAGTCCAAAGATGTGCGGTTGAGGTTGATTTGGCTATGATAAATTGACCCTTAGTGTTAGGGGGGATTAGTTACGGGATAGGGTGGGATATGTGTCGGTGCAGGCTCGATGGGCCGAAATGGCCTCTATCTGCACTGTGGGGATTCTGTAATATAGTATTAACAACTTTTAATTTAAAATAGTATTAACAGTTATTTATTTAATGTAGTATTAACACTTACTAATGTAATATAGTATTAACAGTTACTAATTTAATGTAGCATTAAAAGTTACTAATTTAACGTGGTATTAACAGCTTTTATTTTAATATATTAACAGTTACTTATTTAATGTAGTATGAACAGTTACTAATTTAATATAGTATTAACAGTTACTAATTTAATTTATTAACAGTTGCTAATTTAAATTAGTATTAACAGTTATTAATGTAATGTAGAATTAACAGTTACTAATTTGATGTAGTATTAACAGTTACGTATTGAATAAAGTATTAACAGTGACTAATTTGAATTATTAACAGTTGCTAATTTAAAGTAGTATTAACAGTTATTAATGTAATGTACTATTAACAGTTACTAATTTGATGTCGTTTTAACCGTTACTAATTTAACGTAGTATTAACAGTTATTAACTTAATGTATTATTAACAGTTGCAATTTTAAAGTAGTATTAACAGTTATTAATGTAATGTAGTAGTAACAGCTACTAATTTGATGTAGTATTAACTGTTACGAATTTAATGTAGTATTAACAGGTACTTATTTAATGTAGTATTAACAGTTACTAATTTAATATTGTATTAACAGTTACACATTTAATGTAGTATTAACAGTTATTAATTTAATGTATTATTAACAGTTGCTAATTTAAAGTAGTATTAACAGTTACGAATTTAATGTTGTATTAACAGTTGCTAATGTAATATTGTATTCACAGTTACTAATTTAATGTTGTATTAACAGTTTCTAATTTAATGTAGTATTAACAGTTACTAATTTAATATTGTATTCACAGTTACTAATTTAATGTAATATTAAAAGTTACTAAGTTAATATTGTATTAACCGTTAATAATTTAATTTAGTATTAACAGTTACTTATTTAATGTAGTATTAACAGTTACTAATGTAATATAGTATTAACAGTTAATAATTTAATGTAGTATTAACAGTTATTAATTTAATATAGTACTAACAGTTACTAATTTAATGTAGTATTAACAATTGCTAATTTAAATAGTATTAACAGTTACTAATTGAATATAGTGTTAATAGTTACTAATTTAATGATTATTAACAGTTATTAATTAATTGTAGTATTAGCAGTTACTAATTTAATGTAGTATTAACAGTTACTAATTGAATATGTTAGTAACAGTTACTAATCTAACGTATTATTAGCAGTTACTACTTTATTGTAGTATTAACAGCTACTAAATGAATATAGTATTAACAGTTACTAATATAATGTTGTATTAAGAGTTAATAATTTAACATAGTATTAATAGTTACGAATTTAATATATTAGCAGTTACTAATTTAATATACCATTAACAGTTATTAATTTAATAAATTATTAACAGTTACTAATTTAACTTAGTATTAAACAATTACTGATTTAATGTACTATTAACAGTTATTAATTTATTGTTGTATTAGCAGTTAGTAATTTTAGTATTAACAGCAATTAATTTAATATTGTATTAACAGTAACATATTTAATGTAGTATTAACAGTTATTAATTTAATGTAGTATTAACTCAAACTGATTTTATGTAGTATTAACGGTTACTAATTTAATATAGTACTAACAGTTACTAATTTAATGTAGTATTAACAATTGCTAATTTAATGAAGTATTAACAGTTACTAATTGAGTATATTATTACCAGTAATTAATTCATTGCAGTATTAGCAGTTACTAATTTAATGTATTATTAACAGTTACTAATTGAATATGTTAATAACAGTTACTAATTTATTGTAGTATTAGCAGCTACTAAATGAATATAGTATTAACAGTTACTAATATAATGTTGTATTAATAGTTAATAATTTAATATAGTATTAATAGTTACGAATTTAATATAGTATTAACAGTTACTAATTTAATTTAGTATTAACCATTACTTATTTAATGAAGTATTAACAGTTATTAATTTATTGTAGTATTAGCAGTTACTAATTTAATGTAGTATTTACAGTTTCTAATTGAATATGTTATTATCAGTTACTAAATTAATGTAATATTAAAATTACTAATTTTATATAGTGTTAACAGTTAATAATTTAATATACTATTAACAGTTACTAATTTAATTTGGTATTAACCATTACTTATTTAATGTATTATTAACAGGTACTAATGTAATATAGTATTAAAAGTTACTAATTGAATGTAGTATTAACAGTTCCTTATTTAATATAGTATTTACAATTACTAATTTAATAAAGTATTAACAGTTACTAATATAATATAGTATTAACAGCTTTTAATTTAATATAGTATTGACCGTTACTTATTTAAGGTAGAATGAACAGTTACTAATGTAATATAGTATTAACAGCTACTAATTTAATATTGTATTAACAGTTACTTATTTAAGGTAGTATTAGCAGTTATTAATTCAATGTAGTATTATCTGATATTAATTTTATGTAGTATTAACAGTTACTAATTTAATATAGTATTAATAATAACTAATTTAATTTAGGACTAACAGGTACAAATTTAATGTAGTATTAACAATTACTAATTTAACATAATATTAACAGTTACTAATTGAATATAGTATTAACAGTTACTAATTGAATATAGTATGAACAGTTACTAATTTCTCTCCGATCTCCCCTCATAACCTCTCTGCGCTAATCTTGTCCATGAGACCCACCTCCTGCTCCCTCGACCCTATTCCCACCAAACTGTTGACCACCCAGCTTCCTTTTCTGGCTCTCATGTTAGCTGATATTCTTAAAGGTTCTCTCTCCTCAGGTACTGTACCCCTCTCCCTCAAATCTGTCGTCATCACCCCTCTGCTCAGAAAACCAAACCTTGATCCCTCGTCCTTGCAAACTACCGCCCCATCTCCAAACTCCCCTTCCTCTCCAAAGTCCTTGAACGTGTTGTTGCCTCCCAAATCCGTGCCCATCTTTCCCGCAATTCCATGTTTGAAAACCTCCAATCAGGTTTCCGCCCTTGCCACAATACCGAAACGACTCTTATCAAAGTCACAAATGACATCCTTTGTGGCTGTGACAAAGTTAACTATCCCTCCTCATCCTTCTTGACTTGTTTGCAGCCTTTGACACGGTTGACCACTCCATCCTTCTCAAAATACCTCTCCACCATTGTCCAGCTGTGCGAGACTGCTCTCACCTGGTTCCATTCTTATCTATCTAATATTAGCCAGAGAATCACATGTAACGGCTTCTCTTCCCGCTCCCGCATTGTTACCTCTGGTGCCCCCCAAGGATCTATCCTTGACCCCTCCTATTTCTCATCTACATGTTGCCCCTTGGCGACAGGATCCGAAAACACAGCGTCATTTTGTACATGTACGCTGACGACACCCAGCTCTACCTCACAACTTCTTCTCTCGACCCGTCCACGGACTCGAAATTGTCAGACTGCTTGTCCGACATACAGTTCTGGATGAGCAAAAATTTTCCGCAATCAAATATTTGGAAGACCGAAGCCATTGATTTTGGTCCCCGCCACAAACTCCGTTACCTAGCCATTGACTCCATCCCTCTCCCGAATCTCAGTCTGAGGCTGAACCACACTGTTCGCAACCTTGGTGTCATATTTGAACCTGAAATGAGCTTCCGACCACATATCCGCAGCATAACAAAGACCGCCTACTTCCACCTCCTTAACATTGCCCATCTCTGCCCTTGCCTTAGCTCATCCGCTGCTGAAACCCTCATCCATGCCTTTGTTACCTCTACACTTGCCTATTCCAAGGCACTCCTGGCTGGCCTCCGACATTGCACCCTGCGTAAACTTGAGGTCATCCAAAACTCGGCTGCCCGTGTCCTAACTCGCACCAAGTCCCGTTCGCCCATCTCCCCTGTGCTCGCTGACCTGCATTGGCTCCCGGTTAAGCAGCGCCTCGACTTCAAAATTCTCATTCTTGTTTTCAAATCCCTCCATGGCCTCGCCCCTTCCTATCTCTGTAATCTCCTTCAGCCAGACATACCCCGGGATATCTGCGCTCATCTAATTCTGGCCTCCTGAGCATCCCTGATTATAATCGCTCAGCCTCTGGTGGCCGTGCCTTCTGTTGCCTGGGCCCTAAGCTCTGCCTAAACCTCATCGCCTTGCTACCTCTCTTTCCTCGTTTAAGACGCTCCTGAAAACATACCTCTTTGACGAAGATTTTGGTCACCTGCCCTAATTCATCCTTATGTGGCTCGGTGTCAAATATTTTGTCTTAAAATTATCCTGTGCAACTCCTTGGGACGTTTTACTACGTTAAAGGCGCTATATAAATACAAGTTGTTGTTGTTTATTAAGGATTTGAAATAGATCTTTAATATTTGCACTGGTGATTGATAATATTTATTAAGGATTTGTAATAGATCTTTAATATTTGTATTATTGAATGATATTATTTATTATGGATTTCCAATAGATCTTTAATATTTTTATTATTGATTGATATTATTTATTCTCCTCCTTCCTTGGCTCTGTTTTCACCGCAAGAGAATTGTGATTTTTTTCTATGTATTAAGATGCCCTGAAATCATTGCTCTTTGTTTGCACAAAAATTGTAAATATTTGTTATATTTACACACTTCTTTCTAATATTTAGCGAGCTGTATCTGTTTTTTAAATTTAATACAGATATTTATGTATTTGTACATTTAAATTATCAATATACATTTGTATGTTTGTTTATATTTCCCATTGACATTTATTTGTAATCTCTATATTCAGTTCTTATATTTATCTTAACATTTATATTTCGTATTCATGAGATCGGTCACAGTTGGAGAATTGTATCCAATTCTGGCCATCACATTTTAGGAAGGATGTGAAGGCTTTGGAGAGGGCACAGAAGAGATTTACTAGAATGGTTCCAGGGATGAGGGATTACAGTTACGTGGAGAGACTGGAGGAACTGGGGTTGTTCTCCTTAGAGCAGAGAAGGCTTAGTGGAGATGGATAGAGGTGTTCAAAACAATGAAGGATTTAAAGAAAATAAAGATAAACTATTTCCACTGGCTGAAGTGTCGATAACAAGAGTGCACAGATTTAAGGTGATTGGGAAATAACCAGAGGCAACACGAGATAAAGCTTTTTTACACAACGAGTGGTTAGGATTTGGAAAGGACTGCCTGATAGGGTGGTGGAAACAGATTCAGTAGTAGCCTTCAAAAGGGAATTAGGATAAATAATTGAAGGAGAAAAATTGCTGGGTTATGGGGAAAGAGCGAGGGAGTGGGACTAACTGGATTGATCTTCGAAAGAGCCAGCGCCGACTCGATGGGCCGAATGGCCTCCTTCAGTGCTGTATTATTACATGATGCTATGATATTCATATATTCAGTATTTCTATCAGAATATTTATCATACAATTTATATAATGATATTAAAATACCTTTGATATTCAGCTTCCAATTTATTATATATTCAGTATTAATATTTTCATTATTCATATATATAAGTTTATAGTTTTATCAATGAAGAACCAACAATAGGAAGTTATTTTTAATCTAATTGCACCCCAGGACAGAGACAGCCCATGATATCTCTCACTGACCATCGAGTGTCCCTCACCATCTGCACTCAGTGTTCACCTGGGGACTGAGATACCCCATGATATCTCTCACTGACCATCGAGTGTCCCTCACCATCTGCACTCAGTGTTCACCTGGGGACTGAGATACCCCGTGATATCTCTCACTGACCATCGAGTGTCCCTCACCATCTGTACTCAGTGTTCACCTGGGGACTGAGATACCCCATGATATCTCTCACTGACCATCGAGTGTCCCTCACCATCTGTACTCAGTGTTCACCTGGGGACTGAGATACCCCATGATATCTCTCACTGACCATCGAGTGTCCCTCACCATCTGCACTCAGTGTTCACCTGGGGACTGAGATAACCCATGATATCTCTCACTGACCATCGAGTGTCCCTCACCATCTGTACTCAGTGTTCACCTGGGGACTGAGATAACCCATGATATCTCTCACTGACCATCGAGTGTCCCTCACCATCTGTACTCAGTGTTCACCTGGGGACTGAGATACCCCATGATATCTCTCACTGACCATCGAGTGTCCCTCACCATCTGCACTCTGTTCACCTGGGGACTGAGTTACCCCATGATATCCCTCACTGACCATCGAGTGTCCCGCACCATCTGCACTCTGTTCACCAGCTCAGTCTGCAGGTGCAGGAGGAGGGTCCCAAATGTTGGAGGTGCCCTCGGGAACTGCAGCCTGAAACTTACCCGGGCTCACGGCGTTCTGTAGCTCGGACATAGCAGTTAATGCAGAACAGAGAGATCAGTCTGTGAAGAGGGAGGGAGAGGGTGAGAGTGAGCTGGACATCCTGAGTCTCTGTGTTAAAAGATATAAACGGAGCCCAACCTGCAGGGACACAGAACGAATCCTGGTTTACAGAATCGCTAAATTCCAGCTTTAAATTTGCAGCATTTCTATTGGACGAAGTGAAGCTGAGGATTTTGCTGCTTTCTGTTACCTGAGAGATAAGGGTTCATCTAGAATAGAGAGGAGTGTCTGTGAGCAGAGAGTTAGAGGGGAGGCTGGACTGGGAGACAGAGGAATCCTGGTTTAGAGAAGAAGGAATGTTTCCAGCTTTCATTTGGGGGATTTTCTACCAGGCCGGAGAGTGAGACTGAGATTATTGGTGCTTCGTGGGGTACAAGCCGCTGTGTAACATTAACTGTACTTTATATTAACATGAAACATCTTTCTTTCACTCAGTCGCAGACTCCGCACTCACTGACCCGTGTGAAAATCACACAGTCCTGGACGAGCCCTGGAGGAGCACGGACTGTACTAGGACTGAGTGCGCCGGTTATCAGAATTGGAAGTGTGATAACGATCTTGTTCATGGATGGTACAGATTTAAAAGGTAACGTGAGGGGGAAATTACAGATAAACTAGTCGATGAGCGAGGAGCAAATGTCCAAAACAGATGAAAGTGTGAGAGTAGGAATGGGAACTTCAGAGAGACCGGGGTCATCAGTCAGAGCAATGGGGCAGGGAGTTCATACAGGGGAAGGGGCATAACCGGACTCTGCAGAGAGAAACTGGGAGTAAAGGGAGATACCACGGATAGAGGGGAATATAGAACCGGAATAGAGAGTAAAAGGGGATACCCGGGATAGAGGGGAATATAGAAAGGGGATAGAGAGTAAAGGGAGATACCCGGGATAGAGGGGAATATAGAACGGGGACAGAGAGTAAAGGGAGATACCCGGGATAGAGGGGAATATAGAACGGGCACAGAGAGTAAAGGGAGATACCCGGGATAGAGGGGAATATAGAACGGGTACAGAGAGTAAAGGATGGGCCCCAGTTTCCGGTACTCACTGCCGGTCCCAGTCTTTCATAGAATCATAGAATGGTTACAGCACGGAAGAAGGCCATTAGCTCCGCCGAGCCCATGCCGGCTCTCATCTTGTACCTCAGCTACTCCCACTCTCCTGCCCTTTCCCTGTAGCCCTGCAATTATGTTTTCTTCGGGTACTTAGCCAACTCCTTTCTGAAAGTCGCGATTGAGTTTGCCTCCACCCCACTTTAAGACATTGCATTCCAGATCCAAACCACTCGCTGAGCAAAAAAGTTTCTCCGATGTCGCCTTTGGTTCTTCTGCCAATCACCTTAAATCTGTGTCCTCTGGTTCTCGACCCGTCTGCCAATGGGAACAGTTTCTCTCTATCTACTCTGTCCAGAACCCTCATGATTTTCAACACCTCTATCAAAACTCCTCTCAATCTTCTCTGTTCTAAGGAGAACAACTCCAGCTTCTCCAGTCTATCCACGTAACTGAAGTTCCTTATCCCTGGAATTCTTCTTGTAAATCTCTTCTGCACCCTTTCTAAGGCGTTCATATTCTTCCTAAAGAGCGATGCCCATAATTGGACACAATACTCCAGTTGAGGCCGAACCAGTGTTTTATAGAGGTTCATCATAATATCCACGCTTTTCTACTCTATACCTCTATTCATGAAGCTCAGGATCCGATAAGATTTATCAATCTGTCCTGCCACTTTCAACGATTTGTTCACATATACACCTAGGTCAGTCTGTTCATGCACCCACTTTTGGATTGTACCCTTTCGTTTATATTTCCTCTCCTCATTCTTTCTACCAGAATGTATCAGTTCGAACTTTTCTGCATTAAATTTCATCTGCCACGTGTCCGCCCATTCCACCAGCCTGTCTATGTTCTCTTGAAGTCTATCACTATCCTCCTCACTTTTCACTATACTTCCAAGTTTGTGTCATGTGCAAATTTTGAAATTGTGTCCTGTGCACCCACATCCAAGTCATTAATATATATCAAGAAATGCAGTGGTCCTAACACCGACCCCTGGGGAACACCACTGTATACATTCCTCCAGTCCGAAAAACAACGGTTCACCCTGTGTTTCCTGTCACTTAGCCAATTGCGTATCGCCACTGTCCATTTTATTCCATGGGCTTCAACTTTGCTGGCAAGCCTATTATGTGGCACTTTGTCGAACGCCTTTTGGAAATCCATGTATACCACGTCAACCGCATTGCCCTCATCAACCCCTTCTGTTACCTCTTCAGAAAACTAGATCAAGTTAGTTAAACACCATTTGCCCTTAACAAATCCGTGCTGGCTTTCCTTAATTAATCGATACTTGTCCAAGTGACTGTTAATTTTTTCCGTGGTTATTGTTTCTAAAAGCTTCCCCACTAGCGAGGATAAACTGACTGGCCTGTAGTTGCTGGGATTATCTTTACACTAGTTTTTGAACAAGTGAGTAACATTTGCAATTCTGCAGTCCTCTGGCACCACTGCCATTTCTAATGAGGTTTGGAAGATTATGACCAGTACCTCCGTGATTTCTTCCTTCACTTCCCGCAGCGTCCTAGGATGCATCCCATCTGGTCCTGGTCACTTATCTACTTTAAGTACAGCCAGCTTTTCTAGTACCTCCTCTTTTCAATGTTTATCCCATCCAGTATCTCCTCTACCTCCTCCTTCACTATGTCTATTGCAGAATCTTCTTCCTTGGTGAAGACGGATGCAAAGTACTCATTTCGCACCTCAGCCATATCCTCTGCCTCCATGGGTAGGTCTCCTTTTTGGTCCCTAATGGGCCCCACCCTTTATCTTACTACCCGTTTACTTTTATATACCAATAGAAGTCTTTTGGATTATCTTTTATGTTAGCTGCCATTCTATTCTCATACACTCTCTTTGCCACTCTTAATTTATTTTCCACTTCTCCTCTGAACTATCTATATTTAGCCTGATTCTCAGATGTGCTTTCGACCTGACATCTGTCATACGTGCTCTTTTTCTGCTTCATCTTACTCTCTGTCTCTTTTGTCATCCAGGGAGCTCTGACTTTAGTTACCCTACCTTTCCCCGTAGTGTGAATGTACCTCGACTGTACCCGCAATATTGCCTCTAGAACGCAGTCCATTGTTCCATTACAGTTTTGCCTGCCCTTCTTTGATTCCAAATTACCCAGGCCAAATCCGCTCTCAACCCACTGAATTTGGCCTTCCTCCAATTAAGTATTTTTACTCTAGATTGCTCCCTGTCCTTTTCCATTGCTAATCTAAACCTTATGATAATATGATCACTGTTCCCTCAGTATTCACCTACTGACACTTGCTCCACTTGACCTATATCATTCCCCAGAACCAGATCCAGCCAATGCATCCTTCCTCGTTGAGCTGGAAGTATACTGATCAAGAAAATTCTCCTGAGCACACTTCAGAAATCCTTCCCCCTCTCTGCTCTTTACACTATTACTATCCCAGTTTATGTTAGGATAGTTGAAGTCGCACATTAACACTACACTATAACCCTTGCTTCTCTCTCTAATTTCTCTGCTTATTTGCTCCTCTATAGAATAAACCTAATACTGTAATGGCACCTCTATTCTTTGTTAACTCGGGCCATATAGATTCTGTCCTTTAACCCTCCACGACATCCTGTCTCTCCAGGACTGCAACATTCTCCTTAGCCAATACTGCCACACCACCTCCTTTCTTTCCTTCACTATCTTTCCTGAACACCTTCTATCCAGGAATATTTAATACCCAATCCTGCCCTTTTTAGAGACAGAACTCCATTCTTGCCACAACACCCATGTGGCTATTTGCGCCTGCAGCTCACGCACCTTGTTTACTATGCTATGTCCCTTCACATACATACACTGTAAAACTGTCGCAGACAATCCTGTGTTCTCTCTTAGTCTAACACAACCTAATATATTACTGTTTCTTACTTCAGTGCTGTCCATCCCTCACAATCCTTTGTGCCCTTTATTTCTCCTTTCTAATGCTACATCCTGGTGCCCACCCCCTGCCAACTTAGTTTAAATCCTCCCCCATTGCACTAGCAAATCTCCCCGCGAGGATATTTGTAATGGCTCTGTTGAGGTCCAACCCATCTGGTCTGCACACGTCCCACCTGCACCAGAGCGGGCCGCACTGCCCCTGAAATCTGAAGGCCTCCCTCCTGCACCATCTCTCCAGCCACTCATTCATTTGCTCTATCCTTCTATTTCTATACACATTTCCGCATGGAACGGAGAGTAATCCAGGGATTAATACCTTTGAGTTCCTGCTTTTTAATCTCTTTCCTAGCACCCTAAAATCTGCATGCAGGACCTCATCCCTCTTTCTACCTATGTCGTTGATACCAATATGGACCACGACCTCTGGCTGTTTACCCTCCCTCCTCAGAATGTTCTGCAGCCGCTTAGTGACATCCTTAAGCCTGGCACCAGTGAGACAACATATCATTCTGGAGTCACATCTGCGGCCGCAGAAACACCTGTCTGCTCCCCTAGCTCGAATCCATTTCCACTATTGCTTTCCCTATCTTCCTCCACCGGCCTGAAATGAGACACCCGTGGTGCCATGGACTTGGATCTGGCTGTACTCCCCAGAGGCACCAATGCCCTCAACAGTACGCAGAACTGAATACTGGTTGTAGTATCGTTCCTCACTATTGTGTTAATCTCCTCTTTAAACAGCAATGCTACCCCACCTCCTTTTCCTTTTTGCCTGTCCTTCCTGAATATTGAACACCCCTGGATGTTGAATTCCCAGCCTTGGTCATCCTGGAGCCATGTCTCCGTAATCCCAGTTCTATCATATCCGTTTGCACCTATTTGTGCAGCTAATTCATCCACCTTATTATGACTGCTCCTCGCATTAAGACACAAAGCCTTCAGGCTTGTTTTTTAACACTCTTAGATCTTTTAGAATTATTGTTTACTGTGGCTATGTTAGATTTACTCCCTTGATTTCCCTGTCTACCACTTTTGCTTTTCTCCTTCCTGTCTTTTGCTTCTATCCTTGCTTCCCTTTCCTGAAGTGTCCCTGATTTCCCACATAGTGGAGGAGGAGCATGCCATGGGGATGAGTTGTGCTGCCATGTCTTACCTTTTCATTAATTTAAATTAAATTAAATCAAATTAATACCACAAATTACACTACAATTAAATGATATAGTCAAGGGCCCTTGTTTGCTAGCACTCCCCGCTACACAAATGAGACCGTAGAAACTATAACCACAAAATTAAGACCTTCTAAACTTTATAAACTATTAATCTTAACTCTCAAACTATAGAATAGTATAAATACTCACCTGGCCGTACTCACCCAATCAGCTGCTTCCAATTGCCCTCGTCACTTTTTGAATCATGACGTGACTCTGGAACGCCGCAGCCGGTCTGCGAGATTGGTAAGCCTCTGAAAATCGCCCGCGAAAGTGAGTTACTAATTGAATATAGTATTAACAGTTACTTCTTTAATGTAGTATTAGCAGTTACTAATTGAATATAGTATTAACAGTTACTTCTTTAATGTAGTATTAGCAGTTACTAAATGAAAATCGTATTAACAGTTACTAATTTGATATATTAACAGTTACTAATTTAATATAGTATTAACAGTTACTAATTCAATTTAGTATAAACCATTACTTATTTAATGTAGTATTAACAGTTACTAATGTAATATAGTATCAACAGTTATTAATTGAATGTAGAATTAACAGTGAGTAATTTAATATAGAATCAGCAGTTACTAATGTAATATTGTATTAACAGTTACTAATCTAATATAGTATTAACAGTTACTAATTTAATATAGTATTAACAGTTACTTATTTAATATAGTATGTACAATTACTAATTTATTAAAGTATTTACAGTTACTAATGTAATATAGTATTAACTGCTTTTAATTTAATATAGTATTAACAGTTACTTATTTAATGTAGAATGAACAGTTACTAATGCAATATAGTATTAACAGTTACTTATTTAATGTAGTATTAACAGTTATTAATTTAATGTAGTATTAACAGTTACAAATTTAATATAGTATTAACTGTTACTTATTTAATGTAGTATTAACAGTTACTAATTTAATTTAGTATTAGCAGTTACTAATCTAATGTACTATTAACAAATACTAATTGATTGTAGGATTAACAGTTACTAATTTAATGTATGTTTAACAGTTACTAATTTAATGTAGTATTAACAGTTATTAATTGAATGTAGAATTAACAGTGAGTAATTTAACATAGAATCAGCAGTTACTAATATATTATTGTATTAACAGTTACTAATTCAATACAATAAAAACAGTTACTAATTTATGTTAGTATTAATAGTTACTAATTTAATGTAGTATTAACAGTTACTAATTGAATATACTATAACATATATTAATTAATTTAGTATTAGCTGTTGATAATTTAATGTAGTATTAACAGTTACAAATTCAATTAAGTATTAACTGTTCTTAATTTAATCTAGTATTAGCAGTAACTAATTTAATGTAGTATTAAGTTACTAATTGAATATGTAATTAAAAGGTAATACATTAATGTAGTATTAACAGTTACTAATTTTATATATTTTAACAGTTACTAATTTAATGTAGTATTAACAGTTACTAATTTAATGAAGTATTAACAGTTACTAATTTAATGTAGTATTAACAGTTACTAATTTAATGTAGTATTAACAGTTACAAATTTAATGTAGTATTAACAGTTACTAATTTAATGAAGTATTAACAGTTACTAATTTAATGTTTTATTAACAGTTACTAATTTAATATAGCATTAACATTTACTAATTTAATGTTTTATTAACAGTTACTAATTTAATATAATATTAACAGTTACTAATTTTATGTAAAATTAACAATTACGAATTTAATGTCATATTAACATTTAGTAATTTAATATATTATTAACAGTAACTAATTTACTACAGTATTAACAGTTACTTATTTAATACAGTATGTTCTATTGCTAATTTATTAAAGTATTAACAGCTACTAATTTAATACTGTATTAACAGCTTTTAATTTAATATATTATTAACAGTTACTTATTTAATGTAGTAGAACAGTTACTAATTTAATATAGTATTAATGTTACTTATTTAATGTAGTATTAACAGTTATTAATTTAATGTAGTATTAACAGTTACTAATTTAATGTAGTATTAACAGTTAGTAATTTAACGTTGTATTAACAGTTACTAATTTAATGTAGTATTAACAGATACTAATTGACTATAGGATTAACAGTTGCTAATGTAATGTAACATCAACAGTTATTAATTTAATGTAGTATTAAAAGTTATGAATTTACTGTAGTATTAGCAGTTACTTATTTAATGTATTATTAAAAGTTACTAATTTATTGTCGTATTAACAGTTACTAATTTAGTGTAGTGTTAAGCGTTACTAATTTAATGTAGTATTAAAAGTTATTAATTTAATGTAGTATTAACAGTTACTAATTTACTGAATTAACAGTTACTAATTAAATGTAGTATTAACAGTTACTAATTCAATGTAGTATTAACAGTTACTAATTTACTGTCGTATTTACAGTTACTAATTTAATGTAGTATTAACAGTAACTAATTTAATGTAGTATTTACAGTTACTAATTTAATGTAGTATTTACAGTTACTAATTTAATGTAGTATTAACAGTTACTAATTTAATGTAGTATTAACAGTTACTAATTTAATGTAGTATTAACAGATACTAATTTACTGTAGTATTTACAGTTTGTAATTTAATGTATTATTAACAGTTACTAATTTAATGTAGTATTAACAGTTACTAATTTACTGTAGTATTTACAGTTTCTAATTTAATGTATTATTAACAGTTACTAATTTAATGTAGTATTAACAGTTACTAATTTAATGTAGTATTTACAGTTACTAATTTACTGTAGTATTTACAGTTTCTAATTAAATGTATTATTAACAGTTACTAAATTAATGTAGTATTAACAGTTACTAATTTACTGTAGTATTTACAGTTACTAATTTAATGTCGTATTAAAAGTAACTAATTTAATGTAGCATCAATTTTTAATTTAATGTAGTATTAAAAGTTATGCATTTACTGTAGTATTAGCAGTTACTTATTTAATGTAGTATTAACAGTTACCAATTTATTGTCGTATTAACAGTTACTAATTTAATGTAGTAATAACAGTTACTAATTTAACCTAGGATTATCAGATACTAATTTAATGTAATATTAACAGTTACTAATTTAAAGCAGTATTAACAGTTACTAATTTAATTTAGTATTAAGTTATTAATCTCCAAGCTGCAGCTTTAACGCTAACCAGCTATTTAACCCCGGCCCCTAACTTGAAGAGCAGAAACACGGGGTGACCTTTCCCAACCAGTCAGTTCCCAGTCTTTCTGTCAGTTAATAAGAGCCATCAGTTCAGGGGCTGACTCTGTGATTGTTGTTCCAGTTCTGGTGGATGGGAGATTCCCGAGACTCGGGTGCCAGTCGCTCGCTGCTCCACAAGCATCCCAGGCTGGTTAAATGGTAATTTCAGACTTTATAATCTCAGATTTACATTCACTGTCCAGCACTGTTCACCTCGGTTACTTTCTTCAATATTTACAAACCTCGTTTCAGGTGCTCATCCCACCGTGGGACAGGGAGAAGTGGAGAGGACAGTTTGTTTTACCAAGGGTGTAAATCAGTGTCTCTGGACCCCGGAGATAAAGATCAAAAACTGCACCAGTTACTTCGTTTATGAGTTGCAGCCGACACCCGGATTTGACGCTGCTTATTGCACAGGTACATTGGGGGGGCAAAGGTCAGCAACTCGGGTGTGGGCAAATGTCAGGATCTCAAGGGGGCAAAGGTCAGCAGCACGGAGGGGCAAAGGTCAGGAATTAGGGGGGGACAAAGGTCAGGAACTCGGGGCGGCAAAGGTCAGGAACTCGGGCGGCAAAGGTCAGGAACTCGGGGCTGGCGACGGTCAGGAACTGAGGGGAGAGATTGTCAGGAAATCAGGATTGTGGAGAGAAAGTCAGGAACTCGGGGCGGTGGCTGTGCAGGATTGAAGCTCAGGAATTCGAGGGGGTGTGAGTGAAGGTCAGGGACTCGGGGGTGGGGGTGGAGATGGAGTGAAGGCCAATATATCCTTCCTGAGGTGCGGGGCCCAGAACTGAACACAGTTACTCCAGATGGAGTCTTACTGGGAGAGTGTTTGTGTAACCAGGACATGGGACACTGAAGCCCCTGACCAGATATCAATGTCCCAGACACTGACTGCTGCTCACCCACTAACACTGGGACAGTAAAGGGACTGCGATGGTCTCTGTATTTAAATTAAATTTCAAGAATCACCAAGGCTGGAACTTTAATGGGCACTGAGTGTTAGCGAGAGAATATTTACAGGATGAATCCCTCCCGTGTCAGTAATGTGTCAGTATTGAAGTGATGCTGAGAGGGAATTTTTTGGTAATGGAATCGGGCAGAAGCAGAATGGTGCCATGGATGAGGGACTTCAGTTATGCGGAGAGACTGGAGAATATGGGATTTGTCTGCTTAGAGCAGAGAGGATTACGGGAGATTTGATAGAGCTGTTCAAAATCATGAATGGTTTTAATAGAGTGAATAAGGAGAGACTGTTTCCAGTGGCTGAAGGGTCGGTAACGAGAAGACACAGATTTAAGGTGATTGGAAAAAGAACCAGAGGCTACATGAGGGAACATTTTTTTACACAGCGAGTTGTTGTGATCTGCAATGTGCTGCCTGAAAGGGCGCTGGAAGCAGGTTCAATAATAACTTTCAGAAGGGAATTTTTAAAGGGATATGATTTATAGGTCTATGGGGAAAGAGCAGGGGAGTGGGATTAATTGTCCAGCTCTTTCAAAGAGCCGATACAGGCACGATGGGCCGAATGTCCTCCTTCTGTGCTGTATCATTCTAGGATTCTATGATGTAATGTTTGTCAGAAGTTGCTGACAGACTGAGAACAATAGATTGTTCATATCAGAAGTACGGATAAGATCTTTTAAAGTGCACAGGATTACAATTAGCAACATATGCAAACTAGAGTGAGGAGTGAGAGCGAGCTGGGAGAGTGTTTGTGTAACCAGGAAACGCGACACTGTGAGGCCCTGACCAGATATCAATGTCCCAGACCCTGACTGCTGCTCACCCGCTAACACTGGGACAGTAAAGAGCCTGCGATGGTCTCTGTATTTAAATGAAATGTCAAGAATCACCAAGCGTGTGTTTCGCGAAGGATTAGTGTAATCTTTACACTGGAATATGTTACTCTCATCCCAGTAATCTATCTGGTGAAGTGTGGATAAGCAGGACAATTTCGGGATGGCTGGGTGTAACTAATGGATTGCCTCAAGGATCACTGCTTGGGCCTCAGCTATTTACAATCTATATCAATGACTTAGATGTGGGGGCCGAGTGTAATGTATCCACGTTTGCTGATGTTATAAAGGTGGGAAAGTAATTCATAGAGTCATAGAGTCATAACGGCACAGAAGGAGGGCTTTCGGCCCGTCGAGTCCGTACCGGCTCTCTGTAGAGCAATCCAGTCAGTCCCATTCCCCCGCTCTATCCTAATAGCCCTGCAAGTTTATTTCCCTCAAGTGCCCATCCAGTCTCCCCTTGAAAACATTGAGTGTCTCCGCTTCCACCACTTCCGTCGCCAGCGAGTTCCAGGTCCTCACCACTCGTTGCGTAAAAACAGTTATTTCCTCACATCCCCCTCTGTATCTCTTGCCCAAAGCCTTAAATCTGTGTCTCCTAGTCCTTGTACCATCAACTACTGGGAACAGCGTTTCCCCGTCTAGCCTATCCAAACCCATCATAATCTTGTACACCTCTATCAACTCACCCCTCAACCTCCTTTGCTCTAATGAAAACAAATCCAGCTTCTCCAACCTGTCCTTGTAGCTAAGATCCCCCATCCCCGGACCCATTCTGGTAAATCTCCTCTGCACCCTCTCAAGTGCCTTCACATCCTTCCTAAATTGTGATGACCAGAACTGGACACATTACTCCAGTTGTGGCCGCAGCAGTGCTTTATAAAGGATCAGAATAATGTCTCTACTTTTGTACTCAATACCTCTATTTATGAAGCCCAAGATCTCATATGCTTTGCTAACCACTCTCTCAATATGTCCCGCTACCTTCAGGGACCTATGCACTTTAACTCCCAGGTCCCGCTATACCTGCACGCTCTTTAAAACTGTGCCATTAAGTGTATATTGCCTCTCCCTGTTCCTTCTGCCAAAATGCATCACCCCACACTTCTCTGTATTAAATTTCATCTGCAACTTGTCTGCCCATTCTGCTAGCCTTTCTATGTCCTGCTGCAGTCGATTGGTATCATCATCGCTGTTTGCCACACCCCCATGTTTGGTGACATCGACAAATTTAGAAATTCTACTCTGTATTCCAGTTTCCAGGTCATTTATATATATCAAAAAAAGCAGTGACCCCAGCACTGACCCTTGTGGAACACTGTCTACCATCCTTCAGTCTGAAAAACAGCCATTTACTGCAACTCGCTGTTTTCTGTCCTTAAGCCAATTCCTTATCCAAGCTGCCACTGACCCACCTATTCCATGATCCTCAATTTTGTTAACCAGCCTTCTATGTGGTACTTATTCAAATGCCTTCCGAAAATCCATGCAGACAACATCCATTGCATTCCCTTCATCAACCCTCTCAGTAACTTTTCAAAAAATAAATTTGATTAAACGTCTCCAAGTGCCCGTTAACTTTTTCCTTGATTATTGTTTCTAAAACTTTACCCACCGCTAATGTTAAACTGATCAGCCTGTAGATACTAGGATTGTCCTCACACCTTTTCTTGATCAATGGTGTCACATTTGCCACTTTTCAATACTCAGGCACCTCCCCCACATCTAGGCAAGATTGGAAAATTATGGCAAGCCCTTCCGCCATATCCACCCCCAATTCCCTTAGCAACCTGGGTTGGAAGCCATCTGGACCAGGCGACTTGTCCAATCTAAGCATAACCAGCCTTTCTAGTACATCCTGTCTATCAATTTTCATCCCTTCCATTGCTTGTACCGTTCCCACTTCGACTGATATTTTGTCAGCATCCACCTCCTTAGTAAACACCAATACAAAGTACTCATTGACTATTCTCGCCTTGCACTGCGCCTCTGGGCATATATCACCTTCTTTGTCTCTAATAGGCCCCACCCCGCCTCTTACACCCGTTTAATGTTTACATGCCGGTAGAAGATTTTTGTGTTCCCTTTTATGTTAACCACCATTCTACTCTCATGTTCTCTCTTTGCCAATCTTATTTTCATCTTCACATCCCCTCTCAACTTATTGTAAGCTGTGAGAAGGAGGCTCCAAAGAGATATAGACTGGTTAAGTGATTGAGCAAGTTGGTGGCAGATGGAGCATAATGTGGGGAAATGTGAAATTATCCAGTTTGATAGCACATTTTTTTAAGGTGAGAGATTAATAAATGTTGGTATTCAGAGGGATTTGGGGGTCCTTGTACATGAATCGCAGAAAGTTAAATTGCAGGTACAGCAAGTAATTAGGAAGGGATGTTAGCCTTTATTGCAAGGGGTTTTGAGTATAAGAGTAAGGAAGTCTTGCTGCAAGTTTATAGGGCTTTGTTTAGTCCACACCTGTACTGGGCACAGTGTTGGTCTACTTATCTAAGGATATATGTGCCTTAGTGGCTGTTTTTCCTGGCTGAAGATTCTAGAAATAGGGGTCATAGTCTCAGGATGAGGGGCCGGCCATTTAGGACTGTAATGAGGAGAATTGTCTTCACTCTGAGGGTAGGGAATCTTTGGAATTCTCTACACCAGAGGATTGTGGATCCTCAGTCGATGAGTATATTCAAGGCTGAGATTGATAGATATTTGGGCACTAATGGAAACAATGTATATGGGGCTAGGGCGGGAAGGTGGAGTTGAGGTAGAAGATCAGCCATGATCTTATTGCTGAGCAGGGTCGAGGGGCTGAATGGCCTACTCATGTTCCTATTTCTTATTCCCATTAAAGTTCCAATAAACACAGAACATACCCCAATACTGACCATAACATGCTCAGACCCTCCCCAGTTCCAATCCCCCTACACCCTGCATGCTGGGCAGCTGAAGTCAAGTTATGTTACTGCAGCAATGCCCAGCTGGTTACCATGGGCCCAGGAGAGATGTTTATTTATTTGTTTATCTCAGATCATTGCACTAAAATTCTTTTATTTTGACTAATTTAAAATAGACTGTAAAAGCTGGGGTTGTTCTCCTGAAAGCAGAGAAGGCTAAGAGGAGATTAGATAGAGGTGTCCAAAATCATGAAGTGTTTAGATAGAGAAAATAAAGAGAAAGTGTTTCCACTGGCTGAAGGGTCGATCACAAGAGGGCACAGATTTAAGGTGATTGGGAAAATAACCAGAGGCGACACGAGATAAAGCTTTTTACGCAACGAGTGATTAGGATTTGGAATGCACTGCCTGATATGGTGGTGGAAACAGATTCAGTAGCAGCCTTCAAAAGGAAAATGGAAAAATATTTGAAGGACAAATATTGCTGGGTTATGGGGAAAGACCGGGGGAGTGGAGCGAACTGGATTGATCTTCGAAAGAGCCGGCACAGACTCGATGGGCCGAATGGTCTCCTTCAGTGCTGTACTATATGATTATATGATATTCATATACTCAGTATTTCAATCAGAATATATATCATACAATTTGTTTAATATATTATAAAAATATCTTTATATTCAGCTTCCAATTTGTTATATATTCAGTATTAATATATTCAATATTCATATACATACTTATACATTTTCAATGAAGAACCTACCATTGAAAGTTATTCTTAATCTAATTTCACCCCAGGACTGAGATAGCCCATGATATCTCTCACTGACCATTGAGTGTCCCTCACCATCTGCACTCAGTGTTCACATGGGGACTGAGATACACTATGATATCTCTCACTGACCATCGAGTGTCCCTCACCATCTGCACTCAGTGTTCACCTGGGGACTGAGATACACCGTGATATCTCTCACTGACCATCGAGTGTCCCTAACCATCTGCACTGTGTTCACCTTGGGACTGAGATACCTCATGATATCTCTCACTGACCATCGAGTGTCCCTCATCATCTGCACTCAGTGTTCACCTGGGGACTGAGATACCCCATGATATCTCTCACTGACCATCGAGTGTCCCTCACCATCTGCACTCAGTGTTCACCTGGGGACTGAGATACCTCATGATATCTCTCACTGACCATCGAGTGTCCCTCACCATCTGCACTCAGTGTTCAACTGGGGACTGAGATACCTCATGATATCTCTCACTGACCATCGAGTGTCCCTCACCATCTGTACTCAGTGTTCACCTGGTGTTGTGGGAAATCACCACTCGGAGTCAGACTTAAAGATTCATCATGCAGTTTATTGAACAAAGCTTTGGGAGAAGTGCTTCGCACTCCGCAGTGCACGCAGTCACCTTCTCAATTTTAAAATGGCTGCTGTGCTTCTTTTTATACATTCCACAAGCACAGCAGTCTTGGTTCGTTACACTTTAGCCAATTATTCCCCCCTAGCAACAATGACCTCCAATTACATTCCTTTAAGAACAACTGTTATCTGGACCTTGGTGGTCTGGCTTTTGTCTGTTCTGTAGTTTCATGCAATGACAGGATGTAGCTCAAGGTTAGTCAGCTCATTTTAATGTCTTTTCACAGAGTCCATTTTGTTCCACAGAGTCCCTTTGATCCATAGAGTCCATTTTGTTCCACAGAGTCCATTTTGTTCCACAGAGTCCATTTTATTCCACATAGTCCATTTTGTTTCAGGTAACCATCTCACTTTTACTCCAACAATACCCCCTTTTGGTACTGGAGGATGTTCACGAAATCCAGATGACCAAACGACCTCTATGTGTATATATATATATATATACAGCCTTTGGGGAATGCACCTCACTGGTGTTCCGCACATATGACTCCAAGTCACTCTTCACATGTACCTGTCTAGGTCGCCCTCTCCTTCCTTGGCATCTTCGGGTGTTCCGATTAGATGATCTTCCTCGGTGACCATGCTGGCCCCTGGCACAATCCGAGCCATCATGACATTACAGCAGATATTAAAACATCCGATAATCAAGCAACAAGCAATTATTATTACAACAAGAATAATTAGTCCATGCATTAAATAAGAACCCCATGATCCCCCAAACAACCATTCCCACCAGTTTGCCCCTGCTGTTTCGTGTAACTTCCGAACTTCCCTCTGTGTGTGCTCAGCCAAATCAGTTATATTTTCTGAACTGTCAGGAATGTATGAACAGCACTCTGTCCCAATCAAAGCACATGTTCCCCCTTTTTCTGCTAGGAGGTAATCAAGTGCCATTCGGTTCTGTAACGTCACTGTCGTTATCGCTACCATCTCGGCGTTAAGTCTATCTCTCGTTTATAACGATAGGCTGGGTGTTCCTTGAGGTTTAGGCAGTGATGTACAAAGGGTACGACATACCCCAATGAAGTAAGTCTTATTATAGGCTTCATACCTACTCCATATGTTATTCATTATCATGCTTTTACCCTTCCATGACCCCCCACTGGTTATGTTTGGAATTGTATCGAGATTCCACGTCCCATACGTGAAGGTTGCACCACTGTACCCACTCCTGGTCACCTTTAATTCATATTCCTGCTCGCATTTACTCCAACCCAATGTGAAGCAAATCAGAATGATGCATAATGCCCAGACCAATCCCCTTACCAGGGGCCATTCCCATTCTGTATACGGTATCCACTCTTCCTCACTCCTTATACCCGGTATTTGTTTTGTTGTGTCCATTTCTACACTGGTGAAGGGTTATAGGTCTTTAGCTAGGGCCAGTGTTTCCACCTTCCCATTCCCTTTATATCAATACAGGCACACGTGTCTCCACTGATAAGGGCTTGATAAGGACCGGACCACCTTGGGGCAAACCCCTGCTTTGCAGGCAGGACCTTAACCATTACTTTCGTTCCTGCAGAGGGAACGTTTGTTAACGCAGTCAAGTCTAAATTGTTATCCTTTTCTTCCTGTCTTTCTCTAACCTGCTGTCTCATTTCTTTTAACTGCTTGCTTAATTCAAGGACATACCGGCGGATCCTGTCCTGTAAGGGTCCTAGTTCCTCTCCTCCCGTTATAATTCCATAAGGGAGTTGCATTGCTCGCTCTGTCATTAATTCATAGGGAGATAAGCCTGTCGTTCGATTAGGGATAGCTCGTAATTTCATCAGGACTGCGGGCATTTTTACCGGCCGTCCTGGATTATATTGTGCACACGTTAGGCACCTCTGACAGGATTTTGCTACATCTCTCCCTACACCTGGCCACCACCATTCTTGTTCTATTAAATGAATCTTGGCCCCCCTTCCAGTGTGGTCACTGCCGTGGTGCAAGTTCAAGAGTGTTTGCCGAATGCAAACGGGGGCTATTACTTTCCCGTTTTTCCGCCAAATCCCTTCTTCATCTTCTCTGCCTCCTACACGATACCATCCCTGCTTTTCTCCAGGCGGGGTGTCCTTGTGTGATCTTTTAATTGGCTTATGTATCTTACTACATAGGTTACATATATCAAATACACTATCATTACAAGTTGGAGAACTACCAGAGCGTGCGAAATAATACAAATCTAAGGGTGTGCTGATATATTAAGCCCAATATCCCACCAGTGTGAGTTGTCCTCTATGTTGTCAATTTCAATATCTATTCTCGAGTTGTCTTCTTCCAAAACATAAAAATGCTTTAGGGCGGAGTTCAGTCGCATCATGAGCTCACTGGTACCCTTAGACAACAGGGGAATGTAGTATCCGAATTGTGCCACATAATTGTGTAGCTCATACTTAAAAACGTGTTGGTTGATGGGACAGGTCCTGTTAGACCCATAAAGCATGGTAATTGCGGTAGTGATGACACAGGAGGCACCACCAAAATCACCTCATACTGGATTCGCACTGGTTTTCCCCACGCTCTGTTTCTTACAAAACACAATTATTACAGTCACAGTTAAAATCAGTCTTACAATCATTTCAAGCGACATTACAGTTTAACATCTAGTCAACAAATCATGGACTTAAAAGATTCTCCAGATCTCTCTTTTACTCATATCCATCTTGTGGATAATTCTTACTAAACATGATTTCTCCTTAGCCCTCAATTGTCCCAATCCAGATTCCATGTAACTCTCCACTTCAACTTCAATTTCAATCCCTCTAACAGGTACCAGTGTATTTAACTCTATTCTGATTGTTTCATTAATTAGATAGTTTCTCGATGGAGTATGTGTCAATGCTTTAAAAGTTGTCTCGTTCTCCTGAACCACATTAACCATTTCATGTTTTGCTGTTATCAAGTAACTGAGCATGTCTGAGACCCGTTCTTCAGTGCAGATTCAACATACATTCCCGGATGGCAACTGCCTCACATGTAACAAATCACATTTGCACACTCATATCGGTATCTCCATATCATGCCACATGTGCCTTTCTCGGGCCTTCAGGTATCTTATCAAAAGATTCTCTGGAGGTCTTTGTTCATCTTCCTCTGCATGGTCCCGATGTCTTTGATAGTGGCCAGGCTATCAAATTCAGTTTTCTTAAAAAGTTGATTATAGGCAAGGACACAAATGTCTCCAAGAGAAAGCTACCAATTTACTATTCTTAGCTACTCTTTCCTAACTTTCACTAGAAAGTTTTGAAAATTCCCCTTCAGTAGTGTAATTCTCCTGTTTTAATCTTACACCTTCAATCACTTCCCTTTAATTACCATTCATATCTCATTCATGAGCCCTGGAGAAACTTTACTGTCCAGTACAATATTTAAGCAACAAATCATAGATCAAATGTTCTCACTTGGTCCAAGTTATTAACGTTTTTTTATTTATCCTTATTTTAGAAGATCTTTTATTTTCCCAAAAGTAACCCAATATATAGTGCCTGAGTCCATTTTGTCATTTCAAAATTATCCCAAAATCCAACAGCAGTACTGTTGAACTGACAGGGTTTGTCAATGTTCAATTTCATTTCTATAACTTAAACAGCTGTCAGTTTGCAGGGTTTTTTTTTAAGAAGGCGGAGCGAAACATTGTCAGACGCACGCAATTGCGTCATTTCACGTGACTGAACACGAACAGATAAAACAAAACAAACTAATACATGCTTGTAGAAAACCATAAATTACATCATATTTCTTATTGTCCTTTCTTCAGATGCCTTTCCAAAATACTGTAAAAACATTGAATATAACTGGAGAAAAATTAGTTTTTCACATTTAAGCAAATCAAATCAAACTGCTTTGGAAGATTTCACCATAGCAACCGCGACTCCAAGGTTAAATCTTAGACCGAAACTTAATCTTTTGTTAAACAAACTTTTTGTTCTTCTCAGTTTTACACACCAGCTTAACTTAAATTGTAGTTCAAAGTTTTTTTTTCAATTCTTGTGGCACAATCTATTGCAGCCACACACCTCTTTAACTAACTGTTGAATCGGCTCTGCTTTCCCTGCAAAGTCTGATATAAAATTCCTGTCTATCCCTGACAGTAAAGGCGAATTTCCCTTGTGATTCCTCTGCCAATGGTATGGACCAGAACCCGTTCTGTATCCAAGACTGTAAATATTTTAAAGTCTGGTTTCAGACCATTAAATATCTTATTCAATGTGGTCTACACAAATTTACACCAACCAGAATTTCACCGTGCACAATAAAAGTCTGGTTTTAATAGGTTAATTAACCTCAATAACTCCAATTCAATCTAGATCAGTTTTTTGAACTAACCAGTAGCACTTGGAAAAGAAAAAAAAACACACTAACAAAGAAACAATTACTCATGCCTTGTAAACATTCAAATTCATTTTCTTCCAGGCACATTGGCAACTGTGACTTCAAGGCTGAAGCTTATTTTTTGTAAAACAATTAACAAACTTAAAAACACACGCTTGTCCATCATTCAAAACAAGTCTTCAAAGGGTTAAACAGCTTTTAGCTCTCTGTACAAAAGAGTGGGTGGAGCTAAAACAAAAATGACAGACACCTTTTTAAAGACAGACTTTCAGACAAAAGAAATACTGCAACTCCTTAAACATTCACAGTCAGGAAAACTTTCATACAAACTTAGATCCCAGCATTCCTTTTAAGATTCCTTTACCCTAGATTCTAATTTCTTAATGTTGTGCTTGTCTTCGTTCCACTTTTTAGTGGAAGCGGCTACTTGTCCCATTAGTCCAGCTAATTGATGTTTTGTCTTTCTTTTCCCCATCTACCCACTTTCTCTGTTGTTCTAAGGTCTGGGAAAAATCCCAGCCATCCTTTTGCATCTTCTTAATGAACGAGCGTCTGTCTGTCATATATTTATCAATAAGGGAACCCGCAGGTCCCCACTTAGTTTCCCCATCTGTCATCTTGCAGGCTTTTAAGCCCCCTCGTTGGGGGTTTCTGTTTATACTCACGGCCACGATTACCGTCTCAGCAACGTGTTTCCTCCACCGGAATCCGGCTCTAGGTCAGGGTGAACAGCTCCTTACCGCACCGCTTAAAACTACAGACAGTACACACTCGCGAATTCTTATACATTATGTACCTCTGCGTTTGTTCGCCACTACAGAGTTTGATGCCGAATGGTCCTTACTACTTGTGCTTCACGATCCTAAGTGCCTTGGTGCCTCTACGCCCACTTCATGGTCCTGACCATCGCGTGGGGGATTTCCCCTCTTAACAACCGGTCTAAGGCTGCGCGTTTGAGACAGGCACTTCCTTGTCCTTAGTCGATCAGCACAAGCAATCAATTCCCGTTTCTATCCGATAGTCCCATAAATTCCCCTAATTTTCACCCGTTTTTAACTGCATTGTTGGCTCAGTCTGACTCCCACAGTTCAATAATCTCTACTCCAGTTCGCCGATCGAGGCCAACCGATCAACTCACCAGCAGTGAGATCCTGCTCGCAGCGCCAATTTTTTGTGGGAAATCACCACTCGGAGTCAGACTTAAAGATTCAACATGCAGTTTATTGAACAAAGCTTTGGGAGAAGTGCTTCGCACTCCGCAGTGCACGCAGTCACCTTCTCAATTTTAAAATGGCTGTTGTGCTTCTTTCAATACATTCCACAAGCACAGCAGTCTTGGTTAGTTACACTTTAGCCAATTATTCCCCCCTAGCAACAATGACCTCCAATTACATTCCTTTAAGAACAACCGTTATCTGGACCTTGGTGGTCTGGCTTTTGTCTGTTCTGTAGTTTCATGCAATGACAGGATGTAGCTCAAGGTTAGTCAGCACATTTAATGTCTTTTCACTGATTCCATTTTGTTTCACAGAGTCCCTTTGTTCCACAGAGTCCATTTTGTTTCAGGTAACCATCTCACTTTTACTCCAACACCTGGGGACTGAGATACCCCATGATATCTCTCACTGACCATCGAGTGTCCCTCAACATCTGCACTCAGTGTTCACCTGGGGACTGAGATACCCCATGATATCTCTCACTGACCATCGAGTGTCCCTCACCATCTGCACTCAGTGTTCACCTGGGGACTGAGATACCCCATGATATCTCTCACTGACCATGGAGTGTCCCTCACCATCTGCACTCAGTTCACCTGGGGACTGAGATACCCCATGATATCTCTCACTGACCATCGAGTGTCCCTCACCATCTGCACTCTGTTCACCAGCACAGTCTGCAGGTGCAGGAGGAGGGTCCCAAATGTTGGCGATGCCGCGGGAACTGCAGCCTGAAACTTACCCGGGCACATGGCGTTCTTTAGCTGGGGCATAACAGTAAATGTAGAACAGAGAGATCAGTCTGTGAGGAGTGAGGGAGAGGTTTGAGAGTGAGCCGGACATCCCGTAATAGAAGTAAAACGGAAACCAAATTTCAGTGACACAGATCAAAGCCTGGTTTAGAGCATCGTTAAATTCCAGCTTTACATTACCAGCTTTTCTATTGAGCGAAGTGAGGCTGAGGTTATTGCTGCTTTCTGTTACGTAGAATAGGGAGGACTGCCTTTGAGCAGTGAGTTAGAGGGGAGGCTGGGCTCGGAGAGAGATTGAAACCAGGTTTACAGAAGGAGACAGCTTTCCAGCTTTCATTTGACGGATTTTCGATTGGAGCGGAGAGTGAAACTGAGGTTATTGGTGATTTGTGTGATACAAGTCCCTGTGTAACATTAACTGTTCCTTATTTTTTTTGCTGAGCAGGGTCGAGGGGCTGAATGGCCTACTCATGTTCCTATTTCTTATTCCCATTAAAGTTCCAATAAACACAGAACATACCCCAATACTGACCATAACATGCTCAGACCCTCCCCAGTTCCAATCCCCCTACACCCTGCATGCTGGGCAGCTGAAGTCAAGTTATGTTACTGCAGCAATGCCCAGCTGGTTACCATGGGCCCAGGAGAGATGTTTATTTATTTGTTTATCTCAGATCATTGCACTAAAATTCTTTTATTTTGACTAATTTAAAATAGACTGTAAAAGCTGGGGTTGTTCTCCTGAAAGCAGAGAAGGCTAAGAGGAGATTAGATAGAGGTGTCCAAAATCATGAAGTGTTTAGATAGAGAAAATAAAGAGAAAGTGTTTCCACTGGCTGAAGGGTCGATCACAAGAGGGCACAGATTTAAGGTGATTGGGAAAATAACCAGAGGCGACACGAGATAAAGCTTTTTACGCAACGAGTGATTAGGATTTGGAATGCACTGCCTGATATGGTGGTGGAAACAGATTCAGTAGCAGCCTTCAAAAGGAAAATGGAAAAATATTTGAAGGACAAATATTGCTGGGTTATGGGGAAAGACCGGGGGAGTGGAGCGAACTGGATTGATCTTCGAAAGAGCCGGCACAGACTCGATGGGCCGAATGGTCTCCTTCAGTGCTGTACTATATGATTATATGATATTCATATACTCAGTATTTCAATCAGAATATATATCATACAATTTGTTTAATATATTATAAAAATATCTTTATATTCAGCTTCCAATTTGTTATATATTCAGTATTAATATATTCAATATTCATATACATACTTATACATTTTCAATGAAGAACCTACCATTGAAAGTTATTCTTAATCTAATTTCACCCCAGGACTGAGATAGCCCATGATATCTCTCACTGACCATTGAGTGTCCCTCACCATCTGCACTCAGTGTTCACATGGGGACTGAGATACACTATGATATCTCTCACTGACCATCGAGTGTCCCTCACCATCTGCACTCAGTGTTCACCTGGGGACTGAGATACACCGTGATATCTCTCACTGACCATCGAGTGTCCCTAACCATCTGCACTGTGTTCACCTTGGGACTGAGATACCTCATGATATCTCTCACTGACCATCGAGTGTCCCTCATCATCTGCACTCAGTGTTCACCTGGGGACTGAGATACCCCATGATATCTCTCACTGACCATCGAGTGTCCCTCACCATCTGCACTCAGTGTTCACCTGGGGACTGAGATACCTCATGATATCTCTCACTGACCATCGAGTGTCCCTCACCATCTGCACTCAGTGTTCAACTGGGGACTGAGATACCTCATGATATCTCTCACTGACCATCGAGTGTCCCTCACCATCTGTACTCAGTGTTCACCTGGTGTTGTGGGAAATCACCACTCGGAGTCAGACTTAAAGATTCATCATGCAGTTTATTGAACAAAGCTTTGGGAGAAGTGCTTCGCACTCCGCAGTGCACGCAGTCACCTTCTCAATTTTAAAATGGCTGCTGTGCTTCTTTTTATACATTCCACAAGCACAGCAGTCTTGGTTCGTTACACTTTAGCCAATTATTCCCCCCTAGCAACAATGACCTCCAATTACATTCCTTTAAGAACAACTGTTATCTGGACCTTGGTGGTCTGGCTTTTGTCTGTTCTGTAGTTTCATGCAATGACAGGATGTAGCTCAAGGTTAGTCAGCTCATTTTAATGTCTTTTCACAGAGTCCATTTTGTTCCACAGAGTCCCTTTGATCCATAGAGTCCATTTTGTTCCACAGAGTCCATTTTGTTCCACAGAGTCCATTTTATTCCACATAGTCCATTTTGTTTCAGGTAACCATCTCACTTTTACTCCAACAATACCCCCTTTTGGTACTGGAGGATGTTCACGAAATCCAGATGACCAAACGACCTCTATGTGTATATATATATATATATACAGCCTTTGGGGAATGCACCTCACTGGTGTTCCGCACATATGACTCCAAGTCACTCTTCACATGTACCTGTCTAGGTCGCCCTCTCCTTCCTTGGCATCTTCGGGTGTTCCGATTAGATGATCTTCCTCGGTGACCATGCTGGCCCCTGGCACAATCCGAGCCATCATGACATTACAGCAGATATTAAAACATCCGATAATCAAGCAACAAGCAATTATTATTACAACAAGAATAATTAGTCCATGCATTAAATAAGAACCCCATGATCCCCCAAACAACCATTCCCACCAGTTTGCCCCTGCTGTTTCGTGTAACTTCCGAACTTCCCTCTGTGTGTGCTCAGCCAAATCAGTTATATTTTCTGAACTGTCAGGAATGTATGAACAGCACTCTGTCCCAATCAAAGCACATGTTCCCCCTTTTTCTGCTAGGTGGTAATCAAGTGCCATTCGGTTCTGTAACGTCACTGTCGTTATCGCTACCATCTCGGCGTTAAGTCTATCTCTCGTTTATAACGATAGGCTGGGTGTTCCTTGAGGTTTAGGCAGTGATGTACAAAGGGTACGACATACCCCAATGAAGTAAGTCTTATTATAGGCTTCATACCTACTCCATATGTTATTCATTATCATGCTTTTACCCTTCCATGACCCCCCACTGGTTATGTTTGGAATTGTATCGAGATTCCACGTCCCATACGTGAAGGTTGCACCACTGTACCCACTCCTGGTCACCTTTAATTCATATTCCTGCTCGCATTTACTCCAACCCAATGTGAAGCAAATCAGAATGATGCATAATGCCCAGACCAATCCCCTTACCAGGGGCCATTCCCATTCTGTATACGGTATCCACTCTTCCTCACTCCTTATACCCGGTATTTGTTTTGTTGTGTCCATTTCTACACTGGTGAAGGGTTATAGGTCTTTAGCTAGGGCCAGTGTTTCCACCTTCCCATTCCCTTTATATCAATACAGGCACACGTGTCTCCACTGATAAGGGCTTGATAAGGACCGGACCACCTTGGGGCAAACCCCTGCTTTGCAGGCAGGACCTTAACCATTACTTTCGTTCCTGCAGAGGGAACGTTTGTGAACGCAGTCAAGTCTAAATTGTTATCCTTTTCTTCCTGTCTTTCTCTAACCTGCTGTCTCATTTCTTTTAACTGCTTGCTTAATTCAAGGACATACCGAGTTAGAGGGGAGGCTGGGCTCGGAGAGAGATTGAAACCAGGTTTACAGAAGGAGACAGCTTTCCAGCTTTCATTTGACGGATTTTCGATTGGAGCGGAGAGTGAAACTGAGGTTATTGGTGATTTGTGTGATACAAGTCCCTGTGTAACATTAACTGTTCCTTATTTTTTTTTATTCGTTTGTGGAATGTGGGCATCGCTGGCAAGGCCAGCATTTAGTGCCCATCCCTGACTGCCCTTGAGAAGGTTGTGGTGAGCCGCCTTCTTGAACCGCTGCAGTCCCTGTGGTGATGGTACTCCCACAGTGCTGGTAGGGAAGGAGTTCCTCGATTTTGACCCAGGAATGATGAAGGATCAGCGAGATACTTCTAAGTCAGGATGATGTGTGACTTGGAGGGGAACTTGGAGGTGGTGGTGTTCCCAAGCACCTGCTGCCCTTGTCCTTCTCGGTGGAAGAGGTCGGGGGTTTGGGAGGTGCTCCCGAAGAAGCCTTGGCGAGTTGCTTCAGTGCATCTTTTAGATGTTACAAACTGCAGCAACGGTACGCCGGTGGTGGAGGGTGTGAATGTTTATGGCGGTGGATGGGGTGCCAATCAAGCGGGCTGCTTTGTTCTGGATGGTGTTGAGCTTCTTGAGTGTTGTTGGGACTGCACTCATCCAGGCAAGTGGAGCGTATTCCATCACACTCCTTACTTTTGCATTGTAGATGGTAGAAAGCCTTTTGGGAGTCAGGAGGTGAGACACTCGCCGCAGAATACCTAGCCCCTGACCTGCTCTTGTTGCCACATTATTTATGTGGCTGGTCCAGTTAAGTTTCTGGCCAATGGTGACCCCTATTATGTTTATGGTGGGGGATTCGCCGATGGTAATGCCATTGAATGTCAAGGGGCGGTGGATAGACTCTCGATTGCTGGAGATAGTCATTGACTGGCAATTCTGTGGTGCGAATGTTACCTGCCACTTATCAGCCCAAGCATGAATGTCGTCCAGGTCTTGTTGCATACGGGCATGGACTGCTTCATTATCTGAGGAGTTGTGAATGGCACTGAACACTGCAGTCTTCAGCGAATATCCCCATTTCTGAATTTATGTTGGAGGGAAGGTCATTGATGAAGCAGATTTAGATGGTTCGGCCTAGCAACTCCTGCAGCGATGTCCAGTGGCTGTGATGATTGACATTCTATCATCACAACCATCTTCCTTTGTGCTGGGTATGACTCCAGCCAGTGGAGTGTTTTCCCCCCGATTCCCACTGACTTCAGTTTTACTAGGGCTCCTTCTTGCCACACTCGATCAAATGCTGCCTTGATGTCTAGGGCAGTCACTCTCACCTCGCCTCTGGACTTCAGCTCCTTTGTCCATGTTTGGACAAAGGCTGTAATAGTGGCATAGTGGTTAGCACTGGTGCCTCACAGCGCCAGGGACCAGGGTTCGAATCTGACCTCGGGTGACTGTCTGTGTGGAGTTTGCACATTCTCCCCGTGTCTGCGTGGGTTTCCTCCGGGTCCTCCGGTTTCCTCCCACAGTCCAAAAATGTGCGGGTTAGGTTGATTTGGCTATGATAAATTGACCCTTAGTGTTAGGGGGGGATTAAATATGTGGGGTTATGGGGATAGGATGGGATATGTTAGGGGGAATTAAATACGTGGGGTTACGGGGGTAGGTTGGGATATGTGTACTGTGGGGATTAAAGCAGGGACAGGGTACTGGATTTGGATGATCAGCCATGATCGTATTGAATGGTGGAGCAGGCTCGACGGGCCGAATGGCCTACTCCTGCTCCTAGATTCTATGTTTCTATGTAATGTTGTCGGGAGCCGAGTGGTCTTGGCGGAACCCAAACTGGGCATCAGTGAGCAGGTTACTGGTGAGTAAGTGCCGCTTGATAGCACTGTCGATGACACTTTGCTGAAGATTGAGAGTAGACTGATGGGGTGGTAATTGGCCGGATAAGATTTGTCCTGCTTTTTGTGGACAGGACATACATGGGCAGTTTTGCACATTGTCGGATAGATGCCGGGTTGTAGCTGTACTGCCGCAGCTTGGCTAGAGGTGCGGCTTGTTCTGGTGCACAAGTCTTCAGCACAATAGCCGGGATGTTGTTGGGGCCATAGCCTTTGCTGTATCCAGTGCGCTGAGCCGTTTCTTGATATCACGTGGAGTGAATCGAATTGGCTGAAAACTGGAGTCCTGTGTTGCAGCTTCCCCAGTTTGGCACCTAATTTTTAGGTCCGCCTGGTGCTTCCCCTGGCATGCTCTTCTACACTCCTTATTGAAACAGGTTTGTTCCCCTGGCTTGATGGTAATGGTAGAGTGAGGGATATGCCGGTCCATGAGGTTACAGATTGGGTTGGAATTCAATTCTGCTACTGCTGATGGCCCACAGCGCCTCATGGATGCCCAGTTTGGAGCTGCTAGATCTGTTCTGAATCTATCCCATTTAGCACGGTGGGAATACCGCACCACTCGATGGAGGGTGTCCTCAGTGTGAAGACGGGACTTCGTCTCCACAATGACTGTGCGGTGGTCACTGCTATCAATACTGTCATGGACAGTTGCATCTGCGACAGGTAGATTGATGTGGACGAGTCCAAGTAGGTTTTTCCCTTGTGTTGGTTCTCTTACCACCTGTCGCAGGCCCAGACTGTCAGTTGTGTCCTTCAGGAAACGGCCAGCTCGGTCAATAGTGGTGCTGCCGAGCCATTCTTGGTGATGGACATTGAAGTCTCCCACCCAGAGTACATTCTGTGACCTTGCTATTCTCAGTGCTTCTTCAAGTGTTGTTCAACATGGCGGAATACTGATTCGTCAGGGCGGTAGGTAGCAATCAGCAGAAGGTTTCCTTGCCCATGCTTGACCTGAAGCCATGAGACTTCATGGGGTCCGTGGTCAATGTTGAGGACTCCCAGTGCCACTCCTTTCCGACTGTATACCACGGTGCCGCCACCCCTGGTGGGTCTGCCCTGCCAGTGGGACAGAACATACCCAGGGGTGGTGGTGGAGGAGTTTGGGACATTGACTGAAAGGTATGATTCTGTGAGTATGACTATGTCAGGCTGTTGTTTGACTAGTCTGTCGTACAGCTGTCCCAATTTTGGCGGGGGGGGGGAGGGGGAGATGGTCAGGAACTCGGGGGATGATGTCAGGAACTCGGGGGGTGAAGGTCAGGAACTCGGGGTGGGGGAGAAGGTTAAGATGACGGGGTGTGGAGAATAGCTGAATAAATCGAGGGTTGGGGGAGAAGGTCATACACTCGGAGCAGGTGGAGAAGGTAATATACTTGGTGAGGGGAGAGAATGTTGGGAAATTGAGGGGGAGAACGTCAGGAACTCTGGGGGAATGAGAAATTCAGGAACTCGTGATGGTAGGGGGAGAGAAGGTCAGGATCTCGAGGCGGTGAGAGAATGTCAGGAACTCGGGTGGGAGACAATCAGGAACTGGGGCGGGGGGAGAGAAGTTCAGGAATTGGGGGTTGTGGGGAGAAGATCAGGAACTCGGTGGGCTTGCGGTGGAGACCAGTAACTTGAGGTGAGACAGTCAGGAAGTCGAGGGGAGGGCGTGACAAAAGGTCAGGAACTCGTGGGAGGGGGCGAGTTGAAAAAGTCAGAAAGTCGGTGGGGAGGAGCTGGTGAGAGAAGGTCAGGAACCCGGGTGGGGGATGAGAGAGTCAGGAACACAGTGGGAGGGAGAAAGTCAGGTACCAGGGGTGTGAGAAGGACAGGAACTCAGTGTCGGTGGAGGGGAGAGAAGATCAGGAATTCGGGGGGATGAGAGAGAAGGTAAGGAAATAGGGAGTTGGAGAGCAGGTCAGGAACTCGGGGGTGGGGGAGAAGGTCAGGAACTCGGGAGGGTGGGAGAGAAGGTTAGGACTTTGGGGATTGAGAAGATCAGGAACTCGGCGGTGGGGGTGAGAAGGTCAGCAACTCGGGAGGGGGAATAACTTCAGGAACTCGGGGGATGGAGATAAGGTCAGGAATTCTTGGGTGTGGTGATAGAAAGAAGTTCAGGAACTAGGGTGGGCGTGAGAGAAGGTCAGGCACTCAGGGGGAGTGGAAGAGACTGTCATGAACTTGGGAAGGGGAGTAAGTCAGGATCTCCGGGGTGGGGGGAGAGAAGCTCAGGAACTTTGGGGAGTGAATGGGTGTCAGGAACCTGAATGTGGGTGGGGGATGGGGAGAGAAGTTCAGGAACTCGAGGGGTGGTGTGGGTTGTGGTGGTTGATATAATGTCAGGAACTCTGGGGGCGGAGAAGCTCAGGAACTGGAGGCGGGAGGTGTTGATAGAATGTCAGGATCTCAGGACGTGGGAGGGAGGAGAGAGAAGGTCAGGAAATCAGGGGTGGTGAAAGAAGGTGAGGAACCCGGGGGGCCAGAAGGTCAAGATCTTGGTCGGGCGGTGAGAGAGAAGGTCAGGAACTCGGGGTGTGGGGGGGGCGGGACTGAGAAGGTCAGGAACTCGTGGAAGAGAGAAGGTCAGGAATTCGGGTGAGGAGGTGAGTTGGTCATGAACACGGGGTGGGGGGAGAGAAATTCAGGAGCTCGGGGAGGGGGAGAGAAAGTCCGAAAATCAACTGGGGGGGAGAAGGTCAGAAATCCGGGGGGAAGAGAAGGTCAGCAACTCGGGTGGGAGGGAGATCAGTTCAGGAGCTCGGGGTGGGGGTTGCAAAGGTCAGGAACTCGTGGACGGGGAGAGAAGCTCCTAAAATCAGGTGGGGGGAGAAGATCAAGAACTCATGGGCCGGGGGGGGGGAAGAGGTGGTCAGGAACTCGGGTGGGAGAGAGCTTAAGGCAGGAACTCGGATGGGGGGATGAAAGTCAGGATCTCTGGGCGGCGGTCGGGGGGGGAGGGGCGGTGTGGAGAAGGTGAGAACTCGGGGGTGGGGAGAGCAGGTCAGGAACTTGAGTGGTGAGAAAAGGTCAGGACCATGCGGTGTTGAGAGAAGGTCAGGAAGTCGGGTGGGGGAGAGAACGTCAGGAACTATTGGGGGGGGGGGATCGGAGAGAAGGCCAGGAACTTTGTGGAGGGTCTAGAGATGTTCAACAACTCTGGCTGCCTAGAGAAGGTCAGCGGATCGGTGAGGTGGGGGAGAGAACGTTATGATCTCGCGGTGGCGATAAGGTCAGGGACGCGGGTGGGAGGAGGGGGAGAAGGTCAGAAACTGCGTGGGGGAAGAAGGTCAGGAACTCGGGTGGGAGAGAGCTTAAGTCAGGAACTCGGATGGGGGGATGAAAGTCAGGATCTCTGGGCGGCGGTCGAGGGGGAGGGGCGGTGTGGAGAAGGTGAGAACTCGGGGGTGGGGAGAGAAGGTCAGGAACTTGAGTGGTGAGAAAAGGTCAGGACCCTGCGGTGTTGAGAGAAGGTCAGGAAGTCGGGTGGGGGAGAGAACGTCAGGAACTATTGTGGGGGGGGATCGGAGAGAAGGCCAGGAACTTTGTGGAGGGTCTAGAGATGTTCAACAACTCTGGCTGCCTAGAGAAGGTCAGCGATCGGTGAGGGGGGGGAGAGAACGTTATGATCTCGCGGTGGCGATAAGGTCAGGGACGCGGGTGGGAGGAGGGGGAGAGGTCAGAAACTGCGTGGGGGAAGAAGGTCAGGAACTCGAGGGGTGCAGTAACTCGGGGGGTGGAGAGAAGATCAGGTACTCGTACCGGGGGAGAAGGTCAGGAACTCGGGCTGGGGGAGAAGGTCAGAAACTTTGACGGGAGGAGGTCAAGACATTGCACCGTTGGAGAATGTCAGGATCTTGGTTGGAGGGAGGTCAGGAACTTGGGTGGGGTAAAAAGATCAGGAACTTCGGCGGCGTTAGTAGGTCAGTAATTCGGGTGGTGGGAGCAGGAACATGTTTGCGGTTGGGAGAAGGTCTTAACCCACGAGGGTGTGCCCTGTCTGTTGCAAGTGCGCTCTGTTCTGTCTGGAGTAGGCTGTCTTGACCTCTAAGGGGACCAATCAGCAATCAGGACTTGTCATCCAAGGGGACCAATTAGAGCTTTGGGTGTTGCGAATAAACACGTCCGTTTTGAAATATTCCAGTAGGGTGACTCTGGGCTATCCTGTATCATCATCGGAAAAAAAAGTTATATTGTGCCCCTCCTTGTTGTAAGGGGCGCAACCAAAAAAGGAACTGAAACACAAAGTGTACTTTTCACCAAAGCTACAGGGAGCTGAATCAGACGCTGTTCTCCGTGTCTATCGGACACTCTGTTCCCTGCGGTGCCCACTGATCGCGATAGACCCCCAGTATAGCGCTGGGCACCGCACGCACCCTCTCCAGGCTTTCTGGGTCCCGGGGAATGGGACTGGGTGATTCTGCGTTTTATAAAGACTGGTTTCGGATATTCTCCAGACTCTAATACCAGCCTGATGACCTGTTCTCTTGTTCTCCACTATGCACACTCCCATGTCTCTCTTCCTTAATTACAGATCCCAAGACAGTCCCAAATCAGGAACCCGAGGAACAATCGACTCGCGAATCCGCTGACCGTTCCTCCTCTAGCCCAGCAGGGTCTGCAAGCTCAGGTAACTCTCTTGTGGGGTTCATTCAACACAGACTGTCCAACAACAACAACTTGTATTTATATACCGCCTTTAACGTAATAAAATGTCCCAATGTAAGTGCTGAAATCCGCATTCCCAGAGATTCATCCAGTCTCTTAATAGGGGGAGCGGGATGCACTGACTGACGTGTGTTGGATGAGGGGATTGAGGGGCTTTGGATGTGGGGGAAGCGTAACACAGTGGTTCTGTTACTGTGCTAATAATCCCGAGGCCTGGACTAATTATCTGGAAAATATGATATCAAATCTCACCACAACAGTTGGGGAATTTAATAAAAATCTGGAATTAAAAGCTAGCCCATTAAACTATCAGATTGTCATAAAAAATCATCCGGTTCACTAATGTCCTTTAGGGAAGGAAATCTACCGTCCTTACCTGGTCTGTCCTATATGTGGCTCCAGACCCACAGCAATGTGGTTGACTCTTAACTGCCCTCTGAAATGGCCCAGCAAATCACTGTTTTATTGAATAAGGCAGCTAATCACCGGCTTCTCAAGGGGAGTTAGGGATGGAGAATAAATACTGGTCTTGCCAGCGACGCCCACATACCAGGAAGGAATAAAAAAAAGCAGTGACTGAGGGACGTGGAATATAGTGACTGAGGGGAGTGGGATTAGATGATTCTGTGCTATATAAAGACTGATGTCGGGTATTCTCCGGACTCTAGTACCAGCCTGATGGTCTGTTTCCCACTCTGCACCCTCCTATGTCTCTCTTCCTTTTTTTACAGATCCAGAAACATCCCCAACTCAGGAAGCCAAGGAACAACCGACTCACCAATCCGATGACCGTACATCCACTATTCCAGTGGTGTCTACAGCCTCAGGTATCTGCCTTGTGGGGTCTATTCTACAGACTGCTCACCCAATGAAACTGCAGCAATCCTCAGTTACTCAGATTGATCCAATCTCTTACTTTGGGAAGTGGGATATACTGGCTGACGTGTGTGGTATCAGGAAACTGAGGGGATTCGGATGCAGCGACTGAGGGAAGTGGGATGCAGTGAATGAGTGGAGTGTGGTGTAGTGAATGAGGGGAGTGTGATGTAGTGAATAAGGGGAGTGGGAGGAAGTGAATGAGGGAGTGTGATGTTGTGAATGAGGGGAGTGTGATGCAGTGAATGAGGGGAGTGTGATGTAGTGAATGAGGGGAGAGTGATGTAGTGAATGAGGGAAGTGTGATGTAGTGAATGAGGGAAGTGTGATGTAGTGAATGACGGGAGTGTGATGTAGTGAATGAGTGGAGTGTGATGTAGTGAATGAAGGGAGTGTGATGTAGTGAATGAGGGGAGTGTGATGTGGTGAATGACGGGAGTGTGATGTAGTGAATGAGGGGAGTGTGATGTAGTGAATGAGGGGAGTGTGATGTAGTGAATGAGCGGTGTGTGATGTAGTGAATGACGGGAGTGTGATGTAGTGAATGAGGGGAGTGTGATGTAGTGAATGAGGGGAGTGTGATGTAGTGAATGAGGGGAGTGTGATGTAGTGAATGAGGGGAGTGTGATGTAGTGAATGAGGGAAGTGTGATGTAGTGAATGAGGGGTGTGTGATACAGTCAGTGAGTGAAGTGGTATGTAGTGAATGAGGGGAGTATGCTGTACTGACTTAGGGGAATGGGATTGGATGATTCTTATATAAAGACTGGTGTCGGACATTCTCCCAGTATCAGACTGATGACCTATTCGGGTGTTGTCCAGTCTGCACCCTCCCATGTCTAATTTTCTTTATTACAGATCCAGAGACATCCGCAACTCAGGAACCCGAGGAACAATCTACTGGAGAATCCGCTGAACATTCATCCTCTCTCCCAACAGGATCTGCAACCTCAGGTATCTACCTTGTGGCGTCCATTCTACACAGACTGTTCACTCAATGTAACTGCTCAAATCCTCAGTCCCTCAGATTCATCCCGTATCTTAGTGAGGGGAGTGGGATGTAATGAAGGAGGGGTGTGGGATGAGCGGACTGTGGGAAGTGGGATGAGGAGACCGAGCCGAGTTAGATGTAGTGACACAGGGGAGTGGGATGCAGTGACTGAGGTGTGCGGACCAGGAGACTGAGTGCAATGTGATGAGGTGTCTAAGGGAAGTGGGATGAGGAGAATGAGATGAACAGACTGAGGGGGGGGGGGGTGGTGTGGGGGATGAGTAGACTGAGTGGCGTGGGATGAGGCGACTGAGAGTCGTGGGATGAGGAGTCTGAGGCGAGTGGGGTGAGGAATGTGAGGGGTGTGAGATGAGGAGTTTGAGGCGAGTGGGATGAGGAATGTGAGGGGAGTGAGATGAGGAGTTTGAGGCGAGTGGGATGAGGATTGTGAGGGGAGTGAGATGAGGCGTCTGAGGCGAGTGGGATGAGAACCATGAAGGGAGTGGAATGAGTAGACTGAATGGAGTGGAACGATGTGACTGATTGGAGTGGGTAGAACAGAATGAGGTTCGTGGTATTTAGTGACTGAGTGGAGAGGGCTGAGGGGATTGAAGCGAGTGGGATGCCGTCACAGGGGGATTGGGATGCATTGAATGAGGTGAGAGGGAAGCAAATACTGAGGGGAGTGGTTTGCAGTGACTGAGGGGAGTGGAAGGCAGTGACTGAGGGGAATAGGATTGGATGATTATGCGTTTTATAAAGACTGGTGTCTGACATTTTCTAGGCTCTAGTACCAGCCTGATGACCTGTTCACATGTTCTCCACTCTGCGCTCTCCCATGTCTCTCTTCATTTATTACAGATCCAGAGACATCCCCAACTCAGGAACCCGAGGAACAATCAACTCGAGAAACCGCTGACCGTACATCTTCTGTCTCAGCAGGTTCTGCAGCCTCAGGTATCTGACTTGTGGGGTCCATTCTACACAGACTGCTCACCCAATGTTACTGCTGAAACTTCAGTCCCTCAGATTCATCCAGTCTCTCATTGCGGGGAGTGGGATGTAATGAGGGGGGGTTGTGGGATGAGCGGACTTTAGGAGGTGGGATGAGGAGACTGAGGGGGGTGGAAGGCAGTGTCCGAGGGCAGGGGGAGGAAGTGTATGATGGGAATGGGATGTAATGACTGAGCGGTGTGCGATGTAGCGACTGAGGAGATGTGATGTAGTGATTGGGGAGTTGCATGAGGTGAATCTTGGGAGTGGGATGTTGTGAATGAGGGCACAGGGATTCTGCGAATGAGGGAAGTGGAATGTAGTAGCTGATGGGAGTGGTATGCAGCGACTGAGGGGAGTGGGATGTATTGAATTATTGGAGTGGGATGCAGTGACTGAGAGGAGTGGGATGCAGTGAATGATGGAAGTGGGATATAGTGGATTAGGGGAGTGGGATGTAGTGAGTTAGGGGAATGGGATGAGTAACTGAGGGGAGTGTGATGTAGTGACTTAGAGGTGTGGGAAATAGTGAATTAGGGGAGTGGGATGTAGTGAATGCGGGGAGTGTGATGCAGTGAATGAGGGGAGTGGAATGTAGTGACTGAGAGGTGTGGGATGTAGTGACTGAGAGGTGTGGGATGCAGTGAATTAGGGAAGTGGGATGTAGTGACTGAATGGACTGTCATGTAGTGACTTAAGGAGTTGGCTGTAGTGGATCAGGTGACTGGTGTTGGGTGACTATGGGTTATTTAATGTCTGGGGTCTGGCATTCTGTGAACACATGTATCAGCCTGATGACCTGTTTGGTTGTTCCTCACTCCTTCACTCTCCCATGATTCTCGTCCTTTATTATAGATCAAGAGACAAACCCGACTCAAGAACCCGAGAAACAAACATCTCAAGAATCCAATGAGAAATCGTCCTCTATCCCAGCGGGGTCTACAGCCTCAGGTATCAGTCTGGTGGTGTTCATTCAAACAGACACTTCACCCAATGTGACTCCTGAATGCTCAGTCCCTGAGAATCACCCAGTCTCGAATGAGACCTTTCTCGGAGGACAGATTGCCCCGCACTCTAGCCAAGCTTCCTCGGATTTATCATTTCAAATCAGGGTGGGCAGTCAGGAAATGTGACAGAACCGGATGTGACTGAGAGAATCAGTGGTGGAGTCTGTGTCTTTTGGGGGAGGGGCAGTACCGATGAAGCTTGTGATACCAGGAGGGTTTGTTTCTGTCACTGGGTGAATGAATTGGAGGCGTGGATTTCACAGTGCAGAAACAGGCCATTCGCCCATCGGATCCATGCTAGTGATAATGCTCCATACAAGCCTCCTCCCAGCCTACTTCATCTCACCCTATCAGCACAACCTCTTCGACCTTTCTCCCTCACGAGTTTATCGAGCTTCCCCTTAAATGTATCCATGATATTCGCCTCAACTACTCCTTGTCGCGCGTTCCACATGCTCACCACTCTCCGGATAAAGGAGTTTCTCCTGAATTCCCTATAAGATATATCAGTGACTATCTTATATTTATGGCCCCTAATTTTGGATACCTCCACAAGTGGAAACATCCTCACTAGGTCTAAATTCTCAAACCCTTCATAATTTTAAAGACCTCTATCATGTCACCCCTCAGCCTTCTCTTGTCTAGAGAAAGTAAGCCCCAGCCTTTTCAATCTTCCTGATATTTGTACCCTTCCAGTTATGGGATCATCCTTGTAAACCTTGTTTTTGCACCTTCTCCAGTGCCTCGATATCCTTTTCATATTATGGAGACTTTAACTGTGCGCAGTTCTCCAAATGTGATGTAACGAAGGTATATGGAGTGTAGAACTGTGCCTCATACTCCAAGTGTGATCTAAGCTAAGTATATGGAGACCAGAACACTGCACACTGCTCCAAGTTTGGTCTAACCAAGCTATAAGGAGAGTAGAACTGTGCATCGTACTCCAAGTATGGTATAACCAAAGAATATGGAGACCAGAACAGTGCACATTGCTCCAGGTGTCGTCTAACCAAGGTATGTGGAGACCAGAACTGTGCAGAGAACTCCAAGTGGGGCTTACCCAAGGTTCTATATAAATTTAACATAACTTCCCTGCTTTCCAATTCAATTACTCTAGAAATGAACCCCAGTGCTTTGTTTGAAATACGATTTACAACACGTGGAATCAGAGCAGACATATTTGCCTTGGACTAAACCTTGAACTAAGATCCATTATTCCCACGTCAAAAAATCTGGGATAGCGGCACTTTATGAAGGGACAGTTTCAAAATGAATGTCCCCAGACACAATCTGAGGGAATAATTCTACCGGAAACTTTCTTGATATGACGGTTCACGAACTGAGATGTTATATTTTGTGCATATGGATTTTCACAAGTCATTTGATAAAGCGCCACACGAGAGCCTTGTTGTGATATTTAAGGCACGTTATGTTAACAGGAAACAGATTGGAGAATGAATGGATCCCAATGATTGAGTGCTTGTCACTACGTGTTCCACATGGCAGGATGGGTAATAGGTTGTCAGTTTTTTCCTACCACTCCCTCTCACTGTCTCACTCTTTCTGGCTCTCTGTCTGTCTCTTTTTCACTCCCTCTTTTTCTCTCTCTGTCCTTCATGCTCATTCTCTGTCTGTCACCCTCTGTCTATCTTTCTCTCTCTCTCTGTCTCTCTCTCTCTCTGTCTCTGTTTCTTTATCTCTGTCTCTCTAGCTCATTCTCTCTCTCTTTCTGTCCATTTTTTGTCTCTCCTCCCTTCGTACCTCTCTCTCTCTGTTTTTCTGTCTTTCTCTGTCTCCCTCTCTTTCTCTACGTATCCCTCTTTTTCTCTCTTTCTCTCAATCTGTCTCCCTTTCTCTCCGTCTTTCTCTTACGTTATCAGTCTTTCTTCCTCTCTGTCATTCTCTGCCTCTCTCACTTTGTCTGTCAGTCGCTATCTTTCTCCCTCTTTCTCTATCACTCTTTCTATCTCTCTCTCTCTCCAAATATTTCTCTTTCTCTCTGTGTGTCTCTCACTCTGTCATTCTGTCTCTCTCTCTCTTTTTCCTCTCATCTCTCTGGGTCTCTGTCACTATCTTTCCCTCTTTCGCTCTCTGTTTCCAACACTCTCTCTCTTGCTGTCTCCCGCTGACTTTCTTTGTCTGATTCTGTCTTTTCTCTTTCTGTCTCTATCTCTCATTCTCACTCTGTCTGTCTCTCTCTATATATTTATCTTTCTCTCTCTGTCTATTGATCCGTCAGTCCTGAATTGTCTCTTGTCTCTGTGCCCATCAGTTCAATGCCCGGCCCGGTGCTGTGAGAGCCCCGGACCGAGCAGGAAGTCCCACTCTTGACGCAGGGCTCATCTCCATCCTCTAGTTACCATGAGACTAATGTTTCATTACAGATTCGGGGAAGAAGACCAGTTCTGGAGCCAAGGGAGAGTCGAAATCAGAAGCTGATTGCAAACCGTCAGAGGAGGGACATTCAAGGCCAGGTATCAGTCGGCTTCTGGTAGGAACCATCCAATCAGACTCTTCCAGGATCGAAGCCCGGGAACATTCAGTCCGTGACTCCATCCTCGGACATTCAGTTATTGAACCTCCCCAATATCCTGCTTTATAATCTGACTGCTCAGTCTCAGTTATCAGAGCAAGTCTCTCCCAATATTAACTGCATAGAATAGAACAGGCCATTCGTCCCAAATGGACCATGCCAGTGTTTATACTCCACACAAGCCTCCTCCCACCTCTCTTCATCTAACCCCATCAACATATCATTCTATTCCTCCCTCCCTCATGTGTTTATCTGGCTACCCCGTAAATGCATCTATACTATTCACCTCAACCACTCACTTTCGGAGCAAGTTCCACATTCTCACCAATCTCTCGGTTAGGAAGTTTCTCCTGAAATCCCTATAGGATTTATTAGTGACTATCTTATACTTATGGCCCTTGTTTTGGACGCTACAACAAATGGAAACATCTTCCCTACATCTACCGTATCGAACCCCTTCAGAATTTTATAACCCTCTATCAGTTAACTCCCAAACCTTCTCTTTTCTACAGAAAAGAGCCCCAGCCTGTTCAGTCTTCTTTTGAAAACCCTCCCCCTCCCATTTACTGTCTTTCTTTTGGCTCTCAGGAGTCAGGAGCCGGGGTGGGGGCCTCATTCATTGCCCCTCCCCAGTGCCCTGTGAATGTGGAGCTGTGGGGCTGCCTTCTCGAGCTGCTGTGGGGAATTGTGGTGGTCGGGTCAGGGGGGTGTTGTGAAAGCAGCGACTGGGCCTGGAATTGTTCGCACAGACCCAAGTTCCCTGGCTCAGCTCCCAGAACAGAAGGTCCTCGGTTGGACTGGCACTCCGAGTTTGCCCCCCTCTCTGCCATCTCCCTGTACCCGGTTGATATTTCTGCCTCTAACTCTGCTCGGTGGGGGCGGGGGGGGGGGGTGGGGGAGGCGTTGGGCGTTGCAACTTAAGACTGGTTCTCTCAATGTTCCAGGGGTACCGAGCTTGTCGGATGAGGAGTGTGAGAAGGGCCGCGACGAGGTCCAAGTGATTAACGTCGGACAAACCAATCTGGACACACCCGCGAAACAGGAAGCCTTTCTCCGGCAGGTGAGGGATTTATTCTTCATTCATTCTCGGGGTGTGCCGGCACTGATTGACCAACACCAGTTGGCATTGATTGATCAACACCAGATGGCATTGATTGACCAACACCAGATGGCATTGATAGACCAACAACAGATGGCATTGATTGACCATCACCAGTTGGCATTGATTCACAATCCGTTTTTGGCATTGAGAAGAGGGTGGTGACGGGTCTTCTTCCTGAACCGCTGGTTGTGGTTTTATTCAACTGGTCTTAAGGGGGAAAGGATTCCACTTGTTTTAAGGGGAGAGGATTGCCCGGTATTAAGAGGAAGGGGATTCCCTTGGTTTTAATGAAAGGGGAGTCCCCTGGTTTTAAGTGGCTGAGGCTTCCTGGTGTTAAGTGGGAGGGGATTTCTCTGGGGCTAAGGGGAAGGGATTCCCTTGGTATTAAGTGGGAGGGAATACCCCTGGTGTTAAGTGGGAGGGGATTCCCCTGTTGTTAAGTGGATAAGTCTTTCTGGTGTTAAGTGGAAGGGGATACCCCTGGTGTAAAGTGGGAGGGGATTCCCCTGTTGTTAAGTGGATGAGTCTTTCTGGTGTTAAGTGGGAGGGGATTCTACTGGTGTTAAGTGGGAGGGTATTCCCCTGGAGTTAAGTGGGAGGGGATTCCCCTGGTTTTAAGTGGAAGGGAATTCCCCTGGTGTTAAGTGGGAGGGGATTCCCCTGGAGTTAAGTGGGAGGGGATTCTCCCGGTGTTAAGTTGATGAGGCTTCCTGGTGTTAAGTGGAAGGGGATTCCCATGGTGTGAAGTGGGAGGGGATTCCTCTGGTGTTAAGTGGGAGGGGATTCTCCTGGTGTTAAGTTTGAGGGAATTCTCCTGGTGTTAAGTGAGATGCGATTCCCCTGGTGTTAAGTTTGAGGGGATTGCCCTGGTGTTAAGGGGAAGGGGATTCCGCTAGTGTTAGGGGTTCGGTGATGTTTCATTGAGCATCCGGTAAGGTGCGGTGTAACTGCGATCCATCTCGATCGTACCTGTCTCTTCACCTGATGATTCTCATCCGTTCCCAGGTACGAGACATGCTGAAAGATCACCTCCCGTGCAAGAGATTCGTGCTGAAATCGGAAGATGGAAAGAATTAATGGAGCAGAACAGGAAGATGAGAGACTGTCAGCGGGTGGATTTCAACACTGTGCCTCTGGACAGGGTCCAGGAGCAGGGTGGGTGAGGTGGGGATGGTGGAGGCTGGCGGGTTAAAGGGGATTTTAAATATTTTTTGAAAGAGGTGTTTAAAATGTGTTTAAGAGATTTTTAAAAAGGGAGTTATAAAGGTGAATGGAAAGTGATTTTAAAGGTTTATAGAGGTGTTTAAAACGGGATAAAGGGTTTTTAAAAGGTGTTTAAAGGAATTTAATATGTCTTTAGACAGGGTTTAAAGAGGGGTTTAAATTGGGATTAAAGGTATTTTAAAGGGGTTTAATATGGGATTTAAAGGTCTTTTAAAGTTGCTTAATTGTGTTTAAGAGGGGATTTAAAGGTGTTTAAACGGTGTTTTAAAGGGGTTTATTAGGATTTTGTAAGGAAAGGGTTAATCAGATTGCCCTGCAGTGTGTTAATGTAATACTGGTGATGGGGTTTCTTTGTATTGTAGTAATGTCAGCTTTTAGCCTTTGTTTGTTGAGTAGGGAAGTAAGATTCTTCAGTGGGAATATCTTCACACAGTGAGAAACAAACGGCAATTCGAAGGTTGTAACCACCTGTTTGATGAGAGAAGTTAATTGGAGACATGGGTAAGGAACTTTTCAGCACAGACCAGGGAGGGTGAGTCAAGTAAGGGAAGTGAGGGATCTCTAGCTACAAGGACAGAATTTAAATCAGCGTTACCTGAAACATTATCATGGAGACCACTTGATGTACTTTGGAATCAGGCCGATTGTCATGCAGAAGGAGTAAGGAGGAGGTATAAAAGTGGGTGCTGGAACTAATACCTTGGATTCAGTTAAGATTTGATCAATCTGTCTAGCGAGCTCGGGATTGTAACACGTTTGAATTCTCAGGCTTAAACTCACAAGGTTTTTTCGGAAGCGTTGGCTGAAATGTGTATAATTATTGTATGCTTAATAAACCTGTGACATCTGGTATTCAGTCTTTTGAATTCTATTGATTAAAGGAGTAAATTATAAGTAAGCACGCACGCACTTATTCCTCCTCTAACATGATTCCACAGCTCACGCCAGTCCCTCACTACCCAGACTGGGCCTACAACTAACTCCAGACCCTCACTACCCGGTCTGAGTCCACACCTCATTCTAGTCACTCACTACCCGGTCTGGACCTACACGTGACTCCAGTCCCTCACTACTCGGTCTGGTCCTACACCAGACTCCAGTCCCTCTCTACCAGGTCTGAACCAGCACCTGACTCCAGATGCTCACTACCCGGTCTGAACTTACAGCTTTCTTCTGTCCCTCACAATCCGGTCTGGGCCTTCACCTGACTCCAGTCCCTAACTACCTGGTCTGGGCCCACACCTGACTCCAATCCTTCTCTACCAGGTCTGGGCCTACACCTGACTCCAGTCCCTCACTACCTGGTCTGGGCCCCACACCTGACTCCAATCCTTCTCTACCAGGTCTGGGCCTACACCTGACTCCAAATCCTCACTACCCGGTCTGAGCGAGCCTACAGCTGACTCCTGTCCCTCACTAACCGGTCTGGGCCTGCACCTGTCTTCAGATCCTCACTACCCGGCCTGAGCGTGCCCAAAGCTGACTCCTGTCCCTCACAATCCGGTCTGGGCCTACACCAGACTAGAGTCTCTCACTACCTGGTCTGGGCCCACACCTGACTCTAATCCTTCTCTACCAGGTCTGGGCCTGCTCCTGACTCCAGATCCTCCCTATCTGGTCTGAGCGAGCCTACAGCTGACTCATGTCTCACACTATCCGGTCTGGGCCTGCACATGACTAGAGTCTCTCACTACCTGGTCTGGGCACACACCAGACTCCAATCCCTCACTACCTGGTCTGGGACTACACCTGACTCCAGATCCTCATGACACGGTATGAGCGAGCCTACAGCTGACTCCTGTCCCTCACTATGCGGTCTGCGCCTACACGTGACTCCAGTCTCGCACTATCTGGTCTGGGCCAACACCAGACTCCAGTCCCTCTCTACCAGGTCTGGGCCTGCACCTGACTCCAGAACCTCACTACCCGGTCTGAGCGAGCCTACAGCTGACTCCTGTCCCTCACTGTCCGCTCTGGGCCTACACCTGACTAGAGTCTCTCACTACCTGGTCTGGGCACACACCTGACTTCAGCCTCAATCTACCAGGTCTGGGCCTGCACCTGATTCCAGATCCTCACTACCCGGTCTGGTTCTACACCCGACTCCAGTCCCTTTCTACATGGTCTGGACCCACACCTGACTCCAGGCCCTCTCTACCAGGTTTTGTTCTACACCTGACTTCAGTCCCTCACTACCCAGTGGGCCTACACCTGACTCCAGTCTCTCACTACCAGGTCTGTGCTTACACCGGACTCCAGTCCCTCACTACCCGGTCTGGGCCTACACCGGACTCTAGTCCCTCACTACACTCTCTGGGACTACACCTGACTCCAGCCCCAATCTATCAGATCTGGTTCTACACCCGACTCCAGTCTCTCAATACCAGGTATTTGATTACACCGGACTTCAGTCCCTCAATACCCGGTCTCGGCCTACACCCGACTCAAATCACTCACTACCCGGTTTGGGCCGCCACCTGAACCCATTCCCTCACTACTCTGTCTGACCCTACAACCAACTCCAGTCTCTCACTACCTTGTATTTGCTTACACCGGACTCCAGTCCCTCATTACCTGGACTGGGCCTACACCTGACTCCAGTCTCTCAATACCCGGTCTGGGCCTACAACTGACTCCAGACCCTCGCTACCCGGACTGGGCCTACACCTGAATCCAGTCTCTCAATACACGGTCTGGGCTTACACCGGAATCCAGACCCTCACTACCAGGTCTGGGCCTACATCTGACTCCAGGCTATCAATACCCGGTTGGGCTTACACCGGACTCCAGACCCTCACTACCCTGTCTGGGCCGACACTTGCCTCCAGTTCTTCACTACCCGGTCCGGGCCTACACCCGACTCCAGTCCCTTAATACTCTGGCTGGGCCTCTTCATCTTCTTAGGCACTCCCTCGGAACCGAGGATGAATTGCTTCACACATTAAAAATGAGTTCTCAGATGACTGATGAGTCCAATGTGAGACCTACAGTCTTTGTCACAGGTGGGGCGGACGGTGGTTGATGGGTCGGGTGGGTGGGGTGCTTGGGTTGACGTGTGCTCTTTGCGCTTGGCTTCTGCTTGCTCCCGGCGTAGAGACTTGAGGTGTTTGGCACCTTCCCGGATGCTTCTCCTAAACTTTGTGCGGTCTAGGGTCAGGGATTCCCAGGTGTCAGTGGGGGTGTTGCACTTTTTCAAGGAGGCTTTGAGTGGGTCCTGGTAGCATTTCCTCTGCCCACCTTGGGATCTGTTGCCATGTCGGAGCTCCGAGTAGAGCGCTTGTTTTGGGAGTCTCGTATCGGGCATGCGGAGAATGTGACCCATCCATCGGAACTGATCGAGCGTGGTCAAAGCTTCGATGGTGTGGGTGTTGGCCTGAGCGAGAACACTGACGTTGGTGCGCCTATCCTGCCAATGGATTTGCAGGATCTTGCGGAGGCAGTGTTGGTGGTACCTCTCTAGTGCTTTGAGGTGCCTGCTGTACATGGTCCATGTCTCTGAGGCATACAGCAGGGCGGGTATCACTGCTGCTTTGTAGACCATGAGCTTAGTGCCCGGTTTGAGACCCTGGTCTTCAAACACTCTCCTGCTCAGGCGACCGAAGGCTGCACTGGCATACTGAAGGCGGTGTTGGACTTCATCATCGAAGTCTGCCCTTGTTGACAGTAGGCTCCCGAGGTATGGAAAGTGGTCCACGTTGTATATAAGCATAGAAGCAGAGAAGATAGGAGCAGGAGTAGGCCGTTCGGCCCCTCGAGTCTGCTCCGCAATTTAATGAGATCATGGCTGATCATCCAAATTCAGTACCCTGTCCATGCTTTCTCCCCATATCTCTTGAACCCTTTAGCCTTAAGAAATATATCTATCTCCTTCTTGAATATATTGAATGAATTGTCCTCAACTGCCTTCTGTGGTAGAGAATTCCACAGGTTCACCACTCTCTGGGTGAATAAATTCCTCCTCATCTAAGTCCTAAATGGCTTACCCCTTATTCCAGGACTGTGACCTCTGGTTCTGGACTCCCCCGGCATCGGGAACATCCTTCCTGCATCTAGTCTGTCTAGTCCTGTTAGAATTTTATAAGTTTCAATCAGTGCCCCTCTCATTCTTTGATACTCTAGTGAATATAAGCCTAATCGACCCAATCTCTCTTCATATGTCATTCCTGCCATCCCAGGTATCAGTCTGGTAAATCTTCGCTGCACTCCCTCCATGGCAAGAACATCCTTCCTCAGATAAGGCGACCAAAACTGCACACGATACTCAAGGTGTGGTCTTAACCAGGCCTTGTTCAAATGCAGCAAGACATCCTTGCTCCTGTACTCGAATCCTCTCGCTATGAAGGCCAACATACCATTTGCCTTCTTAACCGCCTGCTGCACCTGCATGCTTACATTCAGCGACTGGTGCACAAGGACTCCCAGATCTCGTTGCACTTCCCCTTTTCCCATATCTATTGCCGTTCAGATAATAATCTGTCTTCCTGTTTTTGCCACCAAAGTGGATAACCTCGCATTTATCCACATTATACTGCATCTGCCATGCATCTGCCCAATCACCCAACCTGTCCAAATCATACTGGAATTTTTCTGCATCCTCCTCACAGCACACACGCCCACCCAGCTTTGTGTCGTCTGCAAACTTAGAGATATTACATCTAGTTCCGTCGTCTAGATCATTAATATATCTTGTGAATAGCTGGGGTCCTAGCATCGATCGCTGTGGTAACCCACTAGTCACTGCCTGCTACTCGGAAAAAATCCCGTTTATTCCAACTCTTTGCTTCCTGTCTGCCAACCAGTTCTCTATCCAAATCAGTACCTCACCCCCAATTCCATTTTCTTTAACTTTGCAAGCTAATCTCTTATGCGGGACCTTATCAAAAGCCTTCTGAAAGTCCAAATACACCACTTGTTTCTCCCTTATCTATTCTACCAGTTACATCCTCAAAAATTCCAATAGATTAGTCAGGCAAGATTTCCCTTTTGTAAATCTATGTTGACTTTGACCGATCTGTCACTGTTTTTCAAGTGCTCTGCTATTACATCTTTTATAATGGAATCTAGCATTTCCCCCACTACCGAGGTCAGGCTTACCAATCTATAATTCCTCGTTTTTTCTCTATCACCTTTTTTAAATAGAGGGGTTACATTAGCTAACCTCTAATCCATGGGAACTGTTCCAGAGTCCATAGAAATTTGAAAGATGACCAGCAATGCATCTACTATTTCAAGGGCCAGTTCCTTAAGTACCCTAGGATGTAGATTATCAGGCCCTGGGGATTTATCGGCCTTCAATCCCGTCAATTTCGCTAACACCATTTCCCTAAAAATACTGATTTCATTCGATTCCTCCCTCTCATTAGACCCTATGTTCCCCGACCTCTCTGGGAGGTTATTTGAGTCCTCCTTTGTGAAGACAGAACCAAAGTATGTATTTAATTGATCTGCCATTTCTTTTTTTCCCCATTATAAATTCCCCTGTTTTTGACGACAAGGGACCTACGCTTGACTTCACCAATCTTTTTCTCTTCACTTATCTATAGAAGCTTTTACAAGTCAGTTTTTTTGTTCCCCGAAAGCTTACTCTCATATTCTATTTTCCCCCTCTTAACTAAACCCTTTGTCCTCATTTGCTGAATCCTAAACTGCTCCCAATCCTATGGTTTGCTGCTTTTACTGGCCACTTTATATGTACTCTCCTTGGATCTTATGCTATCCCTAATTTCCCTTGTTAGCCACGGTTGAGTCACCTTTTTTGTTTTATTTTTATGGCAAACAGGGATGAGCAAATTCTGTAGTTCATCCATGCGATCGTTAAATGTTTACCATTGCCTATCCAACGTCAACCCTTTAAGTAACGCTCCCCAATCCATCCTAGCCAACTCGCGCCTCATACCATCGTAGTTTCCTTTATTTAAATTCAGGACCCTAGTCTCTGAGTCAACTACTTCACTCTCCATCTTAATGAAGAATTCTATCATATTATGATCGCTCCTCCCCAAGGGGCCTCGCATAACATGATTGCTAATTAATCCTTTCTCATTACATAATACCCAGTCTAAGATAGCCTGATCTCTAGTTGGTTCCTCGACATATTGGTCCAGGAAACCATCCCGTATACACTCTAGGAATTCCTCCTCCACAGTATTGTTACTAATTTGGTTAGCCCCATCTATATGTAGATTAAAGTCACCCATGACAACTGCTGTGCCCTTATTGCACGCGTCTCTAATTTCCCGTTTAATGGCATACCCAACATCAGCATTACTGTTTGGGGGTCTGCATATAACTCCAACTAACGTTTTCTGCCCCTTGGTATTTCTGAGCTCTACCCATACAGATTCCACATCAACAGAGCTAATGTCCTTCCTTACTATTGTGTTAATCTCCTCTTTAACCAGCAATGCTACCACACCACCTTTTCCTTTTTCTCTGTCCTTCCTGAATATTGAATACCCCTGGATATTGAATTCCCAGCCTTGGTCACCCTGGAGCCATGTCTCCGTAATCCCAATTATATCATATCCATTTACATCTATTTGCGCAGCTAATTCATCCACCTTATTACGAATGCTCTTCGCATTAAGACACAGGCCTTCAGGCTTGTTTTTTTAAAACACTCAGACCTTTTAGAATTATTGTTTACTGTGGCCATATTTGATTTACACCCTTGATTTCTCTGTCTTCCACTTTTGCTTTTCTCCTTCCTGCATTTTGCTTCAATCCTTGTTTTCCTTTCCTCTGTCTCCCTGCACAGGATCCCAACCCCCTGCCATTTTAGTATAAACCCTCTCTTGCAGTAGCAAACACTCCCCCTAGGACATCGGCCCCGGTCCTGCCCACGTGCAAACCCTCCAGTTTGTACTGGTCCCACCTCCCACAGAACCGGTTCCAATGTCCCAGGAATTTTAATCCCTCCCCCTTGCACCATTCCTCTAGCCACGTATTCATCTGAAATATCCTTGTTTCTACTCTGACTAGCACGTGTCACTGGTCGCAATCCTGAGATTACTACCTTTGAGGTCCTATTTTTTAATTTACCTGCTAACTCCCTATATTCAGCTTTTAGGACCTCATCCCATTTTTTTTACCTATACCGTTGGTACCTATATGCATCACGACAACTGGCTCTTCACTCTCCCCCTCCAGAATGCCCTGCAGCCGCTCTGAAACATCCTTGATCCTTGCACCAGGGAGGCAACATACCATCCTGGAGTCTCGTTTGCGGCCGCAGAAACGCCTATCTATTCCCCTTACAATAGAATCCCCTATCTCTATAGCTCTCCCGCTCTTTTTCCTCCCGTTCTGTGCAGCAGAACCACCCTTGGTGCCAGGAATTTGGTTACTGCTTCCTTCTCCGATAAGCCATCTCCCTCAACAATATCCAAAGCGTTATACCTGTTTGAGAGAGGGATGGCCACATGGGACCCCTGCACTACCTGCCTGCGCCTACTACGCTGTCTGGCGGTCACCCATTCCCTTCCTACCTGTGCAGCTTTTACCCGCGGTGTCACCAACTCATTCAACATGATATCCACGACTTCCTTAGCATCGTGAATGCTCCAGTATGTATCCATTCGCAGCTCCAGCGCCGCAATGCGGTCTGCCAGTAGTTGCAGCTGGATACACTTCCCGCACACATGGTCATCAGGGACACAGGAAGTGTCCCTGATTTCCCACATAGTGCGGGGGGAGCATGCCACGGGGCTGAGCTGTGCTGCCATGGCTTACCCTTTAATTAATTTAAATTAAATCAAATCAATTCAATACCACTAATTACACTACAATTAAATGATATACTCAAGGTATACCGATGCTATTATGTGGGCTTGGGAGAAGCTGATGATATCAGGTGGGGTGTGGAGTAGCTGAAGATATTAGGTGAGTGGGGAGGAGCTGAGGATCTTAGGTGCATAAATAGATATTGAAAGTCATGAAGTAATTCTGAAGCAAACAGGAGAGTAGTTCTTTTATTTGAAAAAAATAATATATTCACCAACTTCTTCAAAAAGCAGTAGGCAAAGTGACAAGCCAAGATTTTACTCTACACTATATCCTCAGATGTTCTGATAAACTTCTAAATCCAGACACAGTTGTAGATGCCTGCCTTTATTAATTATTATTGTTTTTTATTCAATAAACCGATGCTTTGCTTCAAATAATGAAGAGACATTCCTCTACATGACAGCTCACAATAGACATTAGAAAACATGCAGACTGTGCAGTTAATTGGCAAGTGAAATTTAACACAGATGAATGCGAGGTGTTGCACTTCTGTTGGAAAATAGAAACATCACGAGAGTGGTGTGTTTGATGTCGTATATATGGACTTTCAAAAGGCGTTTGACAAAGTACCACATGACAGACCTGTTCGTAAAATTGTAGCCCATGGGATTAATGCGACAGGGCACATGGAAACAAAATTCGCTAAGGGTCAGAAAGATGAGAGTAGTGGTGACTGGCTGGCTTTCAGATTGGATGAAAGAATACAGTGATGTTCCCCATGGTCGCAAGTAGGAGAAGTGCTCTTTTTTGACATATATCAATGAACTAGTGTTGGGTATACACGGCATCGAAGCTCGGAAATGTAGTACACGATGAGGAGGATAGTAAGAGATTTCAAGAGGACATATACTGACTGGTAAACATGAGAGCATAAGAAATGTGAGCAGGATTAGTCCATTCGGCCCTTCCATCTTAAACCACAATTCAATATCATCATAGCTGAGCGTCGGTTAAAAGGACATTCATGTAACACCTTCTAACTGACCCTCATTCCTGCATCTACAGTTAGCTCCTCACTCATTTTACTGGCATATTTTGCTTTAACAGAATAAAATATCAATGGTGCCAAAAGATGAGGAGAAATGTATTCACTCAGAGGGTGATGAATCTTTGGAATTCTCCACCCCAGAGGGCTGTGGATGCTCAGTCGTTGAATAAATTCCAGACAGAGATCGATAGATTTTTGAATATTAAGGGGATCAAAGGATGTAGGGATATTTCAGGAAAGTGGAGAAGAGGTAGAAGATCAGCCATGATTTTATTGAATGGTGGAGCAGGCTCGAAGGGCCAAATGGCATACGCCAGCTCCTATATCTTATGTTCTTATGAAAGTAAGACCCTAAATGCAAAGCAAATTGGGTCGATATTGACCCTTATAAATAGCTACTCAGGCTGGAGGGTCTGAGAGCTTAACATAAGAACATAAGAAATAGGAGCAGGTGTAGGGCATTTGGCCCCTCGAGCCTGCTCCGTCATTCAATAAGATCATGGCTGATCTGATCTTGGCCTCAACTGCACTTTCCCGCCCGCTCACCCTGACGCCCCTGTAGCTCAAATATCTGTCTATCTCCGCCTTGAATATATACAAGGACTCCGCCTCCATAGCTCTCTGGGTTAGAGAATTCCAAAGATTCACGTTCCTCTGAGAGAAGAAATTCTTCCTCATCTCCGTTTTATATGGACGACACCTTATTCTGAAACTATGCCCCCTAGTTCTAGATTCCCCCACGAGGAAAACATCCTCCCTGCATCTACCCTGTCAAGCTCCCTCAGAATCTTATATGTTTCAATAAGATCACCTCTCATTCTTCTAAACTCCAATGTGTATAGGCGAAACCTGCTCAAACTTTCTTCATAAGAAAACCCTTCCTCTCAGGAATCAACCTAGTGAACCTTCTGTGAACTGCCTCCAATGCAAGTATATCCTTCCTTAAATAAGGAGATCAAAACTGCACGCAGTACTCAAGATGTGGTCTCACCAGCGCCATGTGCAGTTGTAGCAAGACCTCACTGCTTTTATACTCCATTCCCCTTTCAATAAGGGCCAACATTCCATTTGTCTTCCTAATTATTTGCTGTACCTGCATGCTAACATTTTGTGTTTCATGTACGAGGACCCCTAGATCCCTCTGTACAGAAGAATTTTGTAGTCTCTCTCCAGTTAAACAATAGTTTGCTTGTGCTTTCTTCCTACCAAAGTGGATAACCTCACATTTTACCCGCATTATACTCCATCTGCCAATTTTTTGCCCACTCACTTAACCTATCTATGATCCTTTGCTGACTCTCCTGTCTTCCTCACAACTTGCTTTCCCACCTATCTTTCTATCATCAGCAAATTTGGCAAAACTGAACGTGGCAGACAAGCAAAGGTCTCTAGGGATAGAGGGATACAAATAATTAAAAGCAGTTTCACATGTCAGCAAATCAATTATAATGCTAACAATGAACTGGGGTTTATTTCTAAGGCAATAGAATTCAAAAGTTGTGAAGTTGGCAAATGGTGGGCAGTGGTGTTCCACAAGGATCGGTGCAGGGACCACTTTTGTTCACCATTTACTTAAACAATTTGGGCTCAGGAATCGGAAGTGCAATTTCAAACTTTATGGATGCCACATAAATGTGGGATTAAAGTTAATACAGAGGATGACTGCGACAAAGTACAGGAAGACGTTATTGAACTGGGAGAATGGGAGTGTAATTGACAACTGAAGCTCAATTTGGAGAAGTGTGCGGTAGTGCATTTTAATAGGAGGAATAGGGAGGTCACATACTCCTTGGAAAATAAGATCCAAACGGGGTAGAGGAACAGAGGGATGTGATAATACAGTTAGATAAATCACGAGAAGTTGCAATGGAGGTTGAATAGGCCATAACAAACAAAGAAAGCACTAAGGTTCATTTCTAGAGAGTTATAATTGTAAAGCACAGACGTTATGTTAAACATGTATGGAAACTTGGCTGGACCACACTTGGAGTACTGCGAACATTTCTGGTCTCCATCTTATAAAAAGGCATAGACGGACTGACGAATGTACAAAAAGTATTGACTAGAATGATACCAGGCATGAAATTTTACACCTGTGAGGAAAAACTGAACAGGCTGGGGCTTTTATCTTTAGGAAAAATGCTGACGGATGATCAGACAGAGTTCGTTAATATTTTGAAAAAGTTTGATAGGGTATACAGAGAAGATGTTTCCACTTGCAGGAGAGACCAGATCTCGGGGCCATAGATTAAGATAGTCATTATATAATCCCATTCACAATTCAGGAGAAATCTTTTTACCAAATGAGTGGCCAGAATGTGGAACTCGCTACCACAAGGAATAGTTGATGCGAATAGCATACACATTTTAGGGGGAGCGAGAAAAGCACATGAGGGTAAAGGAATAGAGAGGTATTTTGACTGGATTAGACGAAGGAGGGTGGGTGGGGGCTCGTGTGGATCATGGACACCAACATGGACATTTTGGGTCTACTGGCCTGTCTCTGTGCTGTAAATACTTTGTATATTGTATTAAACTTGTATAGGACCCAGGTCAGGTCACACCTAGAGAACTATGCATGTTTATGATCTCCATACTATATAAAGCGCATAGAAGCACTGGAGAAAGTGCAAAAATAGTCACAACAACAACTTGCATTTATATAGCGCCCTTAACATAGTATAATGACCCAAGGCGCTTCACAGGAGCGGTATTGAACAACATTTGACACCGAGCCACATAAAAGATATTAGGAACGATGAGCAAAAGATTTGCACAGAGGTAAGTTTTCAGCAGCAACTTAAAGGAGGAGGGAGATTTAAAGAAACAGTGAGGTTTATGGAGGGGATTCCTGAGCTTACGAACCATGAAGCGGAAAGCACAGCTGCCAATGGTGGCGCGGTTAAAGGCGGGGATGTGCAAGAGGCCAGAATTAGAGGAGCAGAGAGATCTCGGGAGTGTTGTGGGGCTGGTGGAGTTTGCAGAGGTAGGGAGGGCGAGGCCATGTAGGGATTTTAAAGCAAGGAAGATAATTTTAAAATTAAGGTATTGCTGGAATGGGAGTCAACGTTGGTCAACGACCACAGGGGTGTTGGTTTACCGGGATTTGGTGTGCTTTAGGTTATCGGCAGCAGAGTTTTGAATGAGCTCTAGTTATGGAGGGTGGGAGATGGGAAGCCGGTCAGGAGGGATTTGGTGTTATCAAGTTTAGAGCTACCGAAGGCATGGATGATGGTTTGAGCAGCAGATGAGCTGAGGCAGGTGCGAAGTTGGGCGATGTTACGGAGGTGGAAGTATGCCGTCCTGATGATGGAGTGGATATGTGCTCAGAAGATCATCCTGTGGTCAAATGCGACACCAAGGTTGCAAGCAGACTGATTCAGCCTTAGACAGGTGCTATGGAGATGCGTGGAGTCGGTGGCTAGGCAACGGAGTTTGTGGCGGGGTGACAATAGCTTCGGTCTTACAAATATTTTGTTGGATGGCACCAGAACTGAAAGATTACAGCTATCGGGAAAGATTGAACAGGTTGGCCCTTTCTGCTATTGACGAGAGAGGACTTAGATGAGGCCTGATAGAGATCTTTAAAATTATGAATGGTTTGGGCAGGGTGGATGTGGAGAGATTGTGTCCACTTGTGGGAGATTACAACACTTCTGGTCAAAAATACCAGATGGTTACTAATAAATCCAATAGGGAAATAAGGAGCAATTTCATTCCTCAGGGAGTGTTTAGGATGTGGAACTCACTACCACAGGAAGTGGTTGAGGCAAACAGCTTAGATTATTTCAAAAGGAAAATAACGAGTAAATGAGAGAAAGGGGAATAGAAAGAAATGCTGAGAGGCTGAGATGAGTTAGATACAATGGGAGGAGACTCGTGTGGCGCATAAACACCAACACAGCCTATTTGGGCCGAACGGCCTGTTTGTGTGCTGTATGTTCCATGTAATATAATCCCCAGAACTGCAGCTCAGCTCTGTCTGCCGACCTATTGACGAGGCTCTTACTGTGGAAGCTGCGAATGAATTGCTGCACTAAAGAGCTGAAGGGACTCTTTACAGAAGAGCTCAGATGGAATGCAGCAAACTAGTTGTCCTGTCCCGAAAGACAATGTTGGAACTGTCAATCAGAAATAGTGCCGAGTCCTAAGCACAGTGCTCGCCCCGCCGCTGGGTGTATTTTCAGATCACCAGCGATTCCTGGTGTAATTCAGTGGATGGCAGTCTGGGGCTGAATATTACATTCCTGGACTGGAAACACTGGGACCCGCCTCTGGGCTGCGCTCAGTTGTTCTGATTATTAATGAATTGAATAATTGAGGTAACTGGATATTTCACCGCGTTCTTCACCTGCGCTCTGAACTTGGACTGGGTCACCCCATAAATAAATGTGTTTGTGCAGCAACTTAAATTACGCAGCATAAATCCGACTTGTCCAAAGATATATAAAGAATCATTGTAATAACCAGGATGTGTTCCTGTAATGGTATAATATAAGAAATTTATAACATTCACCAACCACAGCAGTATGAAGCTGCCGGATATGGTGAAGAGTAAAATCACAGCTTTCCTTCTGCTCTCCATCTCTGGGTCACTGCCATTCTCTCCCTTGCTCTCACCCCTCAATTCCTTACGGACTCGACTGGCCACTAAAATGTGTCTGACTGTCAGAGCGTTGAACAACAGAATTAAAGCGAATGGGACCAATGGGGTAAAAACCGTATCAAACCAGTCAAATCCCACCCATCCGGGCTCAGTAAAATAGTTTGGGATTTCGTAACAGAACCACGGCACATTGTCGATTATCTCCTCAGGTTCAATTATAAAGTAGAAGGGAACGTTTTTTAAACAGATCAGAATGCAGGTTGTTCCCAAAACCACAGCCGCAGTTTTCTCGGTGCAATATTTAGTCTTGAGCTTCTGGCAACAAATGGCCACAAATCGATCAAAGGTGAAAGTGACGGTGAACCAGACAGAACAGTCTGTGGCTGCATGGACCAGGACTAAGATAACGGTACACACAGGGGTGATGTCCAGGAAAGATAATGGGAAATAGTGCCCATTGATCCGGTTCAGTATGACCTCAGTGACAATGAGCAGGAGATCCGCCGCTGCCATGGCCACCAGGTAGCGCGTGGTGCAGGTGGAGAGCCCGCACTTTCCCCGGGACAGGATCACAATCGCCACAATATTCACTGTAAAAAAAGAGAAGGGATAAATACTGGATATTACTGACCAAGCATTCTCCGTGTCTGAGTCAAGAGAGTAAGGGCTGGATTTTAACACCCCAAAAACGGACGGGATGAGGTAGGGTAAGAGTTTCAAATTTAAAATTTCTTCCAGACCCCAGCCCGCCTCTAATCCCCCCGCTGCCGAGTCTAACGGAGACGTGACAGGAGGCGGGCAGCGATTCGCTCTCAGGAGGCGGGTTAGAAATTTAAATATGTTAATGTGGCAGGCAGCCTCTGATTTAACCTGATTTACAGGTTTAACTATGGTTGATCAGGCTTGCTGGGCATAGAGAATGCTTTCACCCGATCCCCAAAGTTCTACCTATCTTCCCCATTGCCCGACCCCCCCACCCCGCCCCCCCGCCGGATAGAACCCAAGACTGGGGATTGGACACACACCCGGGAACGGTCAAACCCGCGGGTCCATGATCGGATACACCCGGGATCGGACTACCCATCCCTCACAGTTTAGTGCATCGGACCTACCTGATCCTGCTCCGGAGTCCTCCCACCTCTGTCCGACAGGAAGCCTGACTGTCAATCAGTCTTACTTCCGGGGTGGGGAACCAGTCAAGGACAAAGGACGGACGCTGTGGAGTTAAGGTACCCCAACATACGGTAATACCCGGACTTCCGGGTATCCTGTCTGAAACTCCGCATCCAGCCCCCACACCCCGAGTCATCGCCTTCATCAACCACCCCTGTCAATATCCGGACCTAAGTATTTGAGCAAAAGAAAAATACTGAGACTGCTTTAAATCTGACTGAAGAAAAGTCAATGCTGAAAACACTGAAAAGGTCAGGCAGCATTTGTGTAGAGAGAAACAGAGTTAACATTTCAGATCGATGACCTTTCATCGAACTGAAAGATATGAGAGATTAACAGTATTAAAGCAATGATAGAGTCAGAGAAGAGTGCGGTAGCATAAGGAAAGAAGAAAGAGGAATGTCTCTGATCGGCTGGAGGGCAGGAGTGATTCAATGACTAAAGGGATTATGACGTATGGGACAATTAAATAAACAGAAGATGGGTCAAGAGGAGGTGTAAATGGTTACAGCAGAATAACAGAGGGGAAGGGAGCAATGAAAATGTGGCAGAGGAAGTTGTGTAGACCCCAGATGCTTGGACCAGCCCGTCCGCCGTGGAGCGGGACGCCACACCAAGCCACAGCACACACCTCCTCAATTATCACAGTGGCTCTGGTGGAGCCATCCTCTATTACCAGCACATGTCGCCCGAAAAAAGGGCAGCGGAGGTTAGGATGTGAAGTTTTAAACTTAGTGTTGAGTCCAGCAGGCAATCAATTGCCTATTTGGAAAATACGGTGCTGCTCTTCATTGATTTTAAAAGGGGAACAGTGTAGAAGGCCGAGAACAGAGAAGCCAGAGTGGGAGTGGGATGTAGAATTAAAGTGGCAAATGAGCTGAAGCTCAGGGTCAAGCTTGCGGACTGAATGGAGGCGTTCAGCAAAACAATCACTCAATCTGCGTTAAGCCTACCCTATGTACAAGAGACTGGATAGTGGGCAGCGAATACGACATACCAAATTTGAAGAAGTACAAGTAAATTAGTGTTTCACGTGGATGGAATGTTTGGGGCCGTGGCTGGCGGGATGGAAAGCGGGGAAAGGGCGGCTGTTCCATCTCCTGCCTTTGCATAGGAAGGTGCTGGGGAAGGGGAGCAGATGTTAGGAATGACAGAAGAGTGGACCAGGGTGTTGCGGGGGACGGGAGGACGGGAAGACAGGGGACGATATATTTGTTGGTGGCATTAGCTGGACTTGGCGGAAATGACAGAGGATGAGCCATTGTATGTGGAGGCTGGTGGAGTCTAAGGTGAGGACAAGGGGAACCCTATGTGGGTTCTGGCAGGGAGGGCAAGAGGTGATGGCAGCAATCCAGGATTGACACGGTCGAGGGCCCCGTAAACCACAATGGAGGTGAATCCTCGGCTGAGCAAAAATGAAGACATTTCGTAAGCAGTGGTCTGGAAGGTAGCATCATCAGAACAGGTGCAACGGTGGCGGAGAAACTGTGAGAACAGAATAGAGTCCTTCCAGGAAGCTGGGTGGGAGGAAGTATCAACAAGATTCCTGAGGGAATCGGTGGATTATAGTAGATATTGATGGACGGCCGATCACCTGAAATTCATATGGAGACGTGGAGGAAGGGAAGGGAAGACCACTATGGTTCATCATTCACAAATAGTGTGTCCTCTATTTAAAATGGAAGATAGTACAGATCCAAGTAGCTATAGACCAGTTCGTATAACGTCAGTGGTAGGAAAGCTAATGGAATCCTTGTTCAAAGAACTAATAGAAAAACATCTAGAAACACAAAATATATTAAACAGCAGTCAGCTCGTATTCCAAAAGGAAAGGTCATGCTTGATCAACATTATTGAATTCTTTGAATGAGTATCAGAAATCGCAGATCAGGGTAACGTAGTAGATGTAATATAATTTGATTTTCTAAAGCCCTTCAATAAGTTACTGCATAGCAGACTGATTCACAGAGCGAGTGGGGTTAGGGGACAAGCAGCGGAATGGAGAGCAAGTTGGCTGCAAAAACAGCAAGGGATAAAGGTATTTAGTCAGATTGACGGAAGTTGAGAAGTGATGTTCCACATGCATCAGCGGTGGGATCACAGTTGTTCAACATTTACATAACCGATATGGATTTCGGGAAACAGAAGCACAAATTCAAAATTTGCAGACGAAACCAAATTGGGAATAGAGGTAAAACAGTGTAAGAATGCAATACAATACCTGAAGACATTAATAAACTTGCAGAATGGGCGGTTAAATGGCAAATTAATTTCAATATAGCTAAATGTGAGTTGTTGCATTTTGGTAGAAAGAATAAGCTTCACAAATACTCATTGTAAAATGAGAAACTGAATGGGGTAAAGGGGTAAAAGTGTTTCAGGGGTACAGATTCACACATCATTTAAAATATCAACGCAGGTTAATAATGTCATAAAATGCAAACAAAGCCCTGGGGTACATTTCTAGAGGAATACAATCTTAATGGAAAGAGGTTATCATAAACTTATATAGATCCTTGGTTATACCACACTTAGCGTTCTGTGTACAGTTCTGGTCTCCATATTACACAAAGGATATCAAGGCACAGGAGAAGGGGCATTTTTTTACAAGGCTGATACCAGAGCAGAGAGATTATAAACATCAGGAAAGATTGTAGAGGCTGGGGCTCTTTTCTTTACAAAAGAGAAGGTTGAGGGGTGGCCTAATAGAGGCCTTTAAATTATGAAGGTAACATAGGGCAGATGTTTGTATACTTGAGACGTGAGTCCAAACTGGAGACCATCAATATAAGATAGTCACTAATAAATCCAATAAAGAATTCAGGAGAAATGTTTTTACTGAGGGACTGGTTAGAATGTGGAACTCGCTACGACTTTGAGTACTTGAGATGAATAACAGAGATGCATTTAAGGAGAAGCGAGCTAAGTACACGATGTTGAAAGCAGTAGAAGGATATGCTGATAGCGTTAGACGAAGAGGGGTGGGAGGAGGCTCATGCGGAGCATAAACACCCGGCTATCGTGCTGAAGACATGTGCTCCAGAACTAGCCGCGCCTCTAGCCAAGCTGTTCCAGTACAACTACAATACTGGCATCTATCCGACAATGTGGAAAACTGCCCAGGTATGTCCTGTCCACAAAAAGCAGGACAAATGCAATCCGGCCAATTGCCACCCAATCAGTCTACTCTCAATCATCGGAAAAGTGATGGAAGGTGTCATCGACAGTGCAATCAGGCAGAACTTAATCACCAATAACCTGCTTACTGATGCACTGTTTGGATTCCGCCAAGACCACTCGGTTCACAACATCATCACAGCCTTGGTCCAAAGATGGACAAAGGAGCTGAATTCCAGAGTGAGGAAAGAGTGACTGCCCTTGACATCAAGGCAGCGTTTGACCGAGTGTGGCATCAATGGTAAAACTGAAATCAATGGGAATCGAGGGGAAAACTCTCCACTGGCTGAAGTCATACCTAGCACAAAGGAAGATGGTTGTGGTGATTGAAGGTCAATCATCACAGCTCCAGGACATCGCTGCAGGAGTTCCTCAGGGCAGTGTACTAGGCTCAACCATCTTCAGCTGCTTCATCAATGACCTTCCCTCCAACATAAGGTCAGAAATGTAGAAGTTCGCTGATGGCTCCTCAGATAATGAAGGAGCCCATGCCCACATGCAACAATACTTGAACGACGTTCAGGCTTGGGCTGATACATGGCAGGTAACATTCATGCCACAGAAGTGCCAGGCAATTACTATCTCCAACAAGAGAGCGTCTGACCTCCGCCCCTTGACATTCAATTGCATAACCATCGACGAAACCTCCACCATCAACATCATTGGGGTCACAATTGACCAGAAACTTAACTGGACAAGCCACATAAATACTGTGGCAACAAGAGCAGGTCAGAGGATAGCTATTCTGTGGCGAGTGTCTCACCTCCTGACTTCACAAAGCCTTTGCACCATCTATAATGCACAAGAAAGGAGTGTGATGGAATATTCTCCACTTGCATGGATGAGTGCATCTCCAACAACACTGAAGAAGGTCGACACCATGCAGGACAAAGCAGCCAGCTTGAATGGCATCCCATCCACCAACTTAAACATTCACTCCCTGCACCACCGGCGCACCGTGGTTGCAGTGTGTACCATCTACAAGATGCACTGCAGCAACTCGCCAAAGCTTCTTCGGCAGCACCTGCAAAACCCGCGACCTCTTCCAACTAGAATGACAAGTGCATCAGGCGCATGGGAACACCACCACCTCCAAGTTTCCCTTCAAGTCACAAACTATTATGACTTAGAATTATATCGCCGATCCTTCATCATCGCTGGGTCAAAATCCTGAAACTCCCTCCCTAACAACACTGTGGGAGCACCTTTACCACATGGACTGCAGACGTTCAAGTAGGCGATTCACCGCCACCTTCTCATGTTCAATTAGGGGCGGGCAAAAAATGCTGGCCTTGCCAGCGACGCCCACATCCCATAAACGAATTTAAAAAGTTTACGGCCGAATGGCCTGTTTCTGTTTTATAAATTCTATGTAATTCTCTGCAACTTGAGTACAAATTAATCACAGTCATCAGTTCTTTCTTAAAATTGCAAATATTGAAGTGTATTATTTATTGACGCGTTGCACTCTTTATTTCATTATTATCAATTTACTAATGTTATTATTTACTGCCACAGACTGATCTCGGTATTATGAAAACCCGATATGTATGTTTTTCAGTTATAAGTGTTTCTCCTCGCAGTGACACAACTCTCTGAACTAAGGGCGGAGATGTGCGCAGGTTACCCGTGTAGAAACTCCGAATCATAGATAAGTATTGGTTCATCAAAACTTAATCAGTTACAGAAGTGGAATAATCAATAACCACAGTCCAATATTCATCCTGGCGAATAGTAGCATACTAAAATTCAACACTCATGACGGACAGATTCTCCGGAACTTGTTGGGAGAAGGGGATTAATCAGCACCAAAACAACTAAAGTGTTCCCAATAAATATACTCAGAGTAGTAATAATTTATTATACAGAGCATTTGAACAATGTAACACTGCTGCCCTGCTGTTTACCTTTTAGTAATTAGTTAACATCTGTTTCTGTTGGTGCAGGTCAAAAGAAAACATAGCAATATCAAAGCATTTCAACTTATATGCTTATAATCAAACATCTTCAACCTACAGCAAAACTCTATCCCTTTGCCATTGATTTCATTCGTAAAACACTGAGGCAGCTTCATGGAGTGTGGAGATAATTCTGCTAAAACAATGATTTCAAATTAGAACCGGCTTGGTCCACTCCAGTTAGTGACCCACACTCAGTATAGTTCTACAATGACAGAAACTCCCAGTAATACATGGACACTGGGGTTAGGTGTTCCACTGCGGTTAGTGACCCACTCTCAGTACAATTCTACAGTGACAGGAACTCCCAGTAATACAATTCCACTGGGGTCAGGTTTTCCACTCCGGTTAGTGACCCACACTCAGTATAGTTCTACAATGACAGATACTCCCAGGAATACATGTACACTGGGGTCAGGTGTTCCACTGCGGTTAGTGACCCACACTCAGTGCAATTTTACAATTACAGGAATTCCCAGTAATACATGTCCACTGGGGTCAAGTGTTCCACTCACGGTTAGTCACCCACACTGAGTACAGTTCTATAGTGACAGACACTACCACTACTACCTTCTCTCAGAGAGTTGCTTTCACTCAGGTCTGATTCATCAGTACAGGGTATTCCACTAAAGGCTAGAACTTGATAATTCAGCAAGGCTGTGAGCTACCATCATGGAACTACTTCCATTTGAGGCAATCGAATACACCGCAGTGGTAATTCAGGACATTTGACTGAACGAAATGATATCACTGATCGTGAGTCTATTTAACGATGACCACTAGAGCAGGATGTAATATTATCAGTCACAGAGTATAAACAGAAACCAGCTCACTCACAGATTTACACAACTTCAATGGTTATAGTCACTTACCAGGAACACCAATGACGGCAATGACCACGTAGCATACTTTCTCCACGCTAAGATATCTTTCAAACATTTTCTGTGTGAAGCGATGTGTCCCGTCGTCTGCAGGCAATCTCTCTGAATTAAACTCTGAGATAAAACATTCCCAGAGCCTTTCATTTATACCCTGCGGGATCTCCACGGGGACATTGAGGTTGCAACATCGCTCAAAATAGTATTTTCAAAATTTGAAAAAACAGATTACGACAGCCCAGTTAAATCCCTGTTGTGATGGAATATATTTAGTGCTGAGATTGAAATTGAAACCCTCAAAGACTGGAGAATTCTGATCCCATTAATGAACTGATGAAAATTGCCAGCTGTATTCTCCCAGCAATGGGGTTGTTGTTTCAAACAGCAACAGGCCCATCTCTAGACCTCATATTGTTTCGGTGATATCCTTCACTCTGCTGTTGGCCATTCAGTAATACATTCCAAATGTTAGAGCTCCCTCTCAGGGCTGCTCTGCTGCACCCTGGGATGGGCTTTCCATATTTAACAGTGGCCATTCAGTAATTTAATTCCAAATGTTAGAGTGCCCTCTCAGGTCTGCTCGACTGCACTCTGCGATGGGGCTGCCCTCTTTTACAGTGGTCATTCAGTTTAAACAAAAAAAGTGGGGAATTTGTGTCGATGGATCCTCAAAAACCAATATACACAACTCAAAGTAATACAGCCCCTCAAAGTAACACAGCCCCTCAAACTATCTCAGCCTCTAACTAATACAACCCTTCAATTAATACAACCCCTCAAACTAAAACAGCGACTCAAACTAATAAAGCCCTCAAACTAATACAGCCCCTCAAACTAATACAACCCTCAAACTAATACAGCCTCTAAAACTAACACAGCCCCTCAAAATAATACAGCATCTCAAAGTAATACAGCCCATCAAATAAATACAGCCCCTCAAACTAATACAGCCACTCAAACTAATACAGCCACTCAAACTAATATGGTCCTTCAAACTCATACACCACCTCGAACTAATACAGTCCCTCAAACTAATACAGGCCCTCAATCTAATACTGAACATCAAACTAATACAGCCCCTCAAACTAACACAGCCTCTCAAACTAATATAGCCCCTCAAACTGATGCAGCATTTCAATCTAATACAGTCCTTCAAACTCCTACACCACCTCGAATTAATACAGCGCCTCAAACTAATACAGGCCATTAATCTAATACTGAATCTCAAATTAACATAGCCCCTCAAGCTAATACAGTCCCACAAACTGACAGAGCCCCTCAAAGGAATACAGCCCATCGAAATAATGCAGCCCCTAAAACTAATACAGCTCCTCAAACAAATACAGACCCCTTAAACTAACACAGACCCTCAAACTAATACAGCCCCTCAAACTAGTACAAACCCCTCAAACTAATATTGCCATTCCAACTAATACAGCCCTTCAAACTAATACAGCCCCTCAAACTAATACAGACCCTCAAACTAATGTAGCCCCTCAAACTCATACAGCTCCCTTAAACTAACACATCCCATCAAACGAATACAGCCCCTGAAACAAATACAGGTCTCAAACAAATACAAATCCTTAAACTCATACAGCCTCCTGAAACTACCAAATACCCTCAAAATAATACAGACCTTCAAACTAATACAGCACCTCAAACTAATACAACCCTTCAAACTAATAAAGCGCCTCAAACTAATACAGCACCATAAACTTATACAACTCCCTCAAACTAAAACAGCCCCTCTAACTAATACAGCCCCTCAAACTAATACAGCCGCAGAAACTAATACAGCCCCTCAAACTAATACAGCCCCTCAAACTAATACAGACCCTCAAACTAATATTGCCATTCCAACTAATACAGCCCTTCAAACTGATACAGACCCTCAAACTCATACAGCCCCCTTAAACTAACGCAGCCCCTCAAACTAATACAGCCCCTCAAATTTGTACAGACCCCTCAAACTAACACAACCCATCAAAATAATACAGATCCACAAACTAATACAGCCCCTCAAACTAACACAGCCCTTCAAACTATTACAGCCCCTTAAACCAATACAGCCCCTCAAACTAATACAGCTCCTCAAACTAACACAGCCATTCAAACTAATACAGCCCCTCAAACTAATACAGACTCTGAAATTAACACAGCCCCTCAAACTAATATAGCCCATCATACTAATACAGCCCTCAAACTGATAGAGCCCCTCAAGCTAATACAGCCCCTCAAACGAATACAGCCCCCAAACTAATACAGCCCATAAACGAATACAGCCCCCTCAAACTAAAACAGCCCCTCAAATAATACAGCCCCTCAAACTAATACAGCCCCTCAAACTAGTACAGCCCCTCAAACTAACACCTCTTAAATTAATACTGCCCCTCAAACTAACACACCCCTCCAAACTAGACAGCTCCTCACACGAATACAGCCCCTTAAACTAACACGGAAAAATAAACCAATATAGACCCGCAAACTAATGCAGCAACTCAAACTAATACAGCATCTCAAACCAATACAACAGAGGGGTTGAAAGACAGAGAGAGAAAGAGAGATGGAGAGACAGACATAGGCTCACAGAGAGACAGATGGAGAGATGGAGACAGGCAGAGATAGAGACAACGCGAAACAGAGAGATTCAAACAGGGACAGACAGAGACAAGTAGACAAAGACAGACAGACAAGCAAAGGCACAGAGAGAGACAGGCAGACAGGCAGCGACAGAGACATACAGGTACAACACAAAGAGAAAGAGAGAGGTAGAGAAAGGCAGAGAGGGATAGGGAGAGAGAGACAGACAGAGGGAGAGAGAGAGAGAGCTGGAGACAAAGAGAGAGAGATAGAGACAGGCGGAGAGACAGAGCGGGAGAGGGACAGACAGAGGCAGGCAGACAGAGACAGACAGGCAGACAGAAAGGCATAAACAGACATAGTAAGACTGAAACATACAGGCAGGCAGAGAGAGGCAGTCAGACAGGCAGAGACAGACAAAGGCAGATACAGAGAGAGACTAAGAGAGAGACAGATAGAGGCACACAGAGTGAAAGACAGCTGGATAGAGAAAGAGAGAGAGAGGCGGGAAAGATGAGACAGAGATAGTGACGCAGACAGAAAGGGACAGACAGACATACACAGGCAGAAAGGCTGACAGAGGCAGTGAGATAGGGAGAAGCATACAGAGATATAGGCAGACAGAGGCACAGACAGAAGGACAGACAAACACAGTAATACTGAGAGAGACACAGACCGACATAGACAGTCAGTCAGACAGAGGCAGACAGCGACCCAGACAGACATACAGACACAGACAAACATACAGACACAGACAGACAGAAACAGCCAGACAGAGAAAGCGGACAAAGAGAGACAGACAGGCAGACACAGACAGAGCAGGCAGACCGAGACAGGGACAGAAAGATGGAGTTAGACAGTAGAGGCAGACCAAGTACGATGGAGGAAGATAACTACAGACAGACAGAGACACGTAGAAAAAGATGCAGTTAACCAGAGCAACACACAGTGACATAGAGACAGACAGCAACAGAGAGACAAAAGGATACAGGAACATGGACAGAGAGGGGGACAGACAGCGAGACAGAGAGATATGAAATTAGTGGGGAATACATTGACAGCCAGCCAGTGACATACAGGCAAACTGACAGAGATACAGAGACAAAGAGAGAGGCAGACAAACAGAGACTGCGAAACAGACCGAGAACCAGAGAGACAGTTAGAAAAAAAGTTCCATACAGAAACAGACAGACAGGCCGAAGCAGTCAGGTAAAGAAAGACAGACAGAGGCACAGACATAGACAGACAAAGACGTAGTGACAGATCGAAACAGAGAAGAGACAGGCAGAGACAGAGATAGAGACACACACTGATAGAGAGGGAGAAAGAGACACACTGACTGACAGAGACAAAGGCACAGACAGAAGCAGCAAATAGGAGAGAGACAGAGAGAGGAAGAGAGACAGACAGAGACTGACTGACAGACAGAAAAGTGCAAACACAGATATACAGACCGACAGAGAAAAAAGACAAAAAAGAGGCAGGCAGACAGGCAGAGACAGACAGACCGAGACACAGACAGACAGAGAAAGAGAGACATATAGAAAGGCAGACAGAGAGAAACACAGAGACAGAGGACCAGAAAAAGAGAGCGAGCGAGGCAGTCAGGCAGATACAGACACAAAGGTAGTGTGACAGAGACAGAGGGACTGAGACAGATAGACAGAGACAGAGAGACAGGTAGAGACAGACAAAGGCAGAGACTGTGAGAGAGACAGAGAGTCAAAGAGAAAAAGACAGGCAAAGGAAGAGAGAGAAAGACAGGGACAGACAACAGAGGCACACAGAGAGACAGACAGCTGACAGCCGGAGATACAGAGTGAAAGAGAGACAGACAGAGGCATAGACAGACAGCAACATACAGAGTCAAACAGCGACAGACAGAGACAGGCAGCTAGAGACAGACCGAAAGGCAAAGTCACGGACAGACAGAGTGACAAGGACAGGCAGACAGCGACAGAGACAGACAGGGACAGACAGAGAGAGCGAGATAGATACATAGATATATATGTATATATATATAGAGAGAGAGAGAGAGAATGACAGAGAGAGAAAGGAGACAGAGAGAGACAGGGTGACAGCGAACAGTCATAGAGGGAGAGAGACAGACAGAGAAAGGCAGTTAAACAGGAAGAGAAAGAAAGACTGAAACAGTTAGAAACGGAGAAAAACAGAGACAGACAGATAGATACAAGTAGAGAAAGAGACAAACAGAGAGAGAGTTATAGAGACAATGGCAGAGAGATAGAGAGATGAAAAGGCGAAGGGAGAGAATTACTGAGAGAAAGCCAAGAGGGAGACAGACAAAGAGAGAGAGATAGACGGGGACGGAGACAGACAGAAAGACAGAGACAGACGGACCGAGAGAGACAGAGAGAGCGAGAGACAGGCACAGTCAGGGAGGCACAGAAAGAGTAACAGGGACAGAGACAGAGGGACAGAAACAGTGGGACAGAGACAGGCGGACGGGGACAAATAGAGAGAAACAGACTGAGACTGACAAAGGCAGAAATATAGAGAGGCACAGAGGGATAAAGAGAGACAGACAGAGGGAGAGAGAATGAGGGAGAGGGAGACAGACAGAGAGAGAGCGACAGAGAGCCAGACAGAGGCATACAGAGTGACAGACAGTGAGACAGACCGAGAGACTTAGAGAGGCAGAGGCAGAGACATTTCGAGAAAGATAGATGCTGTTCCCGGAGAGTGGCAGGAGGCCTTTGCCACGCGAGTTCAGAAGAGTGTGGAGGGAGGTGGCTCAGAGCGTCTCCTCCAGGAGCATGGTGCCCAGGACCCATGTTCAGTGCCGCAAAAAGTTCAACGACCTCACTCGGGTCGTCAGGGTGAGTGGCTTTTTCTCAATACCTCTCCATCCCTCCATCTCAACCTCACTCTATGGCCAGAGGGTCTTAAAACCCCAATGCACAACACTCATGCAACACCTATGGCCCTTTCATCAAACACACACACACATTCCACACTTTGCATACAGTAAGGGCTATTCACCTATGGGAGGCACATCAGGCAAGACCATGGCTGCATATTGACTCAGATGCTGTCCTTTTTCTTGCAGGCTAAGCTGGCTCATAATCGGAGACAGCAGCAACGGACGGGTGGAGGGCGGCTTCAGCTGCAACCCCTCAGCGATCTTCAGGAGCGCGTCCACAGGATTGTGGCAAGCCGGGTGATCGGTCCCGTCGCCACTGGGGACGCCGACCCCGTTGTGGACAGCAATGGTAAGGTCATCACCTTTTGTCCTCTGTCCTTCCACTTGTCCCTCACAATACCAGCCTTTGACACTTTCAATCCAACTTGCTAACTCACTGCACTTATTCCTCCCTTACTGCCACCCTGTCCTCACGCTAAAGCCACTCTTGTACCTCCCTGCTTTCAGATGGTGATTCACCAGCTGAGGAGATGGTCCCTGAAGCTGCCACTGGGAGTGATGCTGCAGCTGAGGAGGAAGAGGAAGCCGGAGCATCAGTGCCACCCTCTCCCGAGGAAGCCCATGGCCACACTGGGAACACGCCTTCCCCGGAGGGGAGCAGGGGGGAAGGGGCTGATGATGGTGAAGTTCCAGGACCCAGCGGGCTGCAGCAATGCCATTGGGGGGGGAGGGAAGAACGGGGGAGCAGGGGGGAAGGGGCTGATGATGGTGAAGCTCCAGGACCCAGCGGGCTGCAGCCACGCCATGGGGGGGGGGGGGGGAGAACGGGAGCCTTCTCCCCAGAGGGAGAGTATGCCAGACACTCCTAATGCAATGGACGCAGAGGAGGAGCGGCTGATTGCAGAAATGAACAGCCAGGCGGTGGGCATGCACACTGAGCTCATGGGTGCAGTGGGAAGGGTGCCCGAATGCATTGAGGCACTGGCAAGGAGTGTGGAGCACTTCGCTGTAGCACAGGCGGATGCCACACTAAAGCTTAGTGCTGCAATTCAGTCACTGGCTGCCAGGAACCCATCTGAGACTGCTCTCATGCAGACTCAGATTGAGGCCACGCGAGCACTGACTGCTGCCATCCTCGATGGTTCGTGCACATGTCCCCGGGGCTGTCACCGCGCCGCAGCAGGCCAGCAATCTGTTCTCCGGCAAATTGCTCCGGATGCTGAAGTGCTGCCCCGTGGGAGTGCCAGTGTGTCGGGCGAGCAGGGAGTTGCTGTCCTCTCTCACGATGACAGCATTCCTGCTGCCAACATGTCACTTCTCCACTGCACTTGCCACCGCCTGTAGGACAGACTGCTGCCTCCCATGCAGAGTTGGTGCAGTCTGCAGCCGGGCCCAACAGGCCCAGAAGTGGTCGAGGCCGTCCTTCAGGGGCATCTGCAGTGTCAGGGTCTGACAAGCAGCAGCCTTCCACCAGCCTTCCTGCAGCCACTGAGGTCCCATTACGGAGGAGCAGTAGGGTTAGAAGGGGGGAAGTGCGCAAGGGAAGGAGATCACCCTCGAAGGGCAAAAAGTAGGAGGTGTGCCAAAATGCTGGTCATTTTTTTATTAAAGGCCGAGGTTCATGGCCCAACTTTTGTTTAGTGTTTTGGACATTATCTCCAGGTTGTGAGAACCAGTTATGTTATTGACTGTTTTTTTGTGTTTATTTCTATGAGTTTGTCATGAGGAATTGACACACACAGAGTTTGTACAATAAATAAGTTTCTGTATTCAAAATATACATGGCTGGTGGTTGGAATTATTGGTGCCTTGGCCGGCTTAGGGGTTGCGTGCTGGGTTAATTCGTGTTTGTAGCAATGGCAGGGGCCCTAGAAGCGGCTTGCTATTAGTCGTTGACGGACGGCCCTTGCAGTTTGACCATTGTGGGCCGCCCTCCTGCCTTGGTGCTGCTGCTGATCATCGTCCTCGGCCTGTTCCTCCTCTTCCTCCTCCTCCTCTTGTGGTGCTGCAAGGCCTGGTGGCATTGGCTGCGTCCTGAGGATTGCCATGTTGTGCAACATGCAGCACACCACTACGAATTTGGAAACTTGCTCAGGCGAGTACTGCAGGGCTCCTCCGGAATGGTCCAGACAGCGGAATCGTTGTTTGAGCACGCCGATTGTGCGCTCAATAATGTTCCTGGTTGCTTGTTGGCTTTCCTGGTACCGCAGCTCAGCAGGGGTGTTTGGCGCACGGAGCGGTGTCATCAGCCAGGTGCTCAATGCGTACCCCTTGTCCCCCAGAAGCCAACCAACTGGCTGATGCGGTGCCTCGAAAATTTCTGCCACAGTACTCTGGCGCAGGATGAATGCATCGTGGCAGCTGCCCGGATAGTGGGCATTGACAGCGAGAATCACCTGTCTGTGGTCACAGACCAACTGCACATTCAAGGAATGGAACCCCTTTCTGTTCCGGAACTCCTCTGCATTCTCTCGTGGAGCACGCAAAGCCACATGCGTGCAGTCAATGGCGCCCTGCACCATGGGGAAGCCCGCTACCCTCGCAAAGCCCATAGCACGGTCATGCTGCTTGTCTGGGGTCATAGGGAAGGAGATGAAGTCTCGTCTCCTTGTGAAGAGGGCATTGGTGACCTGCCGGATGCAGCGATGCACCGCAAACTGGGAGATATTGGCGAGGTCCCCAACAGCAGCTTGGAATGAGCCAGTGGCGTAGAAGTTCAAAGCCACTGTGACCTTCACTGCCACCGACAGAGACGTCCTGGACCTCAGCGGAGGCTGCAGATCTGGCTGCAGCAGGTGGCAGAGCTCAGTGACCACCTCCTTGCTGAATCGCAGCCTTCGCAAACACAGCTCCTCGGACATGTGGATGTAGGAGAGCTGTTCACGATATACCCTGGGAGGGTAAGCTCTCCTGTACATGCGCCTGATGGCCCTCCTCCGTCTGGCCATCATTGCCACTCTCTGTCTGCGTCTCACTATCCTCCGATTGAGCTGGAGCAGGACGACGCCCCCAATCATTGCAGCCCCCATATTCTCTTTGCCAGAAAAGTAATGAGGTACAGCAACGAAAGTAGCAGCAAAGTTAGGATGAACTAGGCAAAACTACCTCACAAAGCGTTGAGTCAATGTAGAAGTCTCTCTCTCTCTCTCTCCGAATCTCTCTCTCTCTCAGAACGAGTGGTGCATAAATGTCGACCACAGAAAAAGACAGGAAGAGGCCCCCTTTAAATAGCGCCCCCCCCCCCCAGCCCCACACCGATTGATAACGTTCCAGTCTTCCGGTCGTTGGAAGCGCCAGGCGGTAAGTCAAACAAGGACAGACAGAGACAGCTAGGGACAGAGACACAGAGAGAGAGAGAGGGGGGGGGGAGACAGAGAGAGAGAGAGAGAGAGAGAGAGAGAGAGAGAGAGAGAGAGAGAGAGAGAGATAGAGAGAGACAGGCAGAGAGACAGAGAGGGAGAAAGACAGACAGAGAGAGGCAGAGACAGGCGCACCGAGAGAAAAACAGAAGGAGGAAAACATGCAGAGAAAAACAGAAACAGATAAAGGCAGAGACATACAGACAGGGAGAGTCAGAGAAAGAGACAGGCAGATAGAAAGAGAGACAGACAGATAGATAGAGAGACACACAGAGAGAGATTTGACAGAGAAAGAGAGAGTGAGAGAGAGAGAGTGTGAGAGAGAGAAAGATGGAGAGGAAGAAAGACAGAGAGAAAGAAAGCCAGAGAGCGAGACCGACACAGAGCGACAGATAGATAGGGAGAGACGCAGATAGAGACGGACAGAAAAACAGACAAAATGAGGCAGACAGGCCGACAGAGACTGCAAGGCAGACTAAGACAGACATACAGAGACACAATCAGACACAGAAAGACCGACAGAGACAGTCAGGCTGAGACAGACAGACAGGCAGACCGAGACAGTCAGACAGGCAGAGGCAGACAGAGACACAGGCAGACATGCAGACACATATAGGCATACAGACACAGACAAACATAAAGACACAGACAGAAAAAGCCAGAGAGAGGCAGACACAGACACAGACAAAAGGACAAAGAGAGACAGACAGGCAGACAGAGACAGAGCAGGCAGACAGAGCCAGGAACCAAGGGGCTATTAAGAGTGAGGAACTTAAAGTAATTAATATCCGTAGAGAGAAATTACTTGAGAAACTAGTGGGACTAAAAGCCGACAAATCCCCTGGACCTGCCAGTCTACATCCTAGAGTTCTAAAAGAGGAGGCTGCAGACATAGTGGATACATTGGTTGCGATCTTCCAAAATTCCCTAGATTCAGGAACGATCCCAGTGGATTGGAAGGTAGCAAATGTAGCCCCGCTATTCAAGAAAGGAGGGAGAGAGAAAACCGTGAGCCAAAGGGCAGTTATCCGAACATCAATCGTAGGGAAAATGCTGGAATCCATTCTTAAGGAAAAGGTAACAGGGCACTTACAAAATCATAGCAATATTAGGCAGAGTTAGCATGGTTTTATGAAACGGAAATCATGTTAACACATTTATTAGATTTTTTGAGGATGTAACTAGCAGGATATTATAAAATGGAACCAGTGGATGAAGTATATTTGGATTTCCAAAAGGCATTCGATAAGGTGACACATACAAGGTTGTTATGTGAGATAAGGGCTCATGGGGTTGGTGGTAATATATTAGCATGGATAGAGGATTGGCTAACGGACAGAAAACATAGAGTAGCGATAAATGGGTCGTTTTCCGGTTGGCAGGCGGTAACTAGTGGGGTGCCGCAAGGATCAGTGCTTAGGCCTCAGCTAGTTACAATATTTATTAATGACTTAGATGAACGGACCGAGTGCAAGTTTGCTGGCGATAAAAGCTAGGTGGGAAAGTAAGCTGTGAGGAGGACGCAAAGAGGCTTCAAAGAGATACAGACAGGTTAAGTGAGTGGGAAATACGAAGACAGATGCAGTATAATTTGCGGATACGTGAGGTTATTCACTTTGCTAGGAAGAATAGAAAAACAAAATATTTTTTTAAATTATGAGTAACTATTAAATGTTGGTGTTCACAGAGATTTATCTGTCCTCGTGCAGGAAACACAGAAAGTTATCATGCAGGTCCAGCAGGCAATTAGAAAGGCAAATGGCATGTGGGCCTTTACTGCAAGGGGGTTGGAGTACAAGAGTAAGGAAGTCTTACTACAATTATACAACGTTTTGATGAGACCACACCTGGAGTACTGTGCACTGTTTTGGTCTCCGTATCTGAGGAAGGACAGAAATGCCTTAGAGGTGTGCAACGAAGGTTCACTAGATTGATTCCTGGGATAAGAGTAAGTTGTCCTACGATGAGAGATTGATTAGATCGGGCCTATAGTCTCTGGAGTTTAGAAGAATGAGAGGAGATCTCATTGAAATATATAAGATTCTGAGGGGGATTCACAGGGTAGATGCTGAAAGGTTGTTTCCCTTAGCTGGAGAGTCTAGAACTCGGGGCCATAGTCACAGGACAAAGGGTCGGCCATTTAGAACTGAGATGAGGAGTTTTTTTTTTACTTAAACGGTTGTGAATCTTTGTAATTCTCTACCCCAAAGGGCCATGGTGCTCATTCGTTGAATATATTCAAGGCTGAGATCGATAGATGTGTGGGCACTAAGGGAATCAAGAGGTCGGGCGGGAAATTGGAGATGAGGTGGAAGATCAGCCATGAACTTATTGAATGGTGGAGAAGGCTCGAGGGACCGTATGGCCTAATCCTGCTCCTAATTCGTATGTTTTAATGTTTAGTATGACAGACAGTAACAGCCAGACGGAGGCAGACAACGAGAGACAGACAGAGAGAGATAGAGAAAGATGCTGTCAGACAGAGAGAGAGACAGACAAGTGATACATGAGAGACAGTGATAGAGAGACAGATGGAGACAGAGACACCGATGGAGACAGACAGAGGCAGACAGGCAGAGAGAAATATAGCAACAGAACAACTAGACAGGCAGAGACACAGAGAGAGAGAGACTTAGACATAGAAAGGCAGAGACAGGTCGACCCAGAGACAAAGTAAGACTCAGACAGACAGAGACAGACAGACATACAGAGACAGAGAGAGACAGCGACAAAGACAGAATGAGAGACAGATTCTCAGACGAATAGAGACAGGCATACACAGTCGCAGAAACCGATGAACCGAGACAGACAGACAGACAGACAGAAAGTAAAAAAAAACAGAGTAATACGAAAAGGCAGAGAAACAGAAAGATACAAAGGCAGAGCAATAGAGACAAAGGGGAGACAGACAGGAAGACAGAGACAGATACAGACTGAGGCAGAGACAGACAGAGCAAGACTGAGACAGAGAGAGAATTACAGAGACAGATATACAGTTAGAGACAGAGACACACATGCAGAGACCAGAACCGACAGACAGAGACTGGCAGGGAGAGAGAGACAGATTCACAGACCAACACACAGAGACAGACAGAATGGCAAACAGAGAAAGACAGACAGAGGGAGAGAGTCGGAGAGACAAACAGAGAGACGGCAACAAGCTCGCTTATGCTTTTTCTGATCCAGCTCGCACGAACTTGATGTTCCAGACATCAGCTGTGCTGGGCTTGCGTATCCCAGCGGCGTAGTGAATTCGTGCGAGCTGTGGGATCACGTGACTCAGTTAGAGCCAATGGCAGCACACCATCTTCCATTCATAAGTCTCACAGCATGGCTGTGAGACTTATGAATCTTACACCCCCCCAAAATAACAGCTAAACCTCAATTAAATTTTAAAAAAAACCCATCACTTTAATAAAATAAGTATAGTTAATTAAATTAACCATTTTAAATAAAAAATTAAATTTTTGAAAAAATTTAAAATCTTTTAAAAAGTTATAAAAATAAACTTACCTGTCTTTAAAGTGTATAAAAAAGATATACCTGTAAAAAAAAATTCAAAAAAATACTTAATTCACTACTTACCTTCTTAAAAGCGGGTCTTACTCCTCCTTTTTACATTTCCAAAATCTTCCCTACTTACCTGCGCGTCCAAAGCATGTATCTATTTTGTGCGTTTAACGCGTTTAAAACATCCCAAGGTGCTTTGTAGGAGCGATTATAAAACAACATTTTCAACCAAGCGACAGAAGGATATATTAGGACAGGTGACCAAACGCTTGGTCGAAGAGGTAGCTTTAAGGAGCGTCTAAAAGGAGGAGAAAGAGGTAGAGAGGCGGAGTGGCTTAGGGAGGGAATTCCAGAGCTTAGGGTCTCGGCAACAGAAGGCAAGGCCACCAATGGATGAGCGATTATAACCGGGGATGCTCAAGAGGGCAGAATTGGAGGAGCGCAGATATATTTGGGGGATGTGGGGCTGCAGAAGATCACACAGAGAGGGAGGGGCGAGGCCATGGAGGGATTTGAAAACAACGATGAGGATTTTAAAATCGAGGTGTTGCTTAACCGGAAGACAATGTAAGTCAGTGAGCAATGAGAGTGATGGGTGAACGGGACAAGCAGACAAAGGCAGATAAAGATGGATGGAGAGACAGTGCCATACAGACAGACAGAGACAGCCACGCAGATAGACACAGACAGAATAAAAGACAGACAGAGGCAGAGGGAAAGAGTGAACGACTGACAGGCAGAGACAGACTGGTAGACATTGACAGACAGACACAGAAACAGACAGAGACAGACACAGGCAGAGAGACACAGGCAGACACGCAGACCGAGACAGACAACAACAGAGCAGACAGACATAGACAGATAGTCAAACAGACAGAGACAGAGAGGCAGACAGAGTCAGAGACACAGACGGACAGAGGCAGAGACAGAGCCTGACAACAACAACAACTTGTATTTATAGAGCGCCTACAACGCAGTAAAACGTACCAAGGAGCTTCACAGGTGCGTCATCAAACACGGAGTCACATAAGGAGAGATTAGGGTCAGGTGACCAAAAGCTTCGTCAAAGAGGTAGGTTTTAAGGAGCGACCTTCCGGAGGAAAGAGAGGTAGAGAGGAGGACAGGTTTAAGGGGGGAATTCCAGAGCTCAGGGATCTGACAGCTAAAAGCACGGCCACCTTGCTGGAGCGATTCAAATCGAGGATGCTCAAGAGGGCAGAATTGGAGAATTAGAGACTGGCAGACAAAATCAGACAGATGGAAACAGAGAAACATACAGAGACAGACAGAGAGACAGACACAGGCAGACAGTGACAGTGAAAGACAAAGATATACAGAGACAGAGAGAGAGGCACAGACAGACACATAGGCAGACAGAGAGAGGTACAGGCATACAAAAAGAGAGAGAGAGAGAGAAAGGCAGATCAAGACAGACGGAGACAGACTCAGACAGACTTCGAGAGAGACAGACTGTGACAGAGACAGACTCAGAGAGAGAGAGACAGAGACATAGAGACAGATAGAGACAGAGAGACAGGCAGAGACAGAGACACAGATGGACAGTGATAGACAGACAGACAGAGACAGCCAAACAGAATCAGCCAGAGGAAGGCAGTTTGAAACAGACAGATGCAGCGACACAGACAGATATATAGAGCAGAGCGAGTGAGAGACAGACAGACAGAGTGCAAGGCGCAGACATAGCATCAGACACAGAAGGACAGAAACAGATGAACACCGACAAAGAGAGAGAGAGGGAGTGAAAGAGACAGACTGAGACAGAGACAGACTGTGACAAAGAAAAACAGAAACAGACAGAAAGAGAGAGACAGATTAGAGAGGGGCACCGACGGACAGTGGGAGATAGACAGAGCAGACAGAGAGGTATGGACAGACAAACAGACTGATACAGACAGAGAAGACAGAAAGGGACAATTAGACTGAGACAGACAGACAGAGACAGAGACAGAGACAGACAGACAGAGACAGACATATAGGGAAAGACAGAGGGAGAGACAGGGAAAGAGGGAAAGACACAAACAAAGAAAGAGGCCAGGCAGAAAGAAAAAGACAGAGAGTGAGACAGACCGCCATAGCCTACAGAGAGTGAAAGAGAGACAGACAGTTAGAGAGGCAGAGACAGACAGAGGTGAACAGACAGAATAAGACACAGCCAGACTGAGACTGTGGCAGACTGAAACTGCCTGAGACTGAGGCAAACTGAGACAAAGGCAGACTGAGACAGACAGACAGACAGGGAGAGACAGATATACAGACAAGCTGAAATGACAGAGAGGCAGACTGAGACACAGACGGACAGTGATAGACAGACAGAAACCGACACACAAAATCAAACAGACAGAGAGAATGAGAAAGAGAGACGAACAGAGCTACACAGAGACAGAGCGACAGGCACAGACAGAGCCACGGGCAGACAGGCAGAGAGACAGACAGAGACACAAATTTCCAGACAGAGAATGCAAAGAGATCGAGACAGACAGAGATAAACAAAAAGAAATGACTAAGCCAGAGACAGACAGAGACACAGACAGAGAAAGAAACTCAGACTGAAAAAGCCAGACAGAGTTAGGCACAGAGACAGAGACAGATAGAAACAGACAGGCATAGACAGACTGAGACAGGGACAGACAGATAGAGAAAGACAGACATAGACAGAGAAAAAGAGAGAGACACCGATGGACAGAGACAGACAGACAGAGAAAGAAAGAAAGATAGTGACAGATAGACAGATACAGACAGACAGACGGCAGAAAGAGTCAGCAGACTGAGACAGACAGACAAACAGACAGAGACAGGGATACAGACAGACAGGCAGAGGCAGGCAGAAACAGACAGATTGTGCCAGACAGACAGAAAGAGCCACGCGAAAAGAGAAAGCCAGAGCAAAAGAAAAACAGACCCGGACAGAGAGCCAGTGACAGGAAGGCAGAGAGAGACTGGCAGACAGAGAGAGAGACAAATAGACAGAGACAGTGACAGATAGAGGCACAAACAGGGACAGACATTCAGAGACAGACAGAGAGAAAGACAGACAGAGAGACAGAGGCAGAGACAGACAAATAGAGATGGATGGACAGGCAGCGCCAGAAAACACAGGCAGGCAGAGACAGCGACGCAGAAAATATCAGAATGAGACAGACAGAGACAGTCAGAGAGAGAGAGAGAAGAAACAACAGAGCCAGGCAGGGATAGACTCAGACAGGCAGACAAATACAGACAAAGCCAGACAGAGAGGGAACGAAACAGAGAGAGACAGAGACAGGTAAAGACAGATAAAGAAGCAAAGGGAGACAGGAAAAAACATTTACACAGACAGAGAGACAGACAGAGAGAGAGAGGCAGACAGAGACAGCGACAAACGGAGATATACAGAGACAAAGGGAGAGTCACAGACAGAGTCACAGCCAGAGAGACAGAGTTACAGACAGCGACTGACAGATAGGCAGAGACAAGCAGAGATCGGCAGAAAAATAGAGACAGACTGAGACCAAAATATAGACAGGGACATACAGACAGAGACAGATAGACAGGGATAGTCAGATAGTCACGGACAGGCAGACAGGGAAAGACCAACAGAGATAGAAAAACGGACAGAGACAGAGAGACAGGTAGAGACATAGACCCAGGCAGACAGTGATAGACAGAGAAAGACAGAGACCAGAAAACAGAATCAGACAGACAGACAGAGAAACAGACAGACAGAGAGAGACAGCGAGACAGCAGACAGAGGGAGACAGATAGAAACGGACAGATATAGCGACAGAGACAGATATATAGAAATAGAGAGAGAGAGAGACAGAGTGTGAGGCACGGGCATAGAAACAGACAGACGGAGAAGGAGACACAGACAGCCACAGACAGACAGACAGCGACAGAAGGAGAAAGAGAGAGTGAGACAGAGACAGACTCAGACAGACAGACAGAGAAAGACAGAGATAGAAAGAGACAGACAGAGACACAGACATAAATGGACACAGACAAACAGAGAAAGACAGAGTGAGACCGACGGAGAGAGACAGAGGCAGATAGATAGAGACAGACAGAGCGATATGGACATAGAGACAGACTGATACAGACAGACAGAAGACAGAAAGAGACAATCAGACGGAGACAGACAGACAGACGGAGACACAGACACAGACAGACAGAAACAGACATACAGCGACAGACAGAGACAGATAGAGACACAGACAGACAGAGCCAGATAGAGATAGATTTAGTCAGACTGAGAGACAGACAGGCAAGGCACAGAAAATCAGAGAAAGACAAACAGAGACAGAGACAGATAGAGACAGGGACAAAAACAGAGACAGGAAGAGAGAAACAGAGGTACAGACAGGCGGAGATAGACAGCTGGGGAAAGACTGAGACTGAATGCATCAGAGACAAACTGAGACAGGGACAGACTGAGACAGACAGACATAGACAGCCAGATATATTAAAACTGAGAGAGACAGAGAGACAGACAGAGACAGAGACCCAGACGGACAATGATAGGCAGACAGAGACAGGTGAAGCACAACAAACAAATTCAGACAGACAGACAGAGACAGTCAGACATAGACAGACCGAGACAGCGACAGACAGATATATATAGAAACAGAGAGATAGAGAGACAGAGTGAGAGCCATAGACATAGAAACAGACAGACCGAGAAACAGCCAGACCGACAGAGAGAGACAGACAGAAACCGACAGACTGTGCCAGACAGACAGACAGAGTCGAACAGACAGAAAAAGACAGAGAAAGACTGAGACAATGGCAGACTGAAACTGTCTGAGACTGAGGCAGACTAAGAGAGAGGCAAACTAAAACAGACAGACAGGGAGAGACAGATAAACCGACAAACTGGCAGAGGTAGAGAGGCAGACTGAGACACAGATGGACAGTGATAGATAGCCAGAGACCGACAAACAAAATCACACGAACAGAGAGAGTGAGAAAGAGAGAGAGACAGAGGCATACAGAGAAAGCGACAGACTGAGATAGACAGAGACAGAGCGACAGGAAAAGACAGAGAAACGGCAGAAAGATGGAGAGACAGACAGAGACACAGATTTCCAGACAGAGACGGGCAGGGAAATCGAGACAGACAGAAACAAACAAAGAGTCACGACAGAGACAGAGACACAGATGGAAAGACAGACAGAAAGATACAGGCAGGCAGACAGAGATACATTCAGATAGGGACATAGACAGACAGACAGCAACAGAGACACACAGAGAAATACACAAAGACAGACAGAGCCAGAAAGAGATAGACAGCGAGACAGAGGCAGAGTCAGAGACAGACAAAGACAGATAGACGGAGATAGACAGCCAGAGACAGAGAGACTGTGCCAGACAGATATACAGATACAGCCATGCATAAAGAGACTGACAGAGAGAGAGAGAGAGAGAGAGAGAGAGAGAGAGACAGACAGAGAGCCAGAGACAGACAGGCAGAGACAGACTGGCAGACAGGGACAGAGACAGAGATAAATAGACAGAGACAGTGACAGACAAACACACAGAGACAGATAGAGAGACAGAGACAGAGTCGCAGAAAGAAGGAGACGATGATGGAACATGCTGACATGCACAGACATACAGAGACAGACAGAGAGTGAGACAGACAGAGGAAGAGAGGCAGAAAGAGAGAGAGATATATAACATTAGAGGCAGTGCCAGAGACAGACAGATAGAGACGGACAGACAGACAGTGCCAGAAACAGAGACAGGTAGAGACAGCCACGTAGAAATAGGTAGCGTCAAACTCAGCCCTTTCACACAATTAGTCAGCTTCGTTAGATTCTGGTCTTTTGTCAGTTTCTGGGTGCTCGGACCTGATGCGGTCAGTTGCTCTGTTTCTGGGTGCTTGGACATGTTGTGGTCAGTTGGTCAGTTTCTGGGTGCTTGGACATGATGTGGTCAATTGTTCAATTTCTGGGTGTTTGGACTTGTTGTGGTCAGTTGGTCAGTTTCTGGGTGTTTGGACATGTTGTGGTCAGTTGCTCTGTTTCTGGGTGCTTGGACATTTTGTGGTCAATTGGTCAGTTTCTGGGTGCTTGGACATGATGTGGTCAATTGGTCAGTTTCTGGGTGCTTGGACATGTTGTGGTCAGTTGATCAATTTCTGGGTGTTTGGACTTGTTGTGGTCAGTTGGTCAGTTTCTGGGTGCTTGGACATGTTGTGGTCAGTTGCTCTGTTTCTGGGTGCTTGGACATGTTGTGGTCAATTGGTCAGTTTCTGGGTGCTTGGACATGATGTGGTCAATTGGTCAGTTTCTGGGTGCTTGGACATGTTGTGGTCAGTTGATCAGTTTCTGTGTGTTTGGTCCAGATGTGGTCAGTTGTCCAGTTTTTGGGTGCTTGGTCACGTAGTGGACAAATGGTAAGTTATTTGGTGCTTGCTTAGATTCTGGTCAGTTGGTCAGTTTCTATGCGTTTTTCGGCAAGTTATCATTTGGTCAGATTTCGGGTGCTGGGTCATGTTGTGGTCAGTGTGCTCGTTTATTGGTGCCCAGTCAGATTGTATTCTCTTGGCTAGTTTGTGGGTGCTCTGTTAGTTTGTGATTAATTAGCCAGTTTCCAGGTATTCAGTTTGGTGGTGGTCAGTTGGTCAGTTTCTGTGTGCTTGTTCAGAATGTGGTCAATGGATCAGTTTCTCGGGTTCAGTGAGGTAGTTGTCAATTGGTCAATTTCAGGGAACTCAGTCAGGTTGTGGTCAATAGGTCAGTTTCTGGAGTGTCGATCAGGTTATGATCAATAGGTCATTTTCTGGAGACTCGGTCAAGTTGTGCTCAATAAGTGTTTTTCTGGAGAGTCGGTCTGGTAGTGGTCAGTTGATGATTTTCTGATTGCTCAGTAAGTTTCTGGTCAGTTGGTCAGTTTCTGGGTGCCCGGTCCTGTTGTGGCCAACTTGTCAGTTTCTTGGTGTTCGGTCAGGTTTTGGTCAATTGATCAGTTTCCGGGTATTCAGTATGGTCGTGGTCAGTTGGTCAATCTCTTGGTGCTCCGTGGGATGTGGTTAGTTCGTCAGTTTCTGTATCTTCCATCAGGTTGCGGTAAGTTGGTCAGTTTCTGGGTACTCCATCATGTAGTGGTCAGTTGACCAATTTCTGTATCTTCCATCAGTTTGTGATCAGTTGGTCAGTTTCTGTATGTTGCATCAGGTTGTGATCAGTTGGTCAGTTTCTGGTTCTCACTCAGTCTCTTGTCAGCTGGCCAGTTTCTGTGTGCTTGGTCCGGTTGTGGCCAATTAGTAAGTTTCTTTGTGCTCAGTCATGTTGTCTTTAGTTCGACAGTTTCTGGGTACAAGTATAGGTCAGTTTCTGGGGAATCAGTCATTTTGCACTCAATTGGTCAGTTTCTGGGTGAGCTGCCAGGCTGTGGAATGTTGGTCAGATTGTTGGTGCTTTGCCAGTTTGTTGTGAATTGGCAGTCATTGGGCGATTTGTTAGATTCTCTTAAGTTCGACAGTTTCTGTGCGCTTTTTTAGTTAGTGGTCAGTTGGTCAGTTTCCGGGCGTTTGGTTTGTGGTGGTCGGTTGGTCAGTTCTCTGGGCTCGGTGAGGTAGTGATCAATTGTTACAATTCGAGAGTTTTCAGTCAATATGTGGTCAATACGTCATTTTCTGGGGACTCGGTTAGGTTGTGCTGAATAGGCCAGTTTCTGCATGCTCGGTCAGGTTGTGGTCAGTTAGACGGTTTCCGGATTTTTGTTCAGGTTGTGGACAGTTGTTCCGTTTCTGACTATTCCGTCAAGTGTTGGCCTGATGGTCAGTTTCTGGGTGCTCGATCAGATTGTGGTCAGTGTTCAGTTTCTGTGAGCTCTGCCAGATTGTGATCAATTGGTCAGTTCATGTGTGCCTGTTCAGTTTGTGGTCCGTTGGACAGCTTCCAAGGTAGTCGGTCTCGTTGTTAGTTGGTCAGTTTATTGGTGTTCGGTTATGTTGTGGTCAGTTGGTCAGGTTCTGGGTGCTCGGCCAGGTGTGGAATGTTGGTATGATTCTAAGTGCTCGACCAGTTTGTGGTCAATTGGTCAGTTACTTGGAGCTTGTTTAGATTTTGGTCAGTTGGTCAGTTTCTTTGTTCTTTTTCAGTTAGTGGTCATTTGATCAGTTTCTGGATGCACGGTCAGGTTATGGTCATTTGATCAGTTTCTGGGTGCACGGTCAGGTCGTGGTCAGTTGGCCAGTTTCTGGGTGCTCTGTTAGATTATGGGCAATTGGTCAGTTAATTAGTGCTTAATTAAATTCTGGTCAGTTAGTCATGTTCCGGGAGATCACTTTGGTTGTGGTCAGTTGGTCTGTTTGTTGGTGTTCATTCAGTTTGTGGTCTACAGGTCTGTTTCTGGGGGAAAGGTCAAATAGTGATCAGTTGGTCAGTTTCCGTGTGCTCAGTCAGGCTGTGGTCAGTTGGTAAGTTAAGGGCACTCGGTCAGTCTGTGGACAGTTGGCCAGCTTCTAGATGCTCGGCTAGTTTGTGATCAATTGGTCAGTCACTTGCTGCTGAGTTAGATTCTGGTCAGTTGGATAGTCTATTTGGGCTTCTTTCAGTTAGTGCTCAGTTGGTCAGTTTCCGGGTGCTCAGTCAGGTTGTTGTCCATCAGTCAGTTTCTGGGGTCCACCAGGTCGTCGTCAGTTGGTCAGTTTTTGGGTGCTTGGTCAGGTAGATTTCAGTTGGTCAGTTTCTGGTTGTTCGCTCAGGTTGTGATCAGTTGATCACTTTCTTCTTGCTAATAAAGTTCCCGTCAATTGGTCAGTTTCTGTGTACTCGTTCAGGTAGTGGGGATTTGTTGAGGTTCTTGGTGTCCGGTCAGGTTGTGGTCATTTGTTGAGGTTCTTGCTGTTCGGTCAGGTTGCGGTCAGTTGGTCAGTTACTTTATGCTTGGTTATATTCTGGTCAATTGGTCAGCCTCACTGCGCTATTTTCAGTTAATGATCAGTGGGTCATTTTCCGGGCGCTCGGTCTGGTTCTGGTCAGTTGGCCAGTTTCTGGAGTTTCAGTATGTTTGTTGTCATTTGGTCAGTGATTTGGTGCTTGGTCAGAATCTGGTCAGTTGGTCAGTTTCTGTGAGCTTTTTCAGTTCGTGATCAGTTACCGGGTGCTCGGTTTGGTTGTGGTCAGTTGGTCAGTTTCTTGGTGATGGCTCATGTTGTGGTTAGTTGGTCAGTTTCGTGTTGCTCGTTCAGATTGTGGTCAGTAGGTCAGTTTCTGGGTTTTTCGCATGGTGGTGTTTGGTTGGTCAGTTTCTGGCTGTTCGTTTAAATGTTGCTCAATTGGTCAATTTCTGGCTGCTCAGTAAGTATGTGTTCAGTTGGTCAGTTTATTTGTGATCTGTCAGGTTGTGGTCAAGTGGTCAGTTTCTGGGTCTTGGTCAGTTTTTGGTTATTTGGTCACTTTCTGGATGGCCGTTCAAGTTGTGGTCAATTGGTCAGTTTCTGGGGGCTCGGTCAGGTTGTGGTCAATTGCTCAGTTTCTGGGAGCTCGGTCAAGTTGTGATCAATTGCGCTGTTTCTGGGGGCTCGGTCAGGTTGTGGTCAATTGGTCAGTTTCTGGGGGCTCGGTCAGGTTGTGGTCAATTGCTCAGTTTCTGGGGCTCGGTCAGGTTGTGGTCAATTGCGCTGTTTCTGGGGGCTCGGTCAGGTTGTGGTCAATTGGTCAGTTTCTGGGGGCTCGGTCAGGTTGTGGTCAATTGTTCAGTTTCTGGGGGCTCGGTCAGGTTGTGGTCAATTGCTCAGTTTCTGGGGGCTCGGTCAGGTTGTGGTCAATTGGTCAGTTTCTGGGGGCTCGGTCAGGTTGTGGTCAATTGCGCTGTTTCTGGGGGCTCGGTCAGGTTGTGGTCAATTTGTCAGTTTCTGGGGGCTCGGTCAGGTTGTGGTCAATTGGTCAGTTTCTGGGGGCTCGGTCAGGTTGTGGTCAATTGCTCAGTTTCTGGGGGCTCGGTCATGTTGTGGTCAATTGATCAGTTTCTGGGGGCTCGGTCAGGTTGTGGTCAATTGGTCAGTTTCTGGGGGCTCGGTCAGGTTGTGGTCAATTGGTTAGTTTCTGGGGGCTTGGTCATGTTGTGCACAGTTGTTCAGTTTCTGGGGGCTCGGTCAGGTTGTTGCCAATTGCTCAGTTTCTGGGGGCTCGGTCAAGTTGTTGCCAATTGCTCAGTTTCTGGGGGTTCGGTCAGGTTGTGGTCAGTTGTTCAGTTTCTGGGGGCTCGGTCAGGTTGTTGCCAATTGCTAATTTTCTGGATGTTTGTTCAGTTTGTGGTCAGTTGCTCAGTTTCTGGGGGCTCGGTCAGGTTGTGGTCAGTTGTTCTGTTTCTGGGGGCTCGGTCAGGTTGTTGCCAATTGCTCAGTTTCTGGATGTTTGGTCAGTTTGTCGTCAGCTGTTCAGTTTCTGGGGCTCGGTCAGGTTGTGATCATTTGCTCAGTTTCTGGGCGCTCGTTCAGGTTGTGGTCAGTTGGTCAGTTTCTCGGGCTCGTGCAGGTTGTGGACAATTCTTCAATTTCTGGGGGCTCGGTCAGGTTGTTGCCAATTGCTCAGTTTCTCGATGTTTGTTCAGGTTGTGGTGAGTCAGTCAGTTTCTGAGTAGTTGTTGTAGTCGCCAGATGGTCAGTTTCTGGTTACTTGATCAGAATGTGGTCACATTTGTAGAGATACGGACAAGTGGTAACTTATCTCTAGTCTTTCGAAGAATCAGGATCGACTGTAAACCAATACGGTGGGTATATTTTGTTTAATTATAGTTTAAGGCGGAATATAAAATCCTAGTTATACAGCAAAATCATACCACCATGACAAGCAACTTTTTCAGGTCCCGAACTGACAGACGGCTGGCGTGCGTGAACAGACTCTGGCTACCGGACTCTCTCTCTCTCTCTATCTCTCTCTCTAGAGCATTTAATTTGGCGAGCATGGGATCACTCTCAAAAGAGCATTCGACCAGCCCAACTTCTGCTCGGCTCTCCCCTCCACCGTCTGTGTGGGCAAGCCCTCGGGGAGACTTTTTATTCTAGTTTTAGGGGTGGGCCCGAGGCCAAGTTATTGACAAGACCATTTAACCTATAGAGGTTCCTCTAAAACCTCATCACCCAATGACACCTCAAGTTCAATGACTCGATGCTTGGATGAAAGCCCGTCCCAAAAGGGGGTCTCAGTACTTCATCCAATTTGTCTTATATTTTAATATTTCTGAAGGTTCTTCCTTTGGAATTTGTGTCCTATCCCTCCTATCTCTATCCTCCGTGACCAGCAAGTATAAGGCCCGACCCTGTCCCTCTTAAACATGGCCCCAGCCAGAGCTGTCGCGCTTCAGCCAGTCGCTATTTCACATTATTCTAGCCAATGGACCATTCTAAACAGGCTAAGTAAGTGGGCAGAGATTTGGCAGATGGAATACAATACTGGAAAGTGTGAGGTTATGCACTTTGGCAGGAAAAATAGTAGAGCAAGTTATTATCTTAATGGCAAGAAACTGGAAAGTACTGAAGTACAAAGGGATCTGGGGGTCCTGGTGCACGAAACTCAAAAGTTTATTATGCAGGTGCAGCAAGTGATTAAGAAGGCCAATGGAATGTTGACTTTCATTGCTAGGGGGATAAAATATAAAAATAGGGAGGTATTGCTTCAGTTGTACAAGGTATTGGTGAGACCGCACCTGGAATACTGCATACAGTTTTGGTGTCATACTTAAGAAAAGACATACTTGCTCTCGAGTCAGTACAAAGAAGGTTCACTCGGTAAATCCCGGGGATGATTGGATGGACAAATGAGGAGAGGTTGGGTAGATTGGGACTCCACTCATTGGAGTTCAGAAGAATGAGAGGCGATCTTATTGAAACATATAAGATTGTGAAGGGGTTGGATCGGGTGGATGCGGGGAGGATGTTCCCGATGATGGGTGAAACTAGAACTAGGGGGCATAGTCTTAGAATAAGGGGCTGCTCTTTCAAAACTGAGATGAGAAGGAACTACTTCACTCAGAGGGTGGTAGGTCCATGGAATATGCTGCCCCAAAAAAGCTGTAGAAGCTACATCATTACATAAATTTGAAACAGAAATAGACAGTTTCCTAGAAGTAAAGGGTATTAAGGGTTACGGGGAGCGGGCAGGAATTTGGACATGAGTCTAGGTTCGGATCGGCCATGGCCCTCTGGGTAGCGTAGCGGGCCCAGGGGCCGTGTAGCCTGATCCTGCTCCTATTTCGTGTGTCCAATTCTGTTAGGTTCAGGAGATGGTTCTGTGATAGTAGATTGGCGGTTAGGATCAGATCAGCCATGATCATATTGAATGGCGGAGCAGGCTCGAGGGGCCAATTGGCCTACTCCTGCTCCTATTTCTTATGTTCTTATGTTCTTATACCTCAGCCTCCTCAAATTCCTTTCATTCTATGCCTTTTCCTAATTAACTTTTAATTATCTCCGCAAGCAGTTCGGCTAAAAAAAACTCCAAATTATAATTGCAGAGATTATAATATGGTAATTATTAATAATGGAAGAAACATAGGTTGGGCCTTCACTGGCCAAATTAAAGATACATTAACAAAGTCAAAACCTTAAATTAAAAATACCAGCCAACTAGCCTGGCAGGGCCATCCTATGGGCTCTTGTGTGGAATGTTGATGCCTCACCTAATCTAACAGATTAAAAAGACTATCTCAAATTCTAATGCACGTTTCCCAGGAAAATGAAACTTAATCAATCCCCTTACTTGTCTCGAGCCGAAACATACAATCATTTAAACACAGTATTATTCGTGTCGGCATATGCATTTTTAGGAATCCCTAGTTTCTAACAGTTTCTGTATGTACAGTCAGTTTGTGGTCAGCTGATCAGTTTCTGGATGTTCAGTCAAGTTGTGGGCAGATGGTCACTTTCTGGTTGCTCGACCGGATTGTTGTCAGTTGTTCAGTTTATGGTGTTGGTCAGGTTGTGATCAGTTGGTCAGTTTCTGAGTATTTGTTCAAATTGCCAGACGGTCAGTTTCTGGTTTTTCGCCCAGAATGTTGTCACTTTCTGTGTGTACGTTCAGGTTGTGGTCAGTTGGTCAGGTTCTGTTTGCTCGGTTAATATGAAATCAGTTGGTCAGGTTCTCTGTGCTCGGTCAGTTTGTGGTCAGTTGGTCAGGTTCAGTGTGCTCGGTCAGTATATAGTCAGTTGGTCAGGTTCTGTGTGCTCGGTCAGGGTGTGGTCAGTTGGTCGGTTTCTGGGTGCTTGGTCAAGTTGTGATCAGTTGGTCGGTTTCTGGGTGTTCAGTCAGGTTCTGGTCGTTTTGTGAGTTAGTGGTCACATGGTTAGCTTCTGGGTTTTCGTTAAGTTTGTGGTCAGAAGGTCAGTTTCTGGGTTTTCTGTCAGTTTGTGATCAGTTTGTCAGTTTCTGGGTTTTCTGTAAGTTTGTGGCCAGTTGGACTGTTTCTGGGTACTTGGTCAGGTTGTTATCATTTGGCTATTTTCTTAGTGCTCGGTCAGGTAGTGGTCAGTTTGCCAGTTATTTGGTGCTCGGTTACATTCTGGTCGGTCGGCCAGTTTCTTGGTGCATGAACAGTTTGTGGTCAGTTGGTTAGTTTGATAGTGATCAACCTGGTCTTGTCAATTGGCCACTGACCTGGTATTTGGTTAGATTCTATTCACTTGGCCAATTTCTGGGTCATCAATTTCGTTGATATGAACTGATCAGTTTTATTTAATTTATTCAATCACGGGATGAGGGCGTCGCTGGCAAAACCAGCCTTTATTGCCCATCCCTTGTTGCCCTTGAGAAGGTGGTGGTGAGCCGCCTTCTTGAAACGCTGCAGTCCGTGTGGTGAAGGAACTCCCACTGTGCTGTTAGTGATGGAGGAGTAGGACTTTGACCCAGCGACAATGAAACAAAGGTTATATATTTCCAAGGAAGAATGTTGTTTAACTTGGATGGGAATCTGGAGGTGGTGGTGTTCGAATGCGCCTGCTGCCCTTGTCCATCAAGGTGGTAGAGTTCGCGGGCTTGGAACGTGCTGTCGAAGAAGCCTTGGTGACTTGCTGCTGTGCATCTTGTAGCTGGTACACATTTTTAAAAATTCATTCACGGGATGTGGGCGTCGCTGGCAAGGCCAGCAGTTATTGTTCATCCCTAATTTCCCGCACTTTCAGAGGGTAGTTAAGAGCCAACCACATTGCAGTATGGGCTGGAGTCACATATAGGCCAGACCGGGTAAAAAAAGGCAGTTTTCCTTCGCTAAAGGGCATTAGTGAATCAGATGGCTTTTTACGACAGTTTCGTGAACAACTAGCTTTTCTTCAAATTCCTGATTTATTTAAATAACTGTATTTAAACGCCCCAGCAACCGTGCTGGGACCTGAATTCATGTCTCTGGATGTTTAATCCAGATCTCTGGATTATTAGTCCAGTAATTTAACTACTATGCTCCCGTAACCAGCAGCCACATTGCAGTCGCCATGCACCATTGGTGGAGGGAGTGAATGTTTAAGGTGGTGGATTTGGTGCCAATCAAGCGTGCTGCTATGTATTGGATGATGACCAGCTGTATTGGTTTGATGGGCTGCATTGGTTTCATTGGCGGTAATAGTTTAAGATTCTCTATTAGTTTCAGGTTCTCTATTAGTTTGAGGTTCTCTATTAGTTTGAGGTTCTCTATTAGTTTGAGGTTCTCCATTAGCATGATGTTCTCTATTAGTTTGAGGTTCTCTATTAGTTTTAGGGGCTGTATTATATGAAGTGCTGTATTAGTTTGAATTGCTGTATGAATTTGTTATGCTGTATTAGTTTTAGTTGCGGTATTTGAGGTGCTGTATGTGTTTGACGTGTTGTATGAGTTTGAACGGCTGTATGAGTTTGAGTTGCTGCATTAGTTTGAGGTTGTGTTAGTTTGAGGGACTCTATCAGTTGGAGATGATGTATTAGTTTAAGCTGCTTTATCATTGTCAGGTAATGTATCATGTTGAGGTCCTTTATTAGTTTAAGGGATTTTATTAGATTGGTTCTTTTTATTCGATGTAATAATTGCATTACATTGAGGGCTATATTGGTTTGAGGATCCATCGACACAAATTCCCCACTTTAATTCTTTAGCTGAATGGCCACAGTTAAAGAGGACAGCCCCATCCCAGAGAGCAGCAGAGCAGCCCTGATAGGGAACTCTAACATTCGGAATTTAATTACTGAATGTCCACAGCAGAGTGAAGGACATCACAGCAATAATATGAGATCTAGCCACGGGCCCGAAGGAGATTGAAGAAACAAGCTCATTTCTGGGAGAATACACCTGGCAATTTTCATTATTTCATTAATGGGATCAAAATTCTACAGTCTTTGTGGTTTTCAATTTGAATCTCAGCACTAAATATATTCCATCACAACAGGGACTTAACTGGGCTGTCGTAATGTGTTTGTTCAAAATTTGAAAAATATTTTTTGAGCGATGTTGCAACCTCAATGTCCCCGTGGAGATCCCGTAGTGTATAAATTAAAGGTTCTGGGAAAGTGACGCCTCAGTGTTTAATTCAGAGAGATTGTCTGCAGCTCGAAGGACACATCGCTTCACACCGAAAATGATGGAAATATATTTAAGAGTGGCGAAAATATATTACATGATCATTGCCGTCGTTGGAGTTCCTGGTAAGTGGCTCTATCCATTGAAGTTGTGTAAATCTGTGTGTGAGCTGGTCTCTGGTTTTGCTCTGAGACTGCTCATATTACATCTTCGTCCAATGGTCACCGTTATACAGCCACCTAATCAGTGATATCATTTTGTTTAGTCAAATGTCCTGAATTACCTCTGCGGTTTTATTCCATTGCCTTAACTGAAAGTAAACCTATGTTTGTAACTCATGGGCTTGCAGAACAATCAAGTTATTGCCTGTAGTGGAATATCGTGCACTGTTGAATCAGACCTCAGTGTGAGCAACTCTCTCAGAGAATGTATTAGTGGAAGGGACTGTCACTGTAGAACTGGATTGAGTGTGGGTCACTAACCGGAGTGGAAGGCCTGACCCCAATGGCCATGAATTACTGGGAGTATCTGTCAATGTAGAATTCTGCTGAGTGTGGGTCACTAACCAGAGTGGAACAGCTGACCCCAGTGGCCATGTATTACTAGGAGTAGCTTTCAATGTAGAATTGTACTCAGTGTGGGTCACTAACTGGACTGGAACGCCTGACCCCAATGGTCATGAATTACTGGGAGTATCTCTTAATATAGAATATTACTGTGTGTGGGTCACTAACCGGAATGCAACGCCTGACCCCATTGGCCATGTATTACTGGGAGTATCTGTCACTGTAGAATTGTGCTGTGTGTGGGTCACTAATCGGAGTGGAACACCGGACACCATTGGCCATGTATTATTGGGTGTATCTTTCACTGTAGAATTGAACTGAGTGTGGGTCACTAACCGGTTTGGAACATCTGACCCCAGTGGCCATGTGTTACTGGGAGTGTCTGTCACTGTAGAATTGTACTGAGTGTGGGTCACTAACCGGAGTGGAACGCCTAACCCCAGTGTCCATGTATTACTGGGAGTATCTGTCACTGTAGAATTGTACTGAGTGTGGGTCACTAACCGGAGTGGACCACCTGAGCCCAGTGGCCATACATTACTGGGAGTATCTGTCACTCTAGAACTGTACTGAGTGTAGGTCACTAAACGGAGCAGGTCACCTGAACCCAGTAGCGAAGTATTACTGGGAGTATCTGTCACTGTAGAATTGTACTGAGTGTGAGTCACTAATCAGTGTGGAACAAGTCGGTTCTACATTCAATTCATTGTTTTAGGTGACTGATCTCTACCCTCCATGGAGCGGCATTCGTGTTTTACGAATGTAATCGAAGGAAAACGGGAATATTTCCGCTGTTGGTTGAACATATTTGGGACTACGTTTATAAAGTGAAATGCATCGATACTGCTCTGTTTCCTGTAGAACTGCACTATTGAAACAGATGTTAATGATTTATTGACTTGTAAACAGCAGGACAGCAGTGTTACAGTATTCAAATTCTCAGTATAATGATTATTCTTACTTTAAGTATAATTACTGTAAACACTTTAGCTGTTTTGATGTCGATTAATCTACTTTCCTTAACACGGTCCTGAGAATCTGTGGTCATGAATGCTGAATTGTATTATCTTGGTATTAGACACGGTGAATATTGGGCTGTGGTTTTTGATTATTCCACTTCTGTAACTGATTAAGGTTTGATGAACAAGTTCTTAACTATGATTCAGGTTCTCTGCACAGGTAACCTGCACCGATCTCTGCCCTTTGCTCAGTGAGGTGTGTCCCTGCGAGGAGAGTCACATATAACTGAAGAACATGCATATCGGGTTTTTATAATACGGTGATTAGTCCGGGGCAGTAACTAATAACATTATTAATCTCTGATTAATGAATAAATAGTGCAATGCTTCAATAAATAAGGCACTTCTATATCCGCAATGTTGCGAAAAAACTGATGACTGTGATTAATTTGTACTCAAGTTACGGAGAACTCCATAGAATCTATAGCACAAAACAGGCCATTCGGCTCTACCAGTTTATGCCAGTGTTTTTTGCTCCTCAGGAGCCTCCTCCCACCCCTCTTCATCTAACCCTATCAGCATATACTTGTAATGCTTTCTACCTCATGTACTTATCTAGCTTCCCCTTAAATGCATCTCTGCTATTCGCCTCAATACTCCAAGTTGTAGCGAGTCCCACATTCTAACCACTCTCTGAGTAAGTATATTCTCCTGAATTCCTTATTGGATTTATTAGTGACTATCTTATATCGATAATCTCCAGTTTTGGACTCACCTCACAAGTGCAAACATCTACCCTATGTTACTCCTCCATAATTTAAAGGCCTCTATTAGGCCGCCCCTCAACATTCTCGTTTGTAAAGAAAAGAGCCCCAGCCTGTACAATCTTTCCTGATGGTTATAATCTCTCAGTTCTGGTATTAGCCTTGTAAATAAATTATACCTGCTCCTGTGCCTTGATATACTTTATGTAATATGGAGACCAGAACTGTGCACAGAACGCTAAGTGTGGTATAACCAAGGTTCAATATAAGTTTATGATAAGCTCTTTCCTTTTCGATTCTATTCCTCTAGAAATGATCCACAGGGCTTTGCTTGTATTTTTATGGCATTGTTAACCTGCGTTGCTACTTTAAATGATTTGTGAATCTGTACCACTGAAACCCGATGACACTCTACCCCACTCAGACTCTTATTTTACAAGGAGTATTTGGGAACCTGATTCGTCCTACCAAAATGCAACACCTCAAATTCAGCTATATTTAAATTAATTTATACACCCATTCTGCAAGCTTATTAATGTCTTCATGTATTGTGCTCCATTCTTCCTCTGTATTAACACTATTACCCAATTTGGATGTGTCTGAAAATTTGGAATTTGTGCATCTGCTTCCCGAGTCAATATCGTTTATGTAAATGTTGAACAGCAGTGGTCCCAGCGCCGATCCTTGTGGAACACCACTTCTCACCTTCCACCAATCTTAGTAAATACCTTTATCCCTTGCTCCCTGTTTTCTGTTTTTGTAGCCAGCTCACTGTCCATTCTGTTGCTTGTACATTAACTCAACTTGCTATGTGATTCAGTCTTCTTTGCGGTAACTTATCGAAGGGCTTCAGAAAATAAAATTATATTACATCTACTGCATTACCCCTATCTGCTCTTTCTGATACGTATTCAAATAATTCAATAAGGTTGGTCAAGCATGACCATTCCTTTTGGAATACGAGCTGACTACTCTTTATTATATTTTGTGTTGCTAGATGTTTTTCTATGACGTCTTTGAGTAAGGATTCCATTATCTTTCCTCCAACCAAAATTATGCGACCTGGTCAGTAGTTCCTTGGACTTGTTCTCCCTGCTTTTTAAATACAGGAATAACAGGAAAATGGTGAACCACAGTGGTCTTCCCTTCCCTTCCTCGACTTCTCTATCTCCATTTCAGGGGCTAGGCCGTACACCAATATCTACTATAAGCCCACGAACTCCCGCAGGAATCTTGATTATACTTCCTCCCACCCGACTTCCTGGAAGGGATCTATTCTATTCTCAAAGTTTCTCCGCCTACGGTGCAAATGTTCTGACGATGCCTCCTTCCACACCAGTGCTTCCGAAATATCTTCATATTTCCTCACCGAGTATTCGCCTCCATTATGATTGACAGGGCCCTCGACCGTGTCAATCCGGCGTTGATGCCATCACCCCTTGGCCTCCGTGCCAGAACCCAGATAGGGTTCCCCTTGTCCTCAGGTTCCACTGCACCAGCCTCCACATTCAACGGATCATCCTCTGCCATTTACGCCACGTCCAGCTAAGGCCACCACCAAACATATCTTCTCCTGCCTTCCCGTCCCACCGGCACTCACAACAACCTGCTCCACTCTTCCATCACCCCTAACATCTGCTCCCCTTCCCCGGCACCTTCATATGCAAGCGCAGGAGATGCAACAGCTGCCCTTTCCCCTCTTTCTATCCCACCAGCCAGGCCCACAAACATTCCATCCACGTGAAACAGCAATTCACTTGTAATTCTTCTAATTCAGTATACTATATTCGCTGCCCACGATCCAGTCTCCTGTACATTGGATGGACGACACACAGATTGAATGATTACTTGGCTGAACGCCTCCGTTCAGACCGCAAGTGTGAGCCTGAGCTTCAGCTCACTGGCCACTTTAATTCTACATCCCACTCACACTCCGGCCTCTGTGTTCTCGGCCTTCAGCACTGTTCCCCTTTAAACATCAATGAGGAAATGCACCGTATTTTTCAAATAGGCATTTTATTGCCTACCGGACTCAAAACTGAGTTTACAAATTTCAGATCATAACCTCCGCTCCCGTTTTCTCGGCCGACATGTGCTGGTAATGGAGGATGGATCCACCAGAGCCTCTGGGAGTGAAGGAGGTGTCCGCTGGGACTTGGAGTGGCGATCCCGGTACACGGCCGGCGGGCAGCTACAAGCACTTGGGGTCTACACAACTGTCTCTGCCTAATTTGCCATGCTTCCCCTCCCCCTCCCCCTCTGTTATTCTGCTGTAACCAGTTACACCTCCTCTGGACCCATCTTCTGTTTCTTTAATTGTCCCATTCGCCTTGCGCCATCATCACTTTAGTCATTGAATCACTCCTGTCTTCCAGCCGATCACAGACATTCCTCTTTGTTCCGTCCTTATGCTACCGCACTTTTCTCTGACTCTATCATTGTTTTAATACTGTTAATAGCTGATATCTTCCAGTTCTGATGAAAGGTCATCGACATGAAACGTTAACTCTGTTTCTCTCTCCACAGATGCTGCCTGACCTGTTGAGTGTTTTCAGCAATGTCTTTTTTTCATTCAGACTTACAGCAGTCTCAGTAATTTGCTTTTCCTCAAATATTTAGGCCTGGATATTGACAACGGTGGGTTACGTCGGCGATGGCAGTGGGTGTGGGGGCTGGATGCAGAGTATCAGACAGGATGTCCGGAAGTCCGGGTATTCCAGGATTTTGGGGTGTCTCAACTCCACAGCGCCCGTCCTGTGACCTTGACTGGTTCCCCATCCGGGAAGTCAGCCAGATTAACAGTCGGGCCTCCATTCGGACGGGGGATGGGGGGCTCCGGAACAGGATCAGGTCGGTCACGTGCACAACAATGTGTGTGGGGGGGGGGGTGTGGATGGGACGTCCGATCCCGGCTGTATCCGATCATGGACCCGGGCGTTTCAACGGTCCTGGGAGAGTGTCCAATCCCCAGTGTTGGGGATATCCGACCGCAGGATTCTATCCATGGGGGTGTCCGGCGATGGGTAGAGCGTGGGGGGCCGGGTGAAAGCATTTCCGCGGCTCTGCAAACATGGCCAGACAGAGTAAAACCTGCATTAAAATATTTAAATTGCCAATCCGCCTCCTGGGAGCGGTTCGCTGCCCGCCCATGTCCCGTTTCAGTTAAACTCGGCAGCGGGCGGATTAGAGGCGGGTTGGGGTCGGGACGAAATTTTAAATTTGAAACTCTTACCCGAGCCCAACCGCTCGTTTTTGAAGTGTTGAAATCCAGCCCTTACTGTCTGGGCTCAGACACGGAGAATGTTTGAACATTTTTTTTCCAGACTCTTTTCTCTTCTCTTTTTTGCAGTGAATTTTGTGGCGATTGTGATCCTGTCCCGGGGAAAGTGCGGGCTCTCCACCTGCACCACTCGCTACCTGGTGGCCATGGCAGCGGCGGATCTACTGGTCATTGTCACTGAGGTCATACTGAACCGGATCAATTATCATTATTTTCCAATGAGTTTCCTGGACCTCACCCCTGTGTGTACTGTTATCACTGTCCTGATCCGTGCATCCACAGACTATTCTGTCTGGTTCACCGTCACTTTCACCTTTGATCGATTTGTGGCCATTTGTTGCCAAAACCTGAAAACAAAATTTTGCACCGTGAAAACAGCGGCTGTGGTTCTGGGAACAACCTGCATTCTGCTCTGTTTAAAAAACATTCCCTTCTGCTTTACAGTTCAACCCTGGGTGATAATCGACAATGTGCCGTGGTTCTGTGATACAATCCCAAGCTATTTCACTGTTCCCGGCTGGGTGGGATTTGACAGATTTATTATGGTTTTAAACCCATTGCTCCCATTCGCTTTAATTCTGCTGCTCAACGCTCTGACAGTCAGACACATTTTAGTGGCCAGTCGAGTCCGTAAGGGACTGAGGGGAGAGAGCAAGGGAGAGAATGGCAGTGACCCAGAGATGGAGAGCAGAAGGAAGGCTGTGATTTTACTCTTCACCATATCTGGCAGCTTCATACTGCTATGGTTGGTATCTGTTATAGATTTCTTATATTATACCATTACAGGAACAAATCCCTATGATTACAAAGTTTCTTTAATTATCTTTGAACGAGTCGGATTTATGCTGCGTAATTTAAGTTGCTGCACAAACACATTTATTTATGGGGTGACCCAGTCCAAGTTCAGAGAGCAGGTGAAGAGTGCGGTGAAATATCCGGTTACCTCAATTATTCAATTCATTAATAATCAGAACAACTGAGCGCAGCCCAGAGGCGGGTCCCAGTGTTTCCAGTCCAGGAATGTAATATTCAGCCCCAGACTGCCATCCACTGAATTACACCAGGAATCGCTGGTGATCTGAAAATACACCCAGCGGCGGGGCGAGCACTGTGCTCAGGACTCAGCACTATTTCTGATTGACAGTTCCCACATTGTCTTTCGGGACAGGACCACTAGTTTGCTGCATTCGATCTGAGCTCTTCTGTAAAAAGGCCCTTCAGCTATTTAGTGCAGCAATTCATTCGCAGCTTCCAGTGTAAGAGCCTCGTCAATAGTTAGGCAGACAGAGCTGAGCTGCAGTTCAGAGGATTATATTACATGGAATATACAGCACACAAACAGGCCATTCGGCCCAACTAGGCTGTGCTGCTGTTTTTGCTTCACACGAGACTCCTCCCATTGCATTTACCTCATCTCATCCTCTCAGCATTTCTTTCTATTCGCTTTTCCATCATTTACTCGTCTAGTTTCCTTTTGAAAGAATATAAGCTGTTTGCCTCAACCACTTCCTGTGGTAGTGAGTTCCACATTCTAACCACTCCCTGAGGAAAGAAATTGCTCCTTACTTCCATAATGGAGTTATTAGTAACTATATTGTATTGATCGCCCCAAGTGTTGTATTCTGCACAAGTGTAAACATTCTCTCCATATCTACCCTGCCCAACCTATTCATAATTTTCAAGAACTCTATCAGGCCTCATCTAAGTCCTCTCTCTTCTATGGCAGAGAGGCACAACCTGTTCAAACTTTTCCGATAGCTGCAATCTTTCAGTTCTTGTGCCATCCAACTAAATATTTTAAGACCGAAGCTATTGGTCCCCCGCCACAAACTCGGTTGCCTAGCCAGCAACTCCACCCATCTCCTTAGCACCTGTCTAAGGCAGAATCAGACATTTTGCAACCTTGCTGTCGTATTTGACCACAGGATGATCTTCCGACCACATATCCACTCCATCACCAGGACGGCTTACTTCCACCTCTGTAACATCGCCACTACCTCAGCTCATCTGCTGCTCAAACCATCATCCATGCCTTTGGTATCTCTAGACTTGATAACACCAACTCTCTCCTGACCGGCTTTCCATCTTCCACACTCCATTACTTGAGCTCATCGAAAAAGCTGCTGCCCGTAACCTAACTCACACCAAATCCCGGTAAACCACCAAACCTGTGCTCGCTGACCTACATTGACCACCATTCCGAAAATGCCTCAATTTGAAAATTATCATCCTTGCTTTGGAATCCCTACATTGACTCGCCCTCCCTATCTCTGCAAGCTCCACCAGCCCCACAACACTCCCGAGATCTCTCTGCTCTTCTAATTCTGGCCTTTTGCCCATCCCCGATTTCAACCGCTCCACCATTGGCGGCTGTGCTTTCAGCTGCCTGGGCCCGAACCTCAGGAATGCACTCCCTCACTCACTTTGCTTCTCTAAATCTCCCTCCTCCATTAAGATGCTGCTTAAAAATTACCTCCGTGACTAAGCTTTTTGTCCTCTTTACTAATATTTCCTTATATGGCGCGTTATCAAGTTTTTTTCAATACCGGTCCTGTGAAGCGCCTTGGGTCATGTTACTTTTTTAAAGGCGCTATATAAATGCAAGTTGTTGTTGTTATTGTTGTAAATATTTTTTGCACTTTCTCCAGTGCTTCTGTCTCCTTTTTTCTAATATAGAGACCATAACTTTGCATAGTTCTCCAATTGAGACCTGACCAGGGTCCTATACAAGTTTAAATCAATTTACAAAGTATTTACAGCACTGAGGCAGGCCAAAATGTCCATGTTGGTGTCCATGCTCCACCTGAGCCTCCACCCACCCTCCTTTATCTAACCCAGTCAAAATACCTCTCTATTCCTTTACCCTCATGTGCTTATCTCGCTCCCCTTTAAATATGTCTATGCTATTCCCATCAACTACTCCTTGTGGTAGCGGGCTCGACATTCTGGCCACTCATTTGGTAAAAATGTTTCTCGTGAATTCCCTATTGGATTTATTAATGACTAGCTTAATTCTAGGCCTGGAATTCTGGATCTCTCCTGCAAGTGGAAACATATTTTCTAATCTACGCTATCCAACCCTTTCAAAATCTTAAAGCACTCCATCTGATCATCCGTCAGTCTTCTATTTTATAAAGAAAAAATCCCCAGCCTGTTGAGTCTTTCCTGACAGAGATAACCTCTCAGTTCTGGTATCATTCTAGTAAATACTTTTTGCACCTTCGCCAGTCCCTCTATACCCTTTCATAAGATGGTGACCAGAAATGTTCGCAGTACTCCAAGTTTGGTCTAAGCAAGGTTCTGTACAAGTTTAACACAACTTCTGTGCATTACAATTCTATCACTCTAGAAATGAATCTTAGTGCTTTCTTTGTTAGTTATGTCCTTATCAAACTGCATTGCCACTTTTAGAGATTTCTGTAACTGTACCATCACATCCCTTTGTTTCTCAACCCCGTTTATAACTTATTCTCCAAGGAGTATGTGATCTCCGTATTCTTCCTATTAAAATGCACTACCTCACATTTCTCTATACTGAGGTTCATTTGCCAATCGCACGCCCATTCTGCCAGTTTATTAACGTCTTTCTGTATTTTGTCGCAGTCAACCTCTGTATTAACTATAACCCCCCATTTAGGAGGCATCCACAACTTTTGAACTTGCACTTCCGATTCTTCAGTCCAAACTGTTCTAAGTGAATGTTGAACGATAGTGGTCCCAGCACCGAACCTTATGGTACACCACTTCCAACCATCTGTCAGCTTCACTACTTTTGAATTCTATTGTCTTAGAAATAATCCCAGTTCATTGTTAGCATTTTACTTGCTTTGCTGACCTGTGAATCTGCTTGTAATTATTTGTTCACCTGTATCCCTGAAACTTTGCTCTTCTGCCGCGTTCAGTTTCTTATTTTCTATGGTATCGGTGATTATAGAATAATAGAATGGTACAGCACAGAAGGAGGCCATTCGGCCCATCGTGCATATGCCGGCTCTTTGGTCGAGCTATCCAATTAATCCCACTCCTCTCTCTTTCCCCCGTATTTTTCTTACTTCAAATATTTTTTTTCAATTCCCCTTTGAAAATTGCTATTAAATCTGCTTCCACCGCACCTTCAGGCAGTGCTTTCCAGATCACAACAACTCGCTGTGTAAAACCTCATGCTGTCTGTTCTCCTTTTGTAAATCACATTAATCTGTGTCCTCTGGTTACCGATCCCACTGCCACTGGAAACAGTTGCTCCTTAATTACTCTATTAAATCTATTTAGGATTTTGAACCCCTCTATCAAATCTCCTCTTAACCATCAGTGCTCTAATCAGAACAACGCCAGCTTCTCCAGTCTCTCCACATAACTGACGGCCTTCATCGCTCTTACCATTCTAGTAAATCTCTTCTGCTCACGCTCCAAAACCTTGACATCTTTCCTAAAGTGTGGTGCCCAGAATTGAACACAATACTCCAGCTGAAGCCTAATCAGTGCTTTATAATGCTTTAGCATAACTTCCTTGCTTTTGTACTCTATTGCTTATTAATACATCGAATGATCCCGTCTGCTTTATTAACATACTTTTCAATTTGTCCAGCCGCCTTCAAAGATGTGTTTATATACATGCCTAGATAGCGCTGTTCCTTCACTCCCTTTAAAATTGTACCATTTAGTTCATATTGCCTCTCCTTATTTTTCGCTTCACAATTCTCTGTGTTAAATAGGATCTGCCAAGTGTCTGCCTAACTGAATCATAGTTCGGGTTATGCTGTAAACAAAGGGATTGGATTCGGAAAGAAACGCCAGCAGGGAAGTGTAAGATTATGTCAGGGACTTCTCATCTGCTCTCAGACCCTCCAGCCTGAGGAACATTTTATAAGGGTCAAGACCCAGCAGACTTTGCTTGGCATTAAGGGTCTTGTTTTCGACTCCAATGATATTCTATTCGGTTAATGCAAAATAAGCCAATAAATTGAGTATTGTGATAACTGTATATGCAGAAATAAGGGTCTGTTAGAAGATGTTATATGATTTTTTTAAACCGCAGTTCAGCCATGATCTTTAAGAATGTTGGAGCAGGATCGAAGGGCCGAATGGCCAACTCCTATTCATATTTCTTATGCTCTCATGTTGACCAGTCAGTCTATGTCCTCCAGAAATCTGTTACTATCTCCTCATTGTGAACTACATTACCGAGTTTTCCTGCCGTTTATAACCAACTCTGCGTCATTCATGTATATCAAAAAGAGCACTGGTCCTAATACTAACCCCTGGGGAACACCAGTCTATACTTCCCTCCAGTACGAAAAACAACCGGTAAACTGAATTCTCTGCTTTCTGACCCTTAGCCAAATGTGCATCAATGCTGCCCTGTCCCATTAAACTCATGGGCGACAATTTTACGAGCAGGTCTGTCATGTGGTACATTGTCAAACGCCTTTTAAAAGTCCATATACACAACATCATCCACACTAAGCTTATGACGGTAGTTTCATATTTTCCTTCCAAAGTGCATCTCCTCGCATTCATCTATGTTAAAATTCACTTGCCAATTAACTGCGCATTCTGCATGTTTTCTCATGTCTATTGTGAGATGTCATGTAGAGAAATGTGTCTTCAATATTTGAAGCAAAGCATCATTTTTTTGAAAGAAAATGCAGCCATCTACAACTGTCAGAGTTTTGGAATTTTATCAGAAAATTTGAGGAATTATTACAGAGTAAACTCTTGGCTTGTTACTCTGTACTATTGCTTTGGAAGAATATGGTGAAGAAATTATGTATTTCTAATAACAGTACGGCTCTCCTATTTGCTTCAGCCTTACTTTGTGACTTCCGATATTTTTAATGCATCGAACATCCTAAACACCTCTACACCCCACCTAATATCCTCAGCTCCTCCCCACCCCACCTAATATTCTCAGCCCTACCCCACTCCACCCAATATCCTCAGCTCCTCCCCACCCCACCTAATATCCTCAGCACATCCCCACTCCAAATAATATCCTCAGCTCCACCCCACCCCACTTAATACGCTCAGCTATTGTACATACCTCGTTATATCCACAGCTCCTCCTCACCCCTCCTATTATTCTCAGCCCCTCCCCACCCCACCTAATATCTTCAGCTCCTCCCACCCCACCTAATATCCTCAGCTCCTCCACAACCCACCTAATATCCTCAGCTCTTCACCACCCCAACTAATATCCTCAGCTCCTCCCTATTCCACCTAATATCCTCAGCTCCTCCACACCCCACCTAATATGATCAGCTCCTCTCCACCCCACTAAACCTAATATCCTCAGTCCTCCCCACAAATGCTCTCTCTAATTTGTTTGTACTGAGTGGCCACGAATTCCTTTCAACACGAATGTTTCGTCTGCGGGAACATTTTACAACAGCAAATTTCACAACAACTTTGAAAAGAACAACGACATTAGCAACACCAACTTAACAGCATATATACAGTTATGATATATTGCCATCCCATCGTCTCAAATCATGAGACAATGAAAAGGATCTGCAAGTTTAACATAACTTCCTTGCTTTTGAAATCTATTCCTCTAGAAATGAACCTCAGTGTTTTATTTGCACGTTAATGGCTTTTTTAACCTGCGTTGCTACTTTTAATGATTTACGAATCTATCGCCCTAGATACCTTTGCACATCTACCCAATTAGACTCTTATTTTGCAAGGAGTAGATTGGCTCCTTATTCTTCCTGTCAAAGTGCACCACATTACACTTACCCATATTGAAATTCAGTTGTCATTTACATGCCCATTCTGCAAGTTTGTTTACGGTAGAATTAATTGAAAGCTATTAGTTCGTCCTGTATAAACTCTGTATGAAATGAATGAGATATAAAAGAACTGCATAATAATGTATTAACACTTCAGAAACGTCACTCAATTACACGGTTATGCAGCGACAAACAACCCAAAAGCCCAAGTTGAGCAGAAAGAGGCAAATCTATTCGTGCAAAAGCAAAATACTGCAGATGATGGAAATCTGAAATAATAAACAGCTATTCCTGCAATTTGTATTATTTTTTAAGTTATCAACGTATTCGCCCATCCCTCACGTCACTATAGCAAAGACTGCACAAGCAGCAGGAACAGCGGCTTTCCTATGGTGCTGACGTGCTTTACATCCAGATAAGTATTTCGAATATTAATCGCAATGCAAGCAGACAACCAACCAATGTAAAATGTTGTATTTCTTTAGTTCACAATATTAAAAAGAATTGAACAAAAACGGGTTTCCGAATTTTCCAACTTCAATCGCTGCCATTAATAAATGTGGTCTTCTTGAACCCCCCGTGTATCATGTCAGAAATGTAGCCCTTAGTCACAAGTGCAGAAAAACACAAACACAATTTGCGTCACCGAATTAAAAACAAAATGCATTAAATGCTATGATTTAACAGAAAGAAACATTGATCATTCTTCCTGGACAGGCGAACCAATCAGACTGACTTGGACGATAGCAAAATACTGCGGATGCTGGAAATCCGAAATAACAACAGAAAACGCTGGAAAAACTCAACAGGCCAGGCAGCATCCGTGGAGAGAGAAAAAGAGTTATCGTTTCAGGTCGAAGATCTTTCGTCAGAATAGGAAAAAAGCAGGAAATGAAATAGATTTAAAGCAAGTATTAAAGCTGGGAAAAGGGGGAGGGGATGAAAGAACAAAGGGAAGGTCAGTGGTGGGATAGAAAGCAGGAGAGATTAAGAGAAATTGAGAGACATTAAGAGATAATCAAGGCAAGAGGAGGTTTTAATGTGACAGGTTAAGGCTAGATGAAGTGTGAGATGCACTGACAGAATGAAGGACAGCTGCCAGCTTCTGGGAGGAAAAAAGAAAGGCCTAAACAAAAGGGTGGATGAAAAAATAAAATTAAAATATATAAATGTGATAGGGGCCCAGGATATGACCTGAAACTTTTGAATCGATGTTGAGTCCAGAGGGCTGTACTTGGAAATGTTTACGAATATGTTGACGTAAATAAGTTAATTTACAAATTTCGCTTCAAATGATTTTTCTCTTAAACTTTCTCCACGATATTAATTCCAGCTCTTATCATGAAAAGTGTTAATTATTTTGGGTACATTCCAATTAAGTAGCGGGAAACAAACTTCATTGCGCCCTCAATGTTTAATCTCCTAATTCAAACATTTATTCAAAATAGAATTTGTACATTATCAGTTTAATCGAAATATTTTGTGTGTCTTTCTCAATAAACAAATAATATTTTGTTTCTAAAGTAGCTTCCTGCAATGTGGATGCATCATTACAGAGCTCCTGCTTCCAATAACATTCCACTAAACTTTTAAGAGGAAATCGATATTTACATTATTCCTGGGACTTGTTCGAACTATAGAACGACAGACAAAATACATTGGTTCACAATAGCAAAATACAGCGGATGCTGGAATCTGAAATAAAAACAGAAAATGCTGGAAATACTCAGCAGGTCAGACTCCATCTGTGGAGAGAGAGAGAAACAGAGTTAACCTTTCAGATCTGGGATCTTTCGCTCGAGCTGGAAACAGTTAAAGATGTAACAGATGTTAACCAGATGCAGAGGCAGAATTCAACCACTCCTGCCTTCCACCATATCACAGAATGGCCCTTTTGTTCTTTCCTCCACTCCAGCCTTTCCCTGCCTCTGCACCTGGTTAAAATCTGTTACATCTCTAACATTTTCCAGCCCTGACGAAAAGTCACCAACCTGAAACGTTAACTCTATTTCTCTCTCCACAGATGCTGCCTGACTTGTTGAGTATTTCCAGCATTTTCTGTTTTTATATTATGTAAATTAAAATAGTTTGTGTTTTTCCCCTTTTTTGGTTCACTTCCTAAACGTTTTAATGATATTTTTAAAAAGTCAATAAAAACTAATATGTAACTCCTACAAATCCTCGGCTGGCCTCCCCCTCCTCAACAGCATGGTTGTATGTTTGTGTGAAGCCTCACAGAATCACAGAATCACAGAATCCCCACAGTGCAGATAGAGGCCATTTCGGCCCATCGAGCCTGCACCGACACATATCCCACCCTATCCCCACGTATTTAATCCCCCTAACACTAAGGAAGGGTCAATTTATCATAGCCAAATCAACCTAACGCGCACATCGATTGTTCAAATCAAATATTGAGAAATTTCAATTTTAAAACGTTTTAAGTAATTCAGAGCATCTTTAAAAGCATTTGGACTTCAAGGCCAGGTGGAAATTTGTTTAGATTAGTGGAAAATTGATTTTTGCTTCTGTTTCTTCCAAAATCATATTTGAAACTTTAGGGGATAAAAGTGTTTTTAAAGTTCATTTTTTGTGAAAAGATCATTAAAAATCTTTAAATTCTTTCTAGTCTTATTGCAGCTTTGACAGAAGAAGTTGCTCCAAGTTTCTCTTTCCCTCTTCAATGCTGTCGTTAAACATGAAACAAAAAATAATAAATAAACTCTAATATCAAACGCAGCTCAAATAAGAAAATGAATAAAGCGGTGAAACTTCCTAAGAGGGAGGTGAGGTTATCTCTCCCCAGACTGGGCGATGAGTTGGGATCAGTTTTAGAGAAATTGTTTCCTCTTTTTCTGCTGCCGTTCCCTCACTCTCTCACAGGCTCTGAGATTCAAGAGAAGGCACAAACATTTCCTCCTCTCTCATAACATGATTTAAAAATCCCAAATAAACTCTTTCACGAAGGGGACAACACCTGGCAAAATTTAACTGGAACTTACCGCGGGATAATCTTCATTACTTTCCCCTAATATTTCAGGCTTTAAACAATTATCCGATTTTTTTATTAATTTGACCGGGGACCTAAAAAATGTTCGCTTCAGCCTCCTTCCAGCGGCCATTGTACATGTGCTGCGCCTCCACCTGTGTTGTTCCAAAACCGCTGCTCAGACCCGGGGAACAGACGGCAGGTGCCTGACTCTTACTCCTCTTTCTCTCTCCCGCTGTGTCTCTCTCTGTGTCCCTCTCTCGTTCTGTTTCTCTCTCTATCGCCCTCTGTCCCTGTCTCTCTCTCCAACTCCCTCTGTCCCTGTCTCTCTCTCTATCGCCCTCTCTCCCTCTCTTTTTCTCTATCGCCCTCTTTCTCTTTCTCTCTATCTCCATCTAACTCTCTCTCTGTCTCTCGCTCTCTCTCCCACCCTCCCTGTTTCTCTCTCTTAATCTGCCACTATCCCTGTCTGTAGATTTCTCTCCCTCTGAAACTGTCTCCCACTCTGTCTCCCTCTGAACATGTCTCGCTCGCTCTCCCTCTGACTCTCTCTGTTTCTCTCTCTCTCTCGCTCTCTCCCTCTAACCCTCTCTCTCTCTCTATCGCTCTTCGTCCCTGTCTGTTTCTCTCTATCGCCCTTTATCACTGTCTCTCTCTTTATCTCCCTCTGTCTCTCTCTCTCTCTCGATATATATATATATATATACTTATCTCCCTCTGACCCCGTCTTTCACTCTCCATCCCTCTGACTCCCTCTCTCGCTCTCTCCCTATGACCCTGTCTCTCGCTCTCTCTCCCTCTGATCCCGTCTTTCGCTCTGTCTCACTCTAACTCTATCTCTTGCTCTCTCTGCCTCTGACCCTGTCTTTCGCAGTCTCTCCCTCTGACCCTGTCTCTCTCTCGCTCTCCTTCTGACTCCCTCTCTCACTCTCTGTCCCTCTGACCCTGTCTTTCGCTCTCTCTCTCTCTCTGAATCTGTCTCTCGTTCTATTTCCCTCTGTATCTCTCTGTCTCTCTCTCCCTCTGGCCATGTCTCTCTTTCTCTTTATCTCTCTGTCTCTCTGTCTCTCTAACTCCTTCTGACCCTGTCACTCGCTCTCACTCTTCCTCTGATTCTCTGTCTCTCTTTCTGTCTCTGTATTTCTCCCTGTCGTCCTCTCTCTGTCTCTCTCTGTCCAAGTCTCTGTCTGTCTCTGTCTCTCTCTACCTCTGTCCCTGTCTCACTCTCTCTCTCCCTCTGTCTCCTTGGTTCACTGTGTGCCTCTCTCTCTCCCTCTGTCTCCTTGTCTCACTGTCTCTCTCACTCTCCACTATCTCCTTGTTTCACTGTCTCTCTCTCTCTCTCGCTCCTCTGTCTCCTTGCTTCACTCTCTCTTTCTCTCTCCCTCTCTCTTCTGTCTCCTTGTTTCACCGACTCTCTCTGCAAAGAACATCAGAGCAAAATGAGAAGCAGTGAATCAGTGTCGGTCCAGGAAAGAGATTTCCTCGGTTTTTTTAAACATTTGAAATCCAGTCATTGTTGAAAAATGAGCAGAATTATTTCCCTCTTAGTGTAAATGCTATTTGAAAATGCTTTCCTATTTGTACTCTTGTGATAAGAAATGTGCTGACATCAGACTCCAGCTCCACTAAACTGTTCACAATTAACTGAATGCCCTTAGTGTCCCAGCTCAGTGTAATCCTGAGCGATCACTGCCTGTAGGTTTTAGAAGAGAAGGTTAAATGAGGCCCTGTTGGTGGATGCAAAAGATTTTTCTTTCTGCTATTGTAAGAAGTGAAGATAATCTCTCTCACCAGACGTACTCTCCCTCGTCTCACTCTCTCCCGAGTCTCACTCTCTCCCCAGTCTCACTCTCTCCCAGCCTCTCTCTCTCTCCCCAGTCTCACTCTCTCCCCAGTTCACTCTGCCGCAGTCTCTCTATCGCCCCAGTCTCTCTATCGCCCCAGTCTCTCTCTCTCTCCCAGTCTCTCTCTCCAACCCCACCAATTCACTGCAACTTCATAGAATCAGAGAATCACAGAAATTTACAGCACAGATGGAGGCCAGTCGGCCCATGTTGTCCGTGCCGGCCGTCAAAGAGCTATCTACCCTAATTCCACTTTCCAGTACTTGGTACGTAGCCTTGTAGGTTATGGCGCTTCAAGTGCATATCCAAGTACTGTTTAAATGTGCTGAGGGTCTCTGCTTTTACCACCCTTTCAGTCAGTGAGTTCCAGACACCCACCACCCTCTGTTTGAAAACATTTCTCCTCAGTCCCCTCTAAACTTCTGCCCGATTACTTTAAATCTATGCCCCCTGGTTATTTATCTTTCTGCTATGGGAAATAGGTCCTGCATATCCACCCTATCTATGCCCCGCATAATTTTATTCACCTTAATTAAATCACCCCTCAGCCTCCTCTGCTCCAAAGAAAACAACCCCAGCTTATCCAATCTTTCCTCAGATCTAAAACTCCCCAGGCAAGGAAACATCCTCGTAAATCTCCTCTGCACCCCTTCTCTCCCCCCAATCTCTCTCTCTCTCTTTGAGGGCAATTAAGAGTGAACCACATTACTGTGGGTCTGGAGTCACATCTAGGCCATAGTGAGTAAGGACGGCAGATTTCCTTCCCTGGAGGACATTAGTGAGCCAGATGTTTTTTTGTGACAATTCGGCAATTTCATGCTCACCATCTCTGATGCTAGCTTTATATTCCAGATTTATTTAATTAACTGAATTTAAATTACCCGGCTGCCGCGGTGAGATTTGAACTGCACCATCATGGCCGTATGGCCGACTCCTGCTCCGATTCATATGCACTTATTAACTCGCTTCCTCCAGACCTCTTTTACCTCCACACATGCGCAGCTCACGCTGCCCAACAATTAGCCGCTCCGGCGCCGGCGCACTGGGCCTCGCTTATAACAATAGTGGACAATCAGTCGCGCCCTGCATTATGGGTACTGGCAGCCGCCAGTGGAGCTCCCATCAGAATGTTACTTTCTCTGATGGGATTGAGATTAGGAAAATAGGAACAGGAGGAGGCCATTCCGCCGTTCGAGATTGCTCCGCCATTCAATTCGATCATGACTGATCTGTATCTTAACTCCTTCTACCCGCCTCGGTTCCGTACCTCTTAATAACCTTGCCTAAAAACGTATCAATCTCAGTCTTGACATTTTCAATTGCCCCCCAGCCTCAACAGATTTTTAGAGGAGGGAGTTCCAGATTTCCACTACCCTTCGTGTGAAGATGGGCTTTCTGACTTGGGGGCGGTGAAAAGAGCTTGTGACTTTTTAACCGCCAATTAGAATGACTGAGTCAACAATCGGAATCAATTAAACAAAGTTGCCCCTTCGCGAACAATAACTCCAAATTATAAGCAAACCAAAGGAAACTTATTAAATTAAAACTTGATGTTGCTCTGTGTCTACAATGCGCTCCATTCCCTCCGGTACCCAGCTGTTGTGGAAGAAAAGCGCTTTTGGAACAGCAGAGGGCGCAGTGGAAATAAATAATATAAAGCTAAACCCGAGAGCCCAGGGCACGCTGGGTCATGGGGAACGCCATTAAATCGTCACAAACACTCAAAGCGCAAGAAGGTGGTGAGACAATCAACACGCGGGAATAACCTACTTGACCTCGTCCTCAGCAAGCTACCTGTCGCAGATGCGTCTGATGATGACAGTATTGGTAGGTCCTTGTGGAGAACAAATACTGTCTACACACTGAGGATCCCCGCTATCGTGTTGAGTGGCACTACCACCGTGTTCAGTGGGATAGATTCAGAACAGATCTAGCAGCTCTAAATTGGACTTTAATAAGGCGCTGTGGGCCATCGGCAGTAGCAGAATTGTATTCCACCAAAATCTGTAAAGCCTTGGCCCTTAGTCCTCCATCTCCATCAAGGCAGACAATCAATGAGGAGAGTAGAAGATCCTACCTGGCCAATTACCGTCCTATCAGCCTACACTCAATCTTCAGCAATGTGAGTCATCAACAATACTCTACAGCAGCACTTAATATCCAAGAAGGCGTGGGCGTGACGTTAGAGCTGTGCAGAGCTCTGGCTAGAACCCACCTGGAGTAGTGCATTCAGATCTGAGCACCGCACCTCAGGAAGGATATATTGGCCTTGAGGGGGAGCAGCGCAGGTTGACCAGAATGATATCGTTGCTAAAAGAGTTAAAGTTCTTCAAAAATCATCAAGCAAATTTGTCAGAGATGCCTCCTTTACTGGAAGCCGTGTTGAGTTTCTCTAATGGGCTCTTCTCTTCCCCAGTGATCATAAACAGCGTCTCTTAGTATCCATTCAAGCATCTTCCCTGTTACCAAGGTCAGACTGATGGGCCTGTAGCTGACTGGCACTGATTTCTCCCCGTTTTGGAAAGTATGAAGTACGTGAGCCACCTTCCAATCTCAGGGAACGATTCCTGACTCTATTGAACTGTTGAAGAGACGGACGACCGGCTCACAGAGCATCCGTCCTATCTCTTTAACACCCTTGGGTGGATATCACCTGGACCTGGAGCGCCATCTATTTTCAGTTTTCCTATTTTACCCACGATGACAATCCCATTCCAGTTTAATATTAATGATGTTATTGTCGACAGCACATCCCACAGCTGGAATCTGAGCATCATCCACAGGAGTGTAAACTGATGCGCAATTGTCATTTCACAGCTCTGCCATAGCCTGGGAATCAGTTTCAATCTGTCCTGAACTGTCTTTCAGTGGCCCTAAAACATCTTTAACCGTTTTCAACCTCCTGACGTAGCTGGAAAAGATTTTGCTATTATTACAACAATTGTGCACCATCTTCTTTTCCAGAGATCTCTTAGCTTCTCTAATGGCTGCTCTTGTCTCCCTCAATTGTAGGTGGCATTTGTCCCTATTCTCCTGTAAACTGAATCCATCTTGCTCAGAACTGGTTTCAATATAAGACATTTCGGGGAGTCAGGCAGCATTCACTCCTAGACCTACACAGGATGGTAAAACCCCAGACGGCTCCTTAGTGAGGATTCCTCTGGTTCCTCGCCATATATTTATCAGGATACCGAACCCCTGCTTTCTTACAGTCCACTGCTGGAGTCCCCACTCCCAGAGCCTACAACCTTCAGCAGGTCAGTGGTGGAGTTCCGCAGCGGGCGTGATGCCAGAGTAACTGTCGGGATCGCACTCCCGTGAATTTTCCGGGTCGTGAATTTTTAGTAATCCTGATGTCATACACACACACAACAATAAAACAGGGTGTTCCTGGAAACACGCGGCAGATCCTTCTTTATCTGGAGAGGAAGTGTCAGTTATATAATTGTACCAGCCTATACATTAGGTGCTGAGTGATGGTGGGGTTCGACCGCAGTCACTCTTTGCCCTCCAGTACCTTGCCAAGAGGTAATTCGTGGTTATGAGCCGATATAGCGAGCTGCCAGCATTTCGACCATTGGGAGCAGCACAGCCGCCGTCCCTGGCTGATTCTGTCTGTCAAAGCTTAGCCAATGGTAGCACAGCAGCAACAACTTGCCTTTACATAGCGCCTTTAAAGTAGTAAAACGTCCGAAGCGCTTCACAAGAGCGAAGTCAGTCAAACATCGACACCGAGCCAAAGAAGGAGACATTGGAACCGGTGACCAAAAGCTTGGTCAAAGATTTTAAGGGCCTCGGCGACTGAAGGCAAGGCGGCCAATGGTGGAGCGAAGGGAGTGGGGATTGCACAAGAGGCCAGATTTGGAGGAGTGCAGAGTTCATAGAAACCTAGAATGATACAGCACAGAAGGAGGCCATTGGCCCATGGTGCCTGTGCCAGTTCTTTGTAAGAGATTTCCAATTTAGTAACAATCCCCTACTCTTTCCCCATAGGTTTAGTCCTGCTATTTTTTTTCAATTCAAGTATTTACCCAATTCCGTTTGGAAAGTTACTATTGAATCTGCTTCCACCGCCCTTCCAGACAGTGCATTCCAGGTCATAACAACTTGCTGCGTGAATTTTCCCCCCTCCTGTCGCCTCCGGGTCTTTCACCAATTACCTTAACTCTGTGCCCTCTGGTTACCGACACTCCTGACACTGGATAGAGCTTCTCCTTATTGCGGTGTTGTAGGGCTGGAGGAGGTCACAGAGATAGGGATGGATGAGACCATGGAGGGATTTGAATAAGAGGATGAGAATGTTAAATGCCATCTCTCCCAGTACAGAATGCGACTCACTACTGACAGGAAGGATGTTACTTTAATTCCTAAAGGTGCAGAAAGGCGAGACCTTGTCCGTCTAAATGTCACAAACTGATGCATAATGAGGGGAAATTAATCGCTGTATCTTTAACTGACAACAACACGGAAAGAAGGAAATGAATGACTTTTAAACATCTGGTCCATTTGGCATTGAAGTGTCTGAAACTCATAATAGGAACTCCAGAAGAAGAAATACTGAAAAAATTTAAAAACATTTCCTTGACAAAAGACATCTCGAATTACCTTTTAAAAGAGAAATAGTTTAACAGAGGTTCACACTGACTCACCTGACTGGTCGACTCAAGCACAGCGTTTGTTTGCAGAACGCGCTGCTCACTTGGCCCACCGGCCTCTGAGCTCTCTTCCTGTTCGTTCCCAGGGTAATCAATCACCACTCGCCAACATTACGTTTCCAGATGAGGTGCAGGGGCTAAGAGGAAGAAAATAAATGAGTCTTGAATCTGAGTTGGGAAATACAATTAGAGAAACAATATTAAACTTATAAACTAAACCATTTCAAATCAATTCAAATGATTTGTTGCAATTAATATCTGCCTTTTGTGCAAAGTGGGAAACAAGTGAAGTCTGGGCTGTGCAGGAGTGTTTGCACTCGGTTGCACTGCGTTTCCCAGGCTCTCTGCTCCAAGTGCGCTTCTTTCAGCTCACGGTCTCATTTACACATTCAACTGACTGGATTAACCTCACCCTTCTAAACCCATCACAGAAATATCAGCATTCGGTGTTTAGTTGTGATAAACCTTAAACAAAAACTCTGGTTAAGATTCTGCTGGAATATTGTGTTCAATTTTGGGCACCACATTTTGGGAAGGATGTCAAGGAGATGGTGCAGACGAGTTTTACTGGAATGGTACCAGGAATGAAGCACTTCAGTTCTGTGGAGAGAGACTGGAGAAGCTGGAGTTGTTCTCCTTAGAGCAGAGAAGATTAAAAATAAATTTGATTGAGGTGTTAAAAATCATGAATCGTTTTAAGAGAGTGAATAAGGATAAGCTGTTTCCAGTGGCAGAAGGGTCAGTGACCAGAGGACACAGATTTAAGGTGATTGGCAAAAGAACCAGAGGCGACATGAGGAAACATTTTTTTTACACAGCGAGTTGTTCTGATCTGGAATGCACTGCCTGAAAGGGCACTGGTAATAGGTTCAATAGTAACTTTCAAAAGGGAAATTGATTATTTTTGAAGGGATATAATTTACAGGTCTATGCGAAAAGAGCAGGGAAGTGGGATTAAGTGGACAGCCCTTTCAAAGAGCCGGCACAGGCACGATGGGTCGAATGGTGTGCATCTTTCTATGATTCTATGATGTAATGTTTGTCAGATGCTGCTGACACACTGAGGACAATAGATTTTCAGATGAGAAGCACGGATAACGTCTTTTAACGAGCACAGGAGATCATGTAGCAATATATCCAAACTAGAGTGAGGAGAGAGAGTGTTTTTGTAGCCAGGACACGCGACACTGTGAGGCCCCTGACCAGATATCAATGTCCCAGACCATGACTGCGATGGTCTCTGTATTTAAGTTTAATGTCAAGAATCAACATGCGTGTAATGTCGAAGGAATGGTGTCGTCTGTATTCTGACGGAGATATTGATTGCCCATTGCCCAGTACTGACATGGGAGGGATTTACCCTGTGAATATTCTCTCTCTAACAACCAGTGCCCATGAACGTGTGAGTTAATCCAATTTAGACCTGAGAAAGATAGATCAGTGTATTTTCTAAATGGTGAGCATCTCGGATCTGTGGAGGAGCCACAAGATTCAGGCTTCCATGTACAAAACTCCCTCCCATATAAGAGACAGATCCCACTCATATCAGTGACACATCCACTCCTTATCAGAGCCAAATCCCACCCATGTACATTTGAACAATAATGGACACTGAGTGTTTGCGAGGGAATTATAATGTACTCCATGTGTCAGCCACTTTTACTGATACCAGGTCTTTCATACTCAGATTTTTAAACTTGAATTCAAATTCTCAATTATCCGAGGTTGGGATTTGAACTCTCGTTCGCTGGATCAATCGTCCAGTGACATAACCACCATGCTACCGTACCCTCAGATATCTCAACTTTTGTGTAGCACCTGATTGCTTAATGTTACAGTGTTCGTTAAAGGGACTGACTGATTTTCAATCTCACTCAGAACCAGCTCATTTTCAAGGCCTGGTCCCCGATACTTTCATCAAACTCCATTCTCCCCAGATTGCCGAATCTTTGAATCCACGAGAATTAATTCCAGCATACAAGGAAGTAACTCGCTGCCACACTGTACCCATTGTTATTTCTGAGTCCGCCTGAAATTTCCATCCGCTGTGGCGAACAGATTTGAATGTAGTACGCAGTGTGCGGCAGGCAACACAATGTTAGGGTTCAAAAGGTGAGAGCGTGTTGTTTGTCAGAGGCTGCACAGAGAATGAGAACAATTAACTGTTCAGATCAAAAGCACGGATAAAATCTGCTGAAGCTCACAGCAGCTCATTTCACAACTAATGCAAACTAGAGTGAAGAGAGACAGTGAGAGAATTTTTAGGGTCATATAAACATGGAAACATAGGAACAAGAAGAGGCAATTCAGCCCTCAAGCCTGCTCCAGCATTCAGTCAGATCATGGCTGATCTGAACCTTAATTCCATCTACCCGCCTTAGTTCCGTAAACTTCTTACCCTTACCAACAAAAATCTATCAATCTCAATTTTCAAACCATTAATTGACCCCCAGCCACAACAGCGTTTTGGGGGAGAGAGTGTCCAGATTTCCACTACCTTTGTGTGAAAAAGTGCTTCCTGACATCACCACTTAACGGCCTGGCTCTAATTTTAAGATTATGCCCCTTGTTCTGGATTACCCCCAACAGTGGAAATAGATTATCTCTATCTACCCTATCAATTCCTTTAATCATCTTAAACAACTCAATTAGTTCACTCTAATCTTCGATACTCAAAGGATTAAAGCCTAGTCTATGTAACCTGTCCTCATAATTTATCTCTTTTAGCCCCGGTATCATTTTGGTGAAGCTGCGCTGCACCCCCTCCAAGGGTAATATATCCTTCCTGAGGTGCGGTGCCGAGAATTGAACACAGAACTTCAGATGGGGTCTTACTGGGAGAGTGTTTTTGTAACCAGGGCAGGGGACACTGTGAGGCCCCTGACCGGATATCAATATCCCAGACACTGACGGCTGCTCACCCGCTAACACTGGGAGAGTAAAGGGACTGCGATGGTTTCTGTATTAAAATTAAATGTCAAGCATCACCAGGGCTGGAACTTTAAAGGGCACTGTGTTTTAGCGAGAGAATATTTATAGATTGATTCCCTCCCGTGTCTGTAATGTCTCTGTTTTGAAGTAATGCAGAGAGGGAATTTTTTGGTAATGGAATCTGATAGATGCAGAATGGTGCCATGGATGAGGGACTTCAGTTATGTGGAGAGACTGGAGAAGCTGGGATTTGTCTGCTTAGAGCAGAGAGGCTTACGGGAGATTTGATAGAGGTGTTGAAAATCATGAATGGTTTTGATTGAGTAAATAAGGAGAAACGGTTTCCAATGGCTGACGGGTCAGTAACATGAGGACACAGATTTCAGGTGATGGGAAAAAGAACCAGAGGCGACAGGAGCAAACATTTTCTTACACAGCGAGTTGTTGTGATCTGCAATGTGCTGCCTGAAAGGGCACTGGAAGCAGGTTCAATAATAACTTTCAAAAGGGAATTTTTGACGGGATATGATTTACAGGTCTATGCGGAAAGAGCAGGGGAGTGGGCTTAATTGGACAGCTCTTCCAAAGAGCTGCAAAGGCACGATGGGCCGACTGGTCTCCTTCTGTGCTGTATGATTCTATGATTCTACGATGTAATGTTTGTCAGATGTCACAATTACAGTGACGATGACCTCAGCACATTCCTCAACGAGGTTGAGGCGAAGCGCCTGCGTATCATTGGGAATGAGAAGTCCAGGGCGACGCGAAAAGGGCAGATGTTAGCTTGGACTGAAGTTGCCCAGGCTGTCAGCGCGAACTCCACCATTCCACGGACAGCGGAACAATGCCGCCAGAAATTTAGTGATTTATTGCGATCTGTCAAGTTTTGTACAGTTATTAGAAAAGTCAACTGGAAAATGTCTTTAAATTTAACTGAACTAGTTTTAAAAAGCTATATGCATGTGTTTAGTCAAGTGACTTCATCATCCAGGCACCTGAGCTTGCCATAATTTTTTTTGGCTTTGGGGCCAGGTCAGGGTCATCCATTGTGCTCTTATCTTCATTCCACTGGTTTGAGTTGTAAAATTTCAGTCAGTGAGTGAAAAAAAAACAGTCTGCAAGCCAGGCTGTGTCCATGTTTCAAATGCAGGTGGGTGTAATCTGCAGAAAAAGCTGACGTTTCATGACGTTTCATATTTTCTCCTTTCATTTGAGAGTAAAACTGTTCACAACGCCAGAGAACGTGCACTGACAGGTGGTGGTGTTGTCACGCTAAGGGTTTTATCCGAACATGAGGAAAGGGTCGAGCAGCTGTTTGGATTTAGTCGCGGTTGCCACTTGGCTGGTGTAGAATCAGACATTGGTATACATAAACGTGAGTTGCTCTGCCCAGCTATATGTTTAAAAATGTTAGGTTTGTGTTGAATATCAGCTTCTGTGATGTGGCAGATCATGCTTTAACTTTGCAAATGTTTACTGTTTCCTTTCCACAGGTGTACAGCACACTTCTCACACACGGGATGAGCAGTGCGTTGATTCTGCAGCAGCAGAGGGCATTGGGGAAGGGGTTGCTGATGCAGTGGGAGCAGTGAGTGAGATGGTGGAGGAGCAGGAGCATCTTGTGCTTTGTCAGCTAGTGGAAGAGGAGGGTATGGAACCTGGGTTGCTGCAGAGTCGCTAACCTCAGAAGTACCATCGTTCGCAGCAAATTACCCAGCTTTCAGGATAACAGCGACCACGACACCACACAACCCTGCCATGGCAAACTCTGCAAGACATGCCAGATCATCAACACAGATACCACCATCACACGTGAGGACACTACCCACCAGGTACATGGTACATACTCATGTGACTCGGCCAACGTTGTCTACCTCATACGTTGCAGGAAAGAATGCACCGCGGCATGATACATCGGCGAGACCATGCAGACACTGAGACAACGTATGAACGAGCACCGCGCAACAATCGCCAGGCAGGATTGTTACCTCCCAGTCGGGGAACACTTCAGCAGTCAAGGACATTCAGCCTCGGATCTGCGGGTAAGCGTTCTCCAAGGCAACCTTAGAAACACACGACAACGCAAAATCATCGAGCAGAAACTGATAGCCAAGTTCCGCACTCATGAAGACGGTCTCAATCGGGATCTTGGGTTTATGTCACGATACATGACGTGATCCGGACTCGAGTCGTCGTTAGCTTGTTCACAGATGTGATTCCCAGTAAAAAAGTAAAAATTTTCCCAGTAAAAAAGTAAAAATTTTAAAGCTTTTCGTTTTACATACAGACGGCAGCTTTTGACACGTTAGAACCCCTGCGACTACACCTCATTGTCTCAGTTGTATCTTGCTATGCCTTTGATGTGGTACCTTCCTGGCTGACTTAATTAACTTTATCACACCTCGGCAGATAGTCAGGATGAATTAATTTAGTGGTCTGCAATTGTAAGGTACACATGCTTTGTTTTCTATCTATATATGCTTTGGCGATTCTGTATCTAATTTACTTCACCTGAGGAAGGAGCAATCGATAGCTCCGAAAGCTTGTGATTTCAAATAAAACTGTTGGACTATAACCTGGTGTTGTGCGACCTCTCAATTTTGCTGCAGAGTACCACTCCATCTCCTGGCACATCTGGCTCTGTGCTGGACAGACACCAGCTTGATACTGCAGAGCAGGTGGTAGAAGCAGAAATACATTCAACAGTACAGAATGACTTACAAGTTCAGGTGCAGCAGATTGAAGGGTTGAGGGAATCGATGTGTTCTCTTACTGAGAAAAACGTTGACTCTCTTGCCTCGCTCAGGCAGGGAATTGATTGTATTGGCATGTCACTTAATCAGATAGTATTGCAGTTGTAAAAACAAGATGTTGGAATGGCGCTTAATCAAATAAATGAGTCTCTCGTTGGACTCTTGCACATACAAGATGTTGGAATGGCACTTTATCAAATAAATGAGTCTCTCGTTGGAACCTTGCACATGCTTAAAACAATTTCTGCTGCCATTAATTTGACTCCCGCAGAACCGCACTTACCTGCTCCCAGCGCAGAAGCATTGCCGGGCCAAGAGCCAGCTGCTGCTCCAGTTATAAACTATGTACATCAAGACTGAACCTCAAACGTCTTTGATGCTGCAATACAAGTTCACTGTTTCACTTTCAATTGTGTCTGTTCCTTTATTTGCCTTGCTGAGGGAGGGGGAGATACCAGGTGACACTACCACGTGAAGGTGTTGGCTACTAGCTGTTCCCGAGCAGCCTTAATTTCAGCAGCACTTGGCTCCTCCCCATCAGGCCTGGCCACAGGCACATTGGCATCGTCCACGTGCTCCATTTCAGCAGGCAGCTTCTCGGCAGCGTTAAGGGTCAGTCCTTCCTGCAGGGCAAAGTTCTGCAAAGCACAACAGGCCACCACAATCCTTGCCACTTTCTGAGGATAATACTGCAAGGTCCCCCCTGACCTGTCCAGGCAACAGAAGCGTGATTTCACAACTCCGAATTGTCCTCTCCACCACTTGCCGTGTGCACACGTGTGCCTGGTTTTATCTCTCCTGAGCCTCATTATTGGTCTTGCGGTAGGGAGTCATCAGGCATGTTCTTAGCGGGTAGCCCTTGTCGCCCAATATCCATGCGGATCCTGGAGGCAATGCGCTGAGGGCGCCATATAAGTTCGAGTTACGCAGGACGAAGGAGTCATGATTACTTCCCCGGTGATTTGCATTCACATTTCGGATCCTGAGGTGCGCATCACAGACTATCATAACATACAATGAATGAAACCCCTTTCTGTTGATGTATGTCACAGGTGCATCCACTGGTGCCTTCAATGCAACATGGGTTCCATCGACGACCCCAATCACTTTGGGGAATCCAGCAATGGTATAAAATGCAAGTGCCATCTCCTTTTGATGGCGAGTGGACAAGTCAAAGTCAATGAACTCTGAAGCCCTGCGGAAAATGGCATCTGTGACCTGCTGAATGCAGGCCCTCGCAGCATTCTTGGAGATGTTGCTAATGTCACCGGTGCTTGCCTGAAATGACCCACTTGCAAAGAAGTTCAGTGCTGTGGTTACCTTCATGTTCACTGACAAGGCAGTGCGGGTCTTCGAGCGTGTTTGAAATTCCTCCTATAACGTGTCACATAGTCGGCCGATTGCCTCTTTACTGAAGTGCATCCTCCTCACACACAACTCCTCCGACAGCATCTCAAATGACAGCCTCTCCCTGTACACTTTCTGGGGTGGGTAGTAGTTTCTCCTTCTCAGGAGACGGTTATGGTTTCTCCGTCTTTCTTGTTCCCTGGCGTTTACAATTCTATGAAGCAAAATCGCACAGAGGACCAGGGCAGCATTCTCAAAGGGCATGTTTCTCCATCACAGGCTTCCTCTTTAAACAGATTAAGTACTTGTAAGGAAAAAATGGTTGTCAAAGTAATTTTATTAAAGTGAGTGGCTAGAAAATCACGTCGGCTATGGTGGGAAACGTGCGGTACCGGATTGGGACACGACATACCCGCCTGATAAATATCACGATCCGAGATGATTTACCAATAACTGTAACATTTTCCTAAAGTCATACGTACATACTTACTTAAAGGAATATAATTGATGATTATTTTCTTTTTTTTAATTTTTGAAATGTTAAATAATTCATTTTTAAACAGTCATTTTCATATTTAAGAAAAAAAACTAATTCAATTAGGCCTTGCACACAGCAAGAGTTGCTCTTTTTAACTACACTAATCAAAACAAGGTCCAAACACGTTTTTAACAAATTATTAAAGTTGGAAACTTACGTCAGACTTTCTGAAATAAAAAAATCTAATTCAATTAGGCCTTGCACACAGCGAATGTTGATCCTTATAACTACACTACTCCAAATGGTCAAAACCCGTTTTTAAAACATTTTTACAATTCGAAACTTTTATCAGACCTTATGAAAAAAACTTTGCTCCCTTTCAGAATTAAAAAAAATCAGTTTAGTAGCCCCACTGGTGAAATATTTCTTCTTCCTGGGCGTTCCGGAGCTTCTTACAAGTCTTTACTCTTGCTTTTTAAAAGCGCAGCGTCCGGGGATTTACCCGCACTGCACCAATTGAGAAAAATACCGAAGTTCAATGCGCACGCGCAGCCTCTCCGGCGCAGGCGATTCAACTCCGGCCCCTTTCCTTCAGACCAACGGAAGTTCCGGTTACCCGCGCATGCGCAGTGCATGCAGGAAACGGGCACTTCAGGTGGCCTCACGGGTGAGTACTCAGCGCGTACTCACACGGCAGGTGCCGAATTTTCGGCCCATTGTCGATCTGGGTGCACTAGCAGTACAAGCAGTGAAGTGGACTTTCTTGCAGATTATTGGATGCATATAGCAGGAAATGGAATGGCTGGGCATGTTGTAGCCGTGAATTGAAGTCGCCGAGCGATCAATGCGAAAGACTGCTAATCCATTTGTGCTTTGCACGTGTGTGTTCGAATCCCATCCTCGTCAATACCGCTTTTAATATTCGATGCAGATAATCATGTCTCTTTAATTTACATAAAATATGCCTTGGTTCCTAATCTTGTCAATGGGGATCCTGGTATGTGTCCCTATGCTTTTTACAGCTTATTAAAATTAGGATGGACCATTGGAATTCTTCACCCAACGGTTGTTGAATGAAGGTGGAACTGTGATCAGGAATGGGAGATAGAACTTTAACTCCCTATCTCTTTCTCCTCCTTTCCTTCCTCTGAGATTGGCACCGAATGAAAGACTTGCGGGAAAAACTAATGATTAAGGAGTAGAAACATAAATTTATCCATTGAGAATGACATAAACATTGATCAATCTGTCTGAGCAGATCATCTGTTTAGTGTCGTTTGTTGAGTGATAAATAATGGGCACTACATTAGGAAGAATACTCTGTTCTTTCTGAAATAGTGCCATGGGATACCTGAGGCCTCGGTTTAACGTCTTATCAGAAAGACGGCACCGCCGACAGTGCAGCACTCCCTCAGTACGGCACTGGAGTGTCAGCTTGGATTATGTGCTCAAGTCTCTGGAGTGGGGCTTGAGTTTGCTGCCGCTGAGCCACGGCTGACCCCTAAACTCAGTTCATTCCGCTGGAGTGAAATGATGAAGATAAAGAGAAAGATGACAGTGGAGTAAAACTTCAACTTGGCGCCCAAGAATAAACCGGAAATCGTTATCGACTGTCTGTTATAGAAACCGCCCGATTTATGTTGCCATCGATTTCATAAGCAATGGAAATCATGCAGTGTCTGTAACGAGCGCTGGATCGATAGAATCATAGAATCTTAGAAACTGTGCCCTGTATACCCAAGTCCAGGTCATCATTATATATATAATAGAGCAGTGAATGTGGCCTCAGACAGCGCATTAAAGCGCATCCCTGGGAAACGATACCACGGCCCGGCCAAACCTTCCCATACACCGAGCACAAGCAGAGCAAAAACAGGCACAGCAGCATTTGCCGAGGAACCGGAGTGAGTAACATTTTATTGATCTGTGATAGTTGTAAATATATTTTGCTGTCACTCTGTTTGTAACAAATGTAGTTGTGAGTTGTTCTGTTGTATATCAATATATATCTGTGTTAGTGTTTTCGTATTTGAATGCAACATTTTTATTAATAATTTTATTGCGTTTCATCTGTGTTCGTAGTAAATGCATTTTCTGTGTATATATTTGTATCTATGTTACTTGTAAATAACTCGTAAATAAACACAAGTACAATTATAGCACGGCGATACACAGAGATATTTACATAAATAAAACAGAGATACAAACAACCACATTTATAATAACACAGACATCAACACAAATAATTTGATATCTAAGGCAGCGACACACAATTTCATTTACAACTCACAGAAAAGTACACAATTGTAAATATGTAAGTGTATCAATAAATACCACGCACAATTATTTAGAAGTAATAAACACATAGACACAAATATAAAGCAGGGTTATGGGGACAATCAGTGGAGGCTTAATAGTTGAAAGCTTCCTGCAGAGAGCCGGCACAGACAGGATGGGATGAATGTCCTCCTTCTGTGCTGAATGATTCGATGATTCGATGTCTTCTCGCTTATCAGACAGGTGGAAAAGGCAGTTGTGTGATGGGAGCACTGAGACCTCACAGCGCCTGCGCGCGGCTCTAGTGGCGCAATCGGTTAGCGCGCGGTCCGTATATGACAGTCTAGGCTCGGGAAATGCCGAGGTTGTGAGTTTGAGCCTCACCTTGAACAGGTGATACATAAGAAGTAGGAGCAGGAGTAGCCCATATGGCCCTTCGGGCCTGCTCCGCCATTCAATAGGATCATGGCTGATCCGAACCTAGACTCACGTCCACTTCCCTGCCCGCTCCCCATATCCCTTAATTCCCTTATCAGCTAGGAAACTGTCTATCTCCGTTTTTAATTTGTTTAATGTCGCAGCTTCCACAGCTCTCTAATGTTGCAAATTCCCTAGATTTACTACCTTCTGAGTGAAGAAGTTTCTCCTCATTTCAGTTTTGAAACGGCAGCCCCTTATTCTAAGATTATGCCCCCTAGTTCTAGTCTCACCCATCAGTGGAAATATCCTCCCCGCCTCCACCCGATCAAGCCCCCTCACAATCTTATATGTTTCGATAAGATCGCCTCTCATTCTTCTGAATTCCAATGAGTAGAGGCCCAACCTACTCAATCTTTCTTCATAAGTCAACCCCCTCATCTCCGGAATCAACCAAGTGAACCTTCTCTGAACTGCCTCGAGAGCAAGTATATATTTTCTTAAATATGGAAACCAAAACTGCAGTATCCAGGTGTGGCCTCACCAGTACCTTGTATAACTGAAGCAAGACTTCCCTGCTTTATACTCCATCCCCCTTGCAATAAAAGCCAAGATTCAATTGGCCTTCTTGAACACCTGCTGTACCTGCATACTAACCTTCTGTGTTTCATGCACCAGGACCCCCAGATCCCTTTGTACTGTAGCACTTTGCAGTTTCTTTCCATTTAGATAATAACTTGCTCTTTGTTTTTTTCTGCCAAAGTGCATAACCTCACACTTTCCAACATTATATTCCATCTGCCAAATTTCCGCCCACTCACTTAGCCTGTCTATGTCCTTTTGCAGGTTTTTTATGTCCTCCTCACTCACTGCTTTTCCTCCCATCTGTGTATCGTCAGCAAACTTGGATACGTTGCACTTGGTCCCCTCCTCCAAAATCGTTAATATAGATTGTAAAGAGTTGGGGTCCCAGCAATGACCCTTGCGGAACACCACTAGTTACTGATTGCCAACCGGCGAATGAACCATTTCTCCCAACTCTCTGCTTTCTGTTAGATAGCCAATCAGCCACCCATGCCAGTATATTACCCCCAATCCCGTGATATTTTTATCTTGTGCAGTAATCTTTTGTGTAGCACCATATCAAATGCCTTTTGGAAGTTCAAATACATCACATCCACTGGTTCCCCTTTATCCACCCTGTTTGTTCCGTCCTCAAAGAATTCAAGCAAATTTGTCAAGCATGATTTCCCCTTCATAAAACCATGCTGACTCTGTCCGATTAAATTATGCTTATCCAAATGTCCTGTTACTGCTTCCTTAATAATGGACTCCAACATTTTACCAACCACAGATGTTAGGCTAGCTGGTCTATAGTATCCAGCCTTTTGTCTACCTCCCTTTTTAAATAAGGGCGTTATATTAGCAGTTTTCCAATCTGCTGGGACCTTTCACGAATCCAGGGAATTTTGGAAAATTACCACCAATCCATCCGCAATCCCTACCGCTGCTTCTCTCAAGACCCTAGGATGTAAGCCATCAGGTCCAGGGGATTTATCCGCCTTAAGTCCCATTATCTTATCGAGTACAATCTCCTTACTGATTTTAATCCCGTTTAGCTCCTCCCCCCCTGTAGCCCCCCGTTTGTCCAGTGTTGGGATATTTATACTTTCCTCTACTGTAAAGACTGATACAAAATATTTGTTCAGCGTATTTGCCATCTCCGTGTTCCAGACTACTAATTTCCCGGTCTCGTCTCTAAGGGACCAACATTCACTTCAGACACCCTTTTTCTTTTTATATAACTGTAGAAATTCTTGCTATCAGTTTTTATATGTTTTGCTAGTTTCCTTTCATAATCTATCTTCCCCTTCGTAATTAATCTTTTAGTTATTCTTTGCTGGCTTTTAAATGCCTCCCAATCTTCTATCCTCCCACCAGATTTGGCTAATTTATATTGCCCTTGTTTTCAGTCGGATACTATCCTTTATTACTTTACTTAGCCACGGATGGCTGTCTTTTCTTTTACGTCCCTTTTTCCTCAGTGGAATGTTTTTTTCTTGAAAGTTGTGAAATACCTCATTGAGTGTCCACCACTGCTCCTGTACCGTCTTACACCTTAATCTATTTTCCCAGTTCACTTTAGTCAACTCTGCTCTCATACCTTCAAGTCTCCTTCATTTAAGCTTAGTGCGCTGGTTTGAGATCCAACTCTCTCACCCTCCAACTCAATTTGGAATTCAACCATGTTATGATCACTCATTCCAAGGGGATCCTTTACTAGGACAAATTTTATTAATCCTGTCTCATTACACAGGACCAGATCTAAGATTGCCTGCCCCCAGGTTGGTTCAGTAACATACTGCTCAAGGAACCCGTCCCTAATGCACTCTATGAACTCTTCCTCAAGGCTGCCCTGCCCAATTTGATTTGTCCAGTCAATATGAAAGTTAAAATCTCCCATGATTATAGCTGTTCCCTTATTTCCTGATTTATACTCCGACCAATAGAGTTACAACTGTTAGGAGGCCAAAAGACTACTCCCACTATTGACTTTTTCCCCTTATTATTCCTTATCTCCACCCAAACTGTTTCTCTATCCTGATCCTTTGACCCAATATCATTTCTCACAATTGCAGTGATTCCATCCTTTATTAACATAGCCACCCCACCTCCCTCTCCTTCCTGTCTGTCCTTCCTAATAGTCAAATACCCCTGGATATTTATTTCTCAGTCATGGTCACCTCACAGCCATGTTTCTGTAATGGCCAACAGATCATACCCATGTGTAGTTATTTGTACCGTCAACTCATCTATTTTGTTACGAATGTTGCGTGCATTCAGATAAAGAACTTTTTAACATGTTTTGTGACAATTTATTCCTGCTTTTACCCCCTTTACTACTTTACCTTTATCTTTATATATTCTGTCCCTTCCTGACACGCTCCGGTTTTTCATTTCCCCAATGCTAATTTGCTCTATTGCCTTCTCCGCTGAAATTTTTATTCTTCACTCTCTTGAAACCCCCCCCCCCCTCCCCCGCCACAACTAATTAGTTTAAAGCCCTCTCTACGGCCCAGTTATTCGATTCGCCAGGATTCTAGTCCCAGCACTGGCCAAGTGAAGTCCGTCCCAACGGAACAGCTCTCTCCCGTCCCAGTACTGGTGCCAGTGTCCCAAGAAGCAAAACTCATTTCTCCCACACCAGTCTTTGAGCCAAGTATTTAACTCTCTGATTTTATTTACCCAAGCCACATTTGCTCGTGGCTCAGGTAGTAATCCAGAGATTATTACCCTTGTGGTTCTGCTTTTTAATTTGGCCACTAGCTGCTCATACTCCCTCGGCAGAACCTCTTTCCTTGTCCTATCTATGTCGTTGGTACCAACATGGACCACGACAACTGGATCCTCCCCCTCCCACTCCAAGTTTCTCTCCAGCCCAGAGGAGATGTCCTTAACCCTGACACCGGCCAGGCAACACAACATTCGGGACTCTCGCTCTCGGCTGCAAATAACCATATCTATTCCCCTTATGATACTATCCCCTACCACTATAACATTTATTTTTACTCCCCCCACTTAAATGGCCCTCCGTTCCACGGTGCTGTGGCCAGGTTGCTCATCCTCCCTGCAGTCCCTGCTCCCATCCACACAGGGAGTAAGTGCCTCGAACCTGTTGGACAAGAGCAAGTGCTGCGGCTCCTCCAACACTACCTCCTGGATCCCTGTATCTGCCTCACTCATAGTCACACGCTCCTGTCCCTGACCACGGACTACATCTGAATTAGTTAATCTAATTGGTGTGACTACTTCCTGGAACACAGAGTCCAGGTAACTCTCCCCCTCCCTGATGTGTCGCAGTGTTTGAAGTTCGGACTCCAGCTCATCAAAACGGAGCCGGAGTTCCTCAAGCAGCCAACACTTATTGCAAATGTGATCACCGTGAGCATCAATGGTGTCCACCAGCTCCCACATATTTCAGCAGTAACACATCACCTGCTCTCCCATTCTATGTAATTAATTAAATTTATTAATATTTTTTAAATACCCGCTGCCCCGCCTGATGAATATCACACCTTAGAAACTATAAACCACAGAGTTTAAGTTTAAAAAAGAGAGAAATACACACCAACCCGTTACTTACCTGCTTTCTGGTGACGTCACACCTCGATTATATTTTTTAGCTCTCACCCTCCCTCCGATACTTTTGCTTGTGATATTTATTTCTACAGGATTTCAAGGTACAATTGGTGTGTCCCCAAACTTTTACTCCTTATTAGCTGTTCAAAGTGGGCACTGATGTTCCTCTGGCCAACAATGTTACAATAGCGGATGAGACATTTACTGAATTAGAGGAGGGACTGGAGGCGTTTTCACTCTTTAACCAGTAACTCTGATGTAAAGAATAATGTGTCAGAAACAGACTGGATTCCAACGCAGTGACAAGAAATTTGTCACAAACGGGAAGATGGGTAAACTCACGGGGTATCTGCACCTGTGTCCTGCAGCATGTTCAACAGAAACAAGGATTCTCCTGAACACGGTGCTGAGAATTTTGCGCTCACTGACGCAATGGCTCGCGCATTGGACTTCTCGCTGTTTTTTTCTATAGAAACATTCCAAGGTTGTCGATTCGAGTCCCACGAAAGTTCAATTTTAGGAAAGGGTCCGTTAGTTCAGGTGCTGGAAAGTTCAATTTTGCAGCAAAACCGCAACTGTCTGCTCTCCGGCCGCGCAGCACCTGCCGCTTGCAGCTGCGATGGCTGGAAGGGTTAAGGCGTTAAGGTTTGAAATCCACTCGGGCTATTCCTGCTCGCTGCGAAACTGTTTAAAGATCCGTTCAATGCTCGAATAAATAAGAGCTGGAGCTGCCGGGCTGCATTTACCTATCTCAGAGCCTGAGAGTTCCGCCAGCGAGGGAGGCGCGTTTAAATTGTCGGCCAATTCTCTTTTGCAAGATTTCAAGAGACGAGAAGGATTTCCGCTCAAGCTGCAATATACTGTTTTTGTTATTTTCTTCCCATGCTTCACTCTATGTCTCCCTGTCTCTGCCTCTTGTCTTTCTCTGTTTTTCGCTGATTGACTTCACAGGCTTCCATGGACCGCCAGGTCTGATCTAACCCGCAACAGGGTCCGAAAACGGTAAACAAGGACTGAGACAACAGGACAAGTAAAGGTGATAATTGGTAGCCAATGTCTCACACATATATCTCTTCGCTCTCACAGTGAAAAAAGCAGCAATTTGATTGCAGTTGGCTTATGGTAGAGTGCATAATATGAGGATGCCGAGGCAAACGGTAATGTTGCGCTATCAATTCTGCAATATCTTATTTGATAATACAAGTCGTAGATTCAATACTAGTTTTCTAAACATAGTCTAATATTGTTGACTTGAACTAGTCAGCAATGCTCGCACTGCAATTGGATGCCTGTGTCCAGTTGGAAAGCTGTCTGAAGGAACATGCAGTCTGGCAGAGCTGGACGTCCAGCAGATTGACTTTTCTGCTGAGCAGACGATGAGCCTCCTTCTTGAAAATTGTTCGTCAGTCCAGCTCAGAAGTGATTTAGCCTCATGAAAGTGGTATGGGACTGGGACCACTTGTGTGACAGGAAGTGAAGGGGGCAGTTTCCCTTCCTTAAAGAACATTAATGATTCAGTTGTAGTATTTGTTTGCACCACTCGGCCCAAGTATGAGCCGAGCCGTTCACGTGGAGTTAAAGCGATTCCGCGAGTCAGTTAATTCAGTGGCATTTATAAAACAATATGAAATCAGATAATGGCCCAGAAATTTGACTCGGAGGCTTGCTGCGGGGGAAAGTATCGCGCGCGATATCACACACCGCGCCGGCCGTTGTGTTTTGGGTCCACAGGAACTTCGGGTCCTGGGCCTCTCCCTAGTGCCGGCGCGCAGTGTGTGCGTGTCCCAGGGGCGCAGTTAGTGTGATGCGACCTCTGGGATCACGTGGGCCATGGAGAGCCAATGGCAGCAGACCATCTTTCATTCATAGATTTGACAGGAGACCTGTCACATCTGTGAATTGAAAGAGACCCCAAAAGAACAGCTAAACCGCAAATATTTTTTTTTAAAACCCATCACATTAATAAAATAACTATAGTTAAATAAATTAACCACTTTAAACAAAAATTTAAATGTTGGAAAAAATTATAAATTTTTTTAAAAGTTATAAAAATAAACTTACGTTTCTTTAAAGTCTCTAAAAAAGATAAACCTGTTGAAAAAAATTAAAAATTGCACTTAATTAACTACTTACATTGTTCAAAAGTGGTCTTACGCCTCCTTTTTACTTGTGTAGAATCCTCCATACTTACCCTCGCGTTGAAACCTGAAAAAAAGCTTAAGTGTGCTGCGTGCGCGGAGCCTCTAGTGCGCACGCGGTTCACTTAGGAACCGCCACCTTCACCATACCTGAAGTGCCTGTTTCCCGCGCATGCGCAGTGCATACAGGAAATCGGCACCTCGGGAACGATTACGGGTGAGTACGCAGCGGGTACTCTCCGGTATTAGGCCGAATTTTTGGGCCAATAATAAACGCATCACATAATGGATAAGGTGTTTAACTTTTATGTGTATTTAACTTGGATCGGAACTGTTTTACACCCGACCATTTCTAAAAATCACTGACCTCATGTAACGGAAATACCTAAATTACTTTTGTTCACAGAAGCTGACTGTACATTTACAACGTTGTGGAGCCGGGTGTAACGGGCAGGACTTGCGGTGAAGAGGACTTTCGTGCACATTGTTTCTGTTTGGCTGTCCTCTTTTTTTATCTCCGTCATTTCACTCCAGCCGAACGAACTGAAGAAAGAAGGAAGAAAGTTCTCTCTGTCGATTCGCGATCTCTGTTTCACCTTCATTCGAAAAGGTGAAGAATTCCAAGGGTCCGTGTTAATTTTAACAAGATATGAACAATGAAGGGGCCAAGATCAGTGGTTTTGACGAGATTAGAATTCAAAACCTATTTTATGTAAGATTCAGTCAAATGCTGGGAAGGTTTATCAGCATCAAACATTTAACACAATAAATAAGCACAATGAATGAGCAGTCCAGCGTCGTAACCTCTCGTCTCCGGTCTACGACAACTCTGCCATTCCATTTCCTGCTTTGTGCATCCAAACAGAAATACTCCACACGAAAGACCACTTCACCGCTTGTCCTGCCCGTGAACGCAGATCTACAATGTTGAAAATGTAGAATCAGCTTCTGTAAGCAAAAGGCTTTCCGTTACTTCAGGAAGGCAGTAAAGTGCCTGATCGAAAGATGAGGTGCGCACCCCTTTAATCAGACAAGACAGGCTGGCCTCGCCGGGTTGATTTACGGCCAATACAGAACCATGTGCGGTTTGAATTCGGCACCCGTGGGACCAATTCAAAAGCCAGCTTCTCACATCCTTACAGCGCTAGAGAAAGCAGCACTGACTAATATTCAGGGCAGAGGGTGTTTCAAGAAGATTGACGCTGAATGTAAGTTTATCTCAATTCAGGCGAGCTCATGGGTGCAGAAAGCAAAATGTAAAGGTCCTGCATTGGCCGGAATCGAACACCGGTGTAAGACGTCCAATGAGACACAGAGCCGAATGCACCTGGGAGCCTTTAACTTTACTCAGTTGGTTGGTTTTCAGTTGCTCCTGTAAAGCTCTGGGATTTCAAAAGACACGGGAAAAACGACGCGAAATCACATGTTTTTAATGGAAAGTATTTATGTTTTCTGCAATGCCGATCGGCTGTAAGAAGCAGAGTTTTGACTAAAATCTAGCAGCGCTCATCCGCGATTTGAACCCGGGACCTCGCGCCTCTTAGCTGTGTAACCCCAAAGCAAGAACCATACCCCGAGACCAACGAGCCGCCGAAAGACACGTGCGAAACTCATTAAGTATTGGAATCTCAGATTCTGACGGTACTGAAGTCAGCTGTCTCTGAGAGTGCTATCTAATTAGTCCCTCTCTCCATAGTCCTACAAGTGTTTTCCTTTTAAAGTATAGATTGGTAATTTGAGACATGACATGAGCTAAATGAAGCAACTTGGGAATTTGGACGTGACGTTTAAGGTGAATGACAAAGAACCGTATGCGTCAAACGTTTAACACAAACTACGAGGACGGGACTCGACTCCACACGTGCAGGGCGCATTGGATTAACAGTTCATCCCCTTAACCACTCGACCGCCTAGTATCACGTTTACAACACGCTCATCCATTCCGTTTGCTGCTTTTTGCATTCAAACAGAAATACTCTGCAACAAAGTCCCCTTCACCGCTTGTCATGCCCATGCACCCAGATCGACAATGTTAAAAATGTCCAATCAGCTTCTGTAAGCAAATGGCCTTCCGTTACTTCAGGTGAGGGACTGTCAGAAATGGTCCTTGTACAGCAGTTCTGAAAGCAAACATGCAGGTGCAGCAAGCAGTTAAGAAGGCTAATGGTATGTTGGCCTTCATTGCAGGAGGATTTGAATACAAGAGCAAGGATGTCTTACTACAGTTGTACAGGGCCTTGGTGAGACCACACCTGGAGTACTGTGTGCGGTTTTGTTCTCCTTATCTAAGAAAGGATATACTTGCCATAGAGGGAGTGCAGCGAAGGTTCACCAGACTGATTCCTGGGATGGCAGGACTGTCGTATGAGGAGAGGTTGGGGCAATTAGGCCTGTATTCACAAGAGTTTAGAAGAATGAGAGGGAATCTCATTGAAACAATTAACATTCTGACAGGGCTAGAGAGACTGGATGCAGGGCGGATGTTTCCCCTTGCTGGGGGTTCTAGAACGAGGGGTCACAGTCTCATGATACGAGGTAGGATATTTAGGACTGAGATGAGGAGAATTTTCTTCACTCAGAGGGTGGTGAACCTGTGGAGTTCTCAACCAAAGAAGGCTTTGGAGGCCAAGTCACTGAATATATTTAAGAAGGAGTTGGATAGATTTCTAGACACAAAAGGCATCAAGGGGTATGGGGAGAGAGCGGGTATATGGTATTGAGATAGAGGATCAGCCATGATCATATTGAATGGCGGAGCAGGCTCGAAGGACCGAAAGGCCTACTCCTGCTCCTATTTTTCTATGTTTCGATGAGGACAGATTCAGAACAGAGAAGAAAAAGTTTGCCGTCGTCAATAAGTTGTTGTGGGGAGAATTGTGAGCAAATCCAGGGCAACAGCTCATATAAAGGAGTGGATTTAGCAAAAAATGAACATATTTCGAATGAATGAAAAGATGCGCTGCGAGCTGGGTTCGCACCAGCGCAGAGAAACCCAATGTAACTTCGAACACAACACCTTAACAACTCAATCATCACCGCTGAAATCGCTCTCCTTTTAAAAAGAATAAGAGAAAGAATGATCCGGGAATGTGAGTAAACCCGTTTTAAATAGACACAGAATGATCTGGAACTGACAACAATCGCGCATGAAACAAATACAGAATGATCCCAGATTCACAGCGGAAGCACTTTTTAAACAGACAGAGAATATGCGAGAATAACAGCACAACTGAAATCGCACTCCTTTTAGAAAGACTAACACACAGAATGATCCGGACCTGCGAGCTCACCCCTTTTAAAGAGCCACTAAAATGATCCGGAACTGACAACAATCCCGATTACGATGAACAGCGAAATCAGACGCCTTTTCGATCAGGCCAATGAAATTTCGTGTGCAATCCGGCTATTTTGCTTCGGAAGGCCGGCCCTGCTTTCGCAATGCTTGTCTGTCGAGGGTCCCGCGGATCTAAATGCATCGACTGGTTTCAAAGCACCAATTCAGTTTGGTGCGAATGGGTCATGTGCCCCCTGGAACAGCGGTGGCAGCAGAGCAAACTTTACGGTGTAATTAGATGAAAGTGAGTGTTAGATTAAGGTAAAACCACAGGAAAGTGACAATGAAATGGAAGGAGGAAAGTAAAGGAGGGCTACTGATTGTGGAAGGAAGAAAAAGCTGGGAGAAGAGGCGGGTCTGAATTATGGAGCATCAAGCTCAGGCATGTGGGAGCGCGGGGTTTTGAAGGAGCAAGTCGGTATTCACCGACAACAAGTAATATATTTTCATGAACTAAAGATTGATTTTTCGTTGCGTTTTATTAGCAGATGCCGTAGAGAACAGAAGATATAAAGCGAGCTGTGTCATGACACGGATTTGAACCAAGGTTATTGCGGCCACATCGCAGAATACTAACCACTATACGATCACGGCGCCACACATCAACCTCTGCAGTTTTGATCTAACCCCACCAAAGCCACGCACGGCACTGCTTGGAAAAGATGGATTTTTGTTGAAGATCAGCATCAACATCAGCATCGTCAGAAATGATGACAGCGGTGGAATTCGCCCCATGCCCCGAAGCAACTGGAGTCTTAATCCAGAATGGGAACTCGGGCTCACTGCAGTGCGGGCCTGGGAGTAGCGGCGAGGCGGTGGCGGCGGTCTGAAATGAGCCCGAGGCACAGGTCGTCCCCACAACAGCAGCAGCAGCGGAGGCATTGCGGACCTGGGAGGAGTGGCGAGGCGGCGGCGGCGGTAAAAAAACTCAGCAAAGGCAGAATTTTCAAAGAGTGACGTCAGAAGTCAAAAGTGACGTCGGCACAACGGGAGGGAGCTGATTGGTGAGTATCTAGTGAGTGTTTATACTTGGCTTTCTTAAAGTTTTAAGTTTATTCCAGCTAGGTTAGTAATTAGTCTGTTAATTAGAGGTATGGCAGGGCAGCTCACACCCGTGGAATGCACATCCTGTGCCTTGTGGGAATTCCTGGACACCTCCTGTGGTCTGGACGACCAGATGTGCGGGAAGTGTCGACAGCTGCAGCAGCTCGAGCACCGGGTTACGGAGCTTGAACAGCGGCTGATGTCACTGCTGTGCATCCGCGAGGCTGAGAGCTCCGTGGATCGCACGTTTAGGGAGGTGGTCACCCAGCAGCTTAAGAGTGTGCAGGCGGAGAGAGAATGGGTGACCGCCAGACAGAAGAGGAGGACCAGGCAGGTAGTGCTTGGGTCCCCTGAGCCCATCTTGCTCACCAACCAGTAATCGGTGCTGAGTACTGGTGAGGGAGTAGTTCCTCTGGGGAGTGCAGCCAGAGCCAAGTCCACAGAGCCAAGTCCACATGGAAGGCTCAGCTGCACACCGGGTGGGGGGGCGAAGAGGTGAGGGAGAGCAATAGTGATAGGGGAATCAATAGTTATGGAGCAGACAGGTGTTTCTACAGCCGCAGACGTGACTCCTGCATGGTATGTTGCCTCCCTGGTTCCAGGGCCAAGGATGTCACTGAACGGTTGCAGGGCTTTCTGAGGGGGGAGGGTGAACAGCCAGAGGTCGTGGTCCATATCCAAACCAGCGAAATAGGTAGAAAGAGGGATGAGATCCTGCAGGCAGAGTTTAGGGAGCTAGGAAAGAGGTTAAAAAGCAGGACCTCAAATGTCGTAATCTCCGGATTGCTACCCGTGCCACGTGCTAGTGAGTACAGAAATAGGAAGATAGAACAGATGAATGCGTGGCTGGAGAGATGGTGTAGGAGGGAGGGCTTTAGATTCCTGTGGAATTGGAACCGTTTCTGGGGGAGGTTGGACCTCTACAAGCCAGACGGGTGGCACCTCAACGTGAACGGGACCAATATCCTCGCGGGAGGGTTTGCTAGTGCTGTTGGGGAGGTTTTCAACTAGCTTGGCAGGGGGATGGGAACCTAGTTGGGAGGGAAGAAAAGCTGGAATTGGAAAACAAAAACGTAGAAAGTAAATTGGAAGGACAGAGGAATCAAGGGCTAGATAATAGTCAACAAGGAGGTTTGCCTGTACTAAATGGTATATACTTCAATGCAAGGAGTATAGCGAACAAGGCAGATGAGCTGAGGGCACAGGTAGATAATTGGGACTATGATATTATAGCTATTACAGAGACGTGGCTGAAAGAGGTGCAGGTATGGCAGCTCAACATTCCCCTGTTACAGGATTTTCAGACGGGATAGAGAGGGAGGTAAAAAGGGAGGCGGGGTCGCGGGTTTGATTAAATAAACTATTACAGCTGTGAGGAGGGATGATATGTTGGAGGGATCATCAAACGAGGCCATATGGTTCGAATTGAAAAACAAAAAGGCGCGATCACACTGCTGGGAGTATACTACAGACCTGCAAACAGTGAGAGGGAGAGAGAAGAGCAAATATGTAGACAAATTTCTGAGAAGTGCAAAAACTATAGGGCAGTAATAGTAGCGGATTTCAGCTACCCCAATATTAAATGGGATAACATTAGTGTGAAGGTATAGAGGGTGCGGAATTCCTAAAATGCATCCAGGAGAACTTTGTTAGCCAGTATGTAGCAAGACCAACAAGGGAGGGGCCAGTTCTGCACTTGGTTGTAGGGAATGAAGCTGGGCAGGTAGATAACAATCAGTGGGGGAGCATTTTGGTGCTGGCGACCATAATTCAGTTAGATTTAAGGTAGTAATGGAAAAGGGCAAGGATAGACCAGGAATAAATATTATTCATTGGGGAAAAGCAAATTTTGCTAATCTCAGAGGGGATTTAGCCATAGTAGACTGGAAACAGCTACTTGAAGGTAAATCATTGTCAGAGCAGTAGGAGGCAATCCTGGAGGAGATCCGGAGTGTTCAGACCAAATATGTGCCCTTAAAGAAAAAAGCTGGGACTAAAGAAATGCAGAACCCCCTGGATCTCTAGGGACATACAGGGTAAGATAAAGAATAAAAGGGAGGCGTATGACAGATAACGAGGGCTAAATACTCCAGAATCTTTAGAGGAGTACAGAAAGTGCAGGGGGGCAATTAAAAAGGACATTAGGAAAGCAAAGAAACAGCATGAAACATTCTTGGCAAGTAAAATCAAGGAAAACCCAAAGATGTTTTATAAATATATTAAGAGTAAGAGGATAACTAAAGAAAGGATAGGGTCTATTAGAGATAATGAGGGTATTCTGTGTGTGGAGGCGGGAGACGTCTGTAGGGTTCTTAATGAAAACTTTGCGTCTGTTTTCACAAAGGAGAGTGTCGAAGCAGACATTGCTGTCAGGGAGGAGGAGTGTGAAATATTAGATGAAGTAAACATAGTGAGAGAGGAAGTATTAAGGGGTTCAGCAGCTTTAAAAGTGAATAAATCCCCAGGCCCGGATGAAATGTATCCCAGGCTGTTAAGCGAAGAAAAAGAGGAAATTGCAGAGGCCCCGACCATTATTTTCCAATCCTCTCTGGCTTCAGGTGTGGTGCGGGAGGAATGGAGGACTGCTTCTGAGGTACCCATGTTTAAAAAGGGAGAAAAGGATAGGCCGAGTAATTACAGGCCAGTCAGCCTAACCTCGGTGGTGGGAAAAATATTGGAAAGAATTCTGCAGGACAGGATAAATCATCATTTAGAAAGACACGGAATGATCAAGGATAGTCAGCACGGATTTGTTAAGGGAAGTTTTTGTCTGACAAACTTGATTGAATTTTTTGAGGAGGTAACAAAAAGGGTAGATGAGGGTAGTGCGTTTGATGTAGTGTATATGGACTTTAGCAAGGCTTTTGATAAAGTTTCACATGGCAGACTGGTGACGACGATAAAAGCCCATGGGATCCAGGGTAAAGTGTCAAGTTAGATTCAAAACTGTCTCGGAGGCAGGAAGCAGGGGGTAAAGATTGATGGGTGTTTTTGTGACTGGAAGGCTGTTTCCAGTGGGGTTCCGCAGAGCCCAGTACTAGGTCCCTTGCTTTTTGTGCTATATATCAATGATCTAGACTTGAATATAGGGGGTATGATTAAGAAGTTTGCAGATGATACTAAAATCGGCTGTGTGGTTGATACTGAAGAAGGAAGTTGTAGACTGCAGGAAGATATCAATAACTTGGTCAGGTGGGCAGAACAGTGGCAAATGGAATTCAATCCGGAAAAGTGTGATGTAAGGCATTTGGGGAGGGCTAACAAGGAAAGGGAATACACATTAAATGGTACGACACTGAGTAGTGTAGAGGAACAAAGAGACCTTTGAGTGCATGTCCACAGATCCCCGAAGTTAGCAGGACAGTTAGATAAGTTGGTTAAAAAGGCATACGGAATGCTGGCCTTTATTGGCAGTGGCATAGAATACAAGAGCAGGGGGGTTATGCTTCAACTGTATAAAACACTAGTTATGCCTCAGCTAGAGTACTGCGTGCAGTTCTGGTCACCACATTACATGAAATATGTGATTGCACTAGAGAGGGTACAGAGGAGATTTACAAGGATGTTGCCAGGAGTAGAGAATCTTGGCTATGAGGAGAGACTGGATAGGCTGGGTTTGTTTTCCTTGGAACAGAGGAGGCTGAGGGGAGACCTAATTGAGGTGTATAAAATTATGAGGGGCCTAGATAAAGTGGATAGAAAGGTCGTAGTTCCCTTAGCAGAAGGGTCAAAACCAGGGGCACAGATTTAAATAATTGTGGGGAGGTTTAGACGGGATTTGAGGGTTGTGGGATCTGGAACTCACTGCCTGAAAGGGTGGTAGAGGCAGAAACCCTAACCACATTTAACAAGTACTTGGATGCGCACTTGGGATGCTGTAACATGCAGGGCTACGGACCAAGAGCTGGGAAGTGGGATTAGGCTGGATAGCTCTTCGTTGGCCGGAGCGGACACGATGGGCCGAAATGGCCTCCTTCCGTGCTGTAACTTTCTATGATTCTATGATTCTACCTAGTGCAGCGACATTTACATTTAAAAGGATTGTAGCCCTTTCACACGAGAAGAAACTCACCCCGGGAGGGTCATAAAGACAAAACAAAGGCCCCGTTGGGATCCGAAAGCAAGATCGCCTGTTTACTAGACAGGCGCTTTGACCAGCTAAGCCACGGAGCCAAATCACTATTAAAATTCCCCACGTCCACTTTTTTTCTATTCGTTTATGGGATGAGGGCGTCGCTGGCAAGGCTAGCATTTATTGCCCATCACTAATTGTCCTTGAGAAGATGGTGGTGAGCCGTCTTCTTCAACCGCTGCAGACCGTGTGGTGAAGGTTCTCCCACAATGCTGTTAGGTAGGGAGTTCTAGGATTTATACCCAGCGACGATGTAGGATCGGCAATATACTTCTAATTCAGGATGGTGTGTGACTTGGAGGGGAACTTGGAGATGGTGGTGTACCCATGCGCCTGCTGCATTTGTCCTTCTAGGTGGAGGAGATCGCGGGTTTGGGAGGTGCTGCCGTAGAAGCCTTGGCTATCCATCAGCTATCTGTCATTGCCTGTTGGAGTGTGAGGCCGTTTTAGATTTATGCATCTCTCTTGTCTACTCCGCAATGTGTCCCGATGCTGTCAGTATCTCTCTCCGTTTATCTCAGTGTTAATCTGTGGTTTGAATCTGAATGAATACCTGTGTTTGTTTTTTTACATTCCGGCTTTGATCGGAAGAAGCGGACCTGGAGGGAGCACAGCGAGTGTGGAGCAGTTAAAAGGAGCGGAGGCAACTCAACAGACGCTCGTTTTGAAAAAGTAACATCAGTGTAAATAAAGTGACGTAGGCACAAGGGAATGAGCTGATTGGTGAGTAGCTGGTGAGTGTTTGCTGTTAAGTTTTACGTTTATTTCGGCTGTGTTAGTTTTTTGCCTATTAAATAGAGGCATGGCAGGGCAGCTCAGTCCCGTGGAGTGCACACTCTGTGCCACGAGGAAAGTCCTGGACGCTTCGTGTAGCCTGTACGAGCAAATGTGCGGGAAGCGTCGCTAGGTACAGTAAATCGAGCTCCATGTTCGGAGCTTGAGCGGCAGCTGGAGTCACTGCGGTGCATCCTCGAGGCTGAGAGTTACGTGGATAGCTCGTTTCTAGGGGTGGTCACCCCGCAGCTTAAGAGTATGCAGGCAGAGAGGGAATGGGTGACCAGCCAGACAGAAGAGAAGGAACAGGCAGGTTGTGGAGGAATCCCCGGAGTACACTGTGCTCTTCAAAAATGTTTCTGTTCTGTGTACTGGTGAGGGCCATGATTACTCTGGGGATTACAGCCAGAGTCAAGTCCACGGAACCAAGGGTGGCGGAGCTGCACGCGGGGGTGGGGCGTGGGGGGAGGGAAAAGTGTGGAAGAGCAATAGTGATAGGGGATTCAATAGTTAGCGGAGCAGACAGGCCTTTCTGCGGCCGTAGACGTGCCTCCAGGATGGTATGTTGCCTCCCTGGTGCCAGGTCAAGGATGTCACTCAGCGGCTACAAGACACTCTGAGGGGGGAGGGTGAACACCAAAGGTCGTTGTCCATATCGATACCAACGACAGAGGCATAAAGAGAGATGGGGTCCTGCAGGCAGAGTTTAGGGAGCAAGGAGAGAGACTAAAAAGCAGGACCTCAAAGGTAGTAATCTCCAGATTACTCATGGTGCCACGTGCTAGTGCTGTTAGGGAAGGAGTCCCAGGATTTTGACCCTGCGACGCTGAAGGAACGGGGATTATTTTCAAGTCAGCATGGTGAGTAACTTGAAGGGGAACTTTCAGATGATTGTGTTCCCATGCGCCTGCAGCCCTTGCCGTCTAGGTGGAAAAGTTGGCGGGTTTGACAGGCGCTGCCGAGGAAGCCTTGGCGAGTTGCTGCATTGCATATTGTAGATGGTACACACTGCAGCCACGGTGCCAGTGGTGGAGGGAGTGAATGTTTCAGGTGGTAGATGGGGTACCAATCAAGCGTGCTGCCTTGTCATGGATGATGCCAAGCTTTTTTGAGTGTTGTAGGAGCTGCACTCAACCAGGCAAGTGGAGAGTATTCCATCACACTCCTGACTTATGCTTTGTAGATGGTGGAAAGGCTTTGGGGAGTCAGGAGGTGAGACACTCGCCGCAGAATACCCAGCCTCTGACACGCTCTTGTTGCCATTGTATTTATCTGGCCCGTCCAGTTAAGTTTCTGGTCAATGGTGACACCACAGGATGTTGACGCTGAGGGATTCGGCGATGGTAATGCAAATGAAAGTCAAGGAGAGGTGTTTATACTCTCGCTTGTTGGAGATAGTCATTGTCTGGCACTTATGTCGCACGAATGGTACTTGCCACTTATCAGCCCAAGACTGAATGTATTCCAGGTCTTGCTGCATGCGGGCATGGACTGCTTAATTTTCTGAGGAGCTGTGAATGGAATTGAACATTGTGCAATCATCAGCGAATATCCCCACTTCTGACCTTATGATGGAGGGAAGGTCATTGATGAAGCAACTGAAGATGGTTGGACATAAGTTATTGCCCTGAGGAACACATGCAGAAATATCCTGGGACTGAGATGATTGACCTCCAAAAACCACAACCATCCTCCTGTGTTCTAGATATGACGCCAGCCAGTGGAGAGTTTTCCACCTAATTGCCATTGACTTCAATTTACTCGGGATCCTTGATGCCACACTCTGTCAAATGTTGCCTTGATCTTGATCTCTCTCCCCATGTCTGTCTCTCCGTCACTACCCTTCAGTCTCTGTCTCTCGTTCCCTCTCGCTATCTCTCGCACTCTGTCTCAACATGTCTCCTCTCTCTCCGCCCTTCAGTCTCTAACTCTGTTGCTCCAGCCCTAGCTCTCACTCTTGCTCTCTCTCTCTCTTTATGTCTCTAACTCTGTGCACTTCAATGTCTGTTTCCCTCTCCATTTCTCTCACTCTCGGTCTCTCCCTCCCAATCAGTCTCTGTTACTGTTTCCCTCAACCTATCTCTCTCTCGGTCTCTCTCCCCTTGTCTCTCTCTCTTTCCTTCAGTCTCTGACTCCGTTTCCCATTCCCTATGTCTCTCTCACTCCTCTATGTTTATATCTTTCTATCCTGTCTCTCACTCTACCTATCTCTCATCATCTCTGTCTCTCTCTCACTCTATGTCTCACTCTGTTTGTCTTTCTCTTTCGTCCACTCTCCCTGTCCCTCATTCTCTAGCGCTCTCTCGCCCCGTGTTTCTTTCTATCATTCTCCTTTTCTTTCGCCCTGCCTCTCTCCTCGTCTGGTACCGTGTGGGCCACATGTGTCTCAGTGTCAGCTCCTGTACATTTGAAACACACCGCGGGCGAACGGAAATGATTTACTCCCTTCTAATATTGTACAGTCCGAGTGTGTCTCAGTTTCAGCTCCTGTACATAAACATTGCACCGTAGTTAAAAGGGAACGATTCACTCCTGTCTGGTACTGTATGGAACGTGTGTGTCTCAGTTTCAACTCCTGACTCTGCTGTAAACAGGGGCTAAAAGAAAAAGTGAGTGAGAGAGAAAGAGAGACCAGGCGATAAAGGGAATGAAATGAGAGAGAGAGTGAGTGAGAGGGAGAGAGAGAGAGAGAGAGAGAGAGAGAAAGAGAGAGAGAGCGAGAGAGGAGAGGTGAGGCTGACCAGGCGAGAAAGTGAGAGTGAGTGAGAGAGTGAGCGAGAGGTGGGCCAGGCGAGAGAGTGAGTGAGAGGGAGAGAGAGGGAGAGAAAGGGAGAGAGAGAGAGAGATTGATTGAGAGAGAGATAGGTCAAGCAAGTGAGTGAAGGTCAGGCGAAATTGAGAAAGAGAGATGTGAGGTACGACAGGTGCATTTGAGTGTGGGAGAGATAGAGAGAGAGGAGACACACCAGGCGAGACTGTGAGGGAGATTTTCCTACAGGAAACCCATGACAATGTGTTACAATGAACAATTCGTCTCTATGCCTGTGTTAATATTTAGAGTGGATTTGTGGGCGCATTTTATTGCACAAAGAATGTCTCTGGTAGTGTTTTAATGTGTGCAGTGTGCTCTGTGATTCAATTAACATTTACATGTGGACTGGGTTCTCTCTCTCTCATTGTCAGTATGAGCTAAATATCGGTGGGAGTATTTTATTGATTACTGTCAGCACTTGGTAGTATAATAGTAAGGACAGAGTGTGTAAGTGAGAGTGTTAAGATTAACCTGTGACCTCTGTCAGAGTGTCAATAATCCTCAGTGAGAGTGTTTTACAGAGTGTCTGTGGCGGTGGGTTATGATGTACACAGCGAGTCAATGAGCGTGTTAATTTCAACCTAAATTACTGGCCCCACGGGAGAGAGTTGTTCGGACAGAATATGAGGCGGTATTGAGTACTTCAATTCTTCTCATCATTTATGACTTTAAAAATAACAGTAAAGGGATGTTTCACCGCATTCTTTAACTGCTCTCTGAACATAGTCTGGGTCACAGCATAAATAAAAGTATTTGTGCAGCAACTCAGGAGCTGGAGTATGTATCCCATTTCCATTACATTAAAAGACAGTGTCGAATAATTTAACGTGAAATCACTTATTCGGCTACCTATAGAATACACCATAAAGACTGACCATAACAGTATAAAATTCCCCGAGATAACAAACAGTAAAATGATGGATTTCCTTCGGCTCTCCATCTCTGGGTCTCTGGGACTCTCCCCACTGCTGTGACCCCGGAGTCTCCTCCGGGCTCTGCTGGCCATTAAAATGTGTCTGACGGTGACAGCATTGAGCAGCAGAATCAGAACAAATGGGACCCCCGGGGTGAGAATATAATGAAAGAACTCGACTGCTCCCCACATCCATGAGTACCGAACCTCAATTGTTACGCGACAAAACCAGGGTTCATTCAGAAGCCAATATTGATTTGTTAATATATAATACCAGTAAATGTTCTTTAAACAGCTACTCACAGTCACTGTTCCTAAAACCACAGCCGCCGTTTTCTCGGTACAATATTTAGTTTTCAGCTTCTGGCAACAAATGGCCACAAATCGATCAAAGGTGAAAGTGACGGTGAACCAGACAGAACAGTCTGTGGCTGCATAAAGCAGGACGGCGTGGATATTACACAAGGGGATTTTCCGCATGAAACGAAACTGACGCATATAAACAATCGGAATGTGCCTCAATATCAGGTCGAGAATAACGACCAGTAGATCCGCCGCTGCCATGGCCACCAAGTAGCGAGTGACACATTTGGAGAGACCGCACTTTCCACGAGACAGGATCACAATCGTCACTAAGTTTACTGAAAGGAAGGGAGAGAACAGGGAAATTATACATCATTCTGGGAGGAAAGTTACCAGATTGACTGAGTACTTATTGAGAATTGTAATTTGTCATAAATCCAGTGATGTATTGAAAGGATTGGAAACAGTTATTACCATTCAATCAAATCAATCATTAACTGGAAATTAATATTAGGGATCAAATAACACATGAGGAACAGCGGTTTATAAGAGATCAGATAAAGGTTTCTACTGATCTGACATATTATTTCATGCTCCAGTAAAAATAGCGGAAAATAATAAAGTCCACAAGAGCTAAGCTTCAGTTGGGGGAAGTACAACCCAGCTCAGTGACCCTGGGTTAATGAGAGGGAATCAGCCCAGGTTCCTGCTCCTGATCATTACCCAGTGAACCTGGGTTAGTGAGAGGGAATCAGGCCAGGTTCCTACTCCTGATCATTGCCCAGTGACTCTGGGTAAGTGAAAGGGAATCAGCCCAGGTTCCTGCTCCTGATCATTACCCAGTGACCCTGGGTTAGTGAGAGGGAATCAGCCCAGGTTCCTGCTCCTGATCATTACCCAGTGACTCTGGGTTAGTGGGAGGGAATCAGCCCAGGTTCCTGCTCCTGATCATTACCCAGTGACTCTGGGTTAGTGAGAGGGAATCAGGCCAGGTTCCTGCTCCTGATCATTACCCAGTGACTCAAGGTTAGTGACAGGGAATCAGCCCAGGTTCCAGCTCCTGACCGTTACCCAGTGACCCTGGTTAATGAGAGGGAATCAGCCCAGGTTCCTGCTAAAGATCATTACCCAGTGACCCTGGTTAATGAGAGGTAATCAGCCCAGGTTACTGCTCCTGACCATTACCCAGCGACCCTGGTTAATGAGAGGGAATCAGCCCAGTTTCCTGCTCCTGATCATTACCCAGTTACCCTGGGTTAGTGACAGGGAATCAGCCCAGGTTCCTGCTCCTGATCATTACACAGTGACTCTGGGTTAGTGAGAGGGAATCAGCCCAGGTTCCTGCTCCTGATCATTACCCAGTGACTCTGGGTTAGTGAGTGGGAATCAGCCCAGGTTCCTGCTCCTGATCATTACCCAGTGACTCTGGGTTAGTGAGAGGGAATCAGCCCAGTTTCCTGCTCCTGATCATTACCCAGTGACCCTGGGTTAGTGAGAGTTAATCATCCCAGGTTCCTGCTCCTGATCATTACCCAATCACTCTGGGTTACTGTGGGGGAATCAACCCAGGTTCCTGCTCCTGATCATTACACAGTGACCCTGGTTAATGAGAGGGAATCAGCCCAGGTTCCTGCTAAAGATCATTACCCAGTGACCCTGGTTAATGAGAGGGAATCAGCCCAGGTTACTGCTCCTGACCATTACCCAGCGACCCTGGTTAATGAGAGGGAATCAGCCCAGTTTCCTGCTCCTGATCATTACCCAGTTACCCTGGGTTAGTGACAGGGAATCAGCCCAGGTTCCTGCTCCGGCTCATTACTCAGTGACTCCGGGTTAGTGTAGGGGGCATCAGCCCAGTTTCCTGCTCCTGATCATTACCCAGCGACCCTGGGTTAGTGTGGGGTAGTCAGACTAGGTTCCTGCTCCTGATCATTACCCAGCGACCATGGTTTTGTGTTTTGGAATTTGCACATGTTCCTGCTCTTGATCATTCCCCGGCGACCCTGGGTTCCGGAGAGAAAATGAGACTAAACCGCTTTTTTTGACCTCGGCTCGGTGATTCTGTGTAATGAAGGTGTATCAGTCCAGGATTAAGCTGTCAGTCATTGATCGGTTGCTCCTTTGGAAACTGTCAGTCTGGATGTCTGATGCGGGCGGCTTGTGTCGAGTATGATGGCCCTGAAGTAACATGACCCCACGCCGATAGTTTTAAAATGGGCCTATCACAGGCGGCCGATGCAACACCACCTATTTATCGCTATCGCCGAAGACGAAGATCTGCCCGAGAAACCGGCAGCTGGGTTGGAGAATGAAGCAGAAAACAGGTAGTGTGAGTTAATATCTAGCCCAGAAACCGGGAGCTGGTTTGGAGAATGAAGCAGTGAACAGGGAGCGTGAGTTAATATCTAGCCCAGAAACCGGGAGCTGGTCTAGAGAATGAAGCAGTGAACAGGTAGTGTGGGTGAATATCTAGCCCAGAAACCGGGAGCTGGTTTAGAGAATGAAGCAGTGAACAAGGAATGTGGGTGAATATCTAGCCCAGAAACCGGGATCTGTTTTGGAGAATGAAGCACTGAACAAGGAGTGTGGTCAATTATCTAGCACAGAAACCGGGAGCTGGGCTGTAGAATGAAGCATTGAACAGGGAGTGTGAGTGAATATCTAGCCCAGAAACCGGGAGCTGGTTTGGAGAATGAAGCAGTGAACAGGGAGTGTGGTCGAATATCTAGCCCAGAAACCGGGAGTTGGGTTGGAGAATGAAGCAGTGAACAGGGAGTGTGGTCGAATATCTAGCCCAGAAACCGGGAGCTGGTTTGGGGAATGAAGCAGTGAACAGGGAGTGTGGGTGAATATCTAGCCCAGAAACCGGGAGCTGGGCTGGAGAATGAAGCAGTGAACAGGGAGTGTGGGTGAATATCTAGCCCAGAAACCGGAAGCTGGTTTGGAGAATGAAGCAGTGAACAGGGAGTGTGTTCGAATATCTAGCCCAGAAACCGGGAGCCGGGTTGGAGAATGAAGCAGTGAACAGGGAGTCTGAGTGAATATCTAGCCCAGAAACCGGGAGCCGGGTTGGAGAATGAAGCAGTGAACAGGGAGTCTGAGTGAATATCTAGCCCAGAAACCGGGAGCTGGTTTGGAGAATGAAGCATTGAACAGGGAGTGTGAGTGAATATCAAGCCCAGAAAACGGGAGCTGGTTTGGAGAATGAAGCTTTGAACAGGGAGTGTGAGTGAATATCTAGCCCAGAAACCGGGAGCTGGTTTGGAGAATGAAGCATTGAACAGGGAGTGTGAGTGAATATCAGCCCAGAAACCGGGAGCTGGGTTGGAGAATGAAGCTTTGAACAGGGAGTGTGGGTGAATATCAAGCCCAGAAACCGGTAGCTGGGTTGGAGAATGAAGCATTGAACAGGGAGTGTGAGTGAATATCAGACCAGAAACCGGGAGCTGGTTTGGAGAATGAAGCTTTGAACAGGGAATGTGGTCGAATATCAGCCCAGAAACCGGGAGCTGGTTTGGAGAATGAAGCAGTGAACAGGGAGTGTGGGTGAGTATCTAGCCCAGAAACCGGAAGCTATGTTGAATAATGAAGCATTGAACAGGGAGTGTGGGTGAATATCTAGCTCAGAAAGCGGGAGCTGGGTTGGATAATTAAGCAGTGAACAGGGAGTGTGGACGTGACCAAACTTGGCTGCGATGCCTCCTGTGAGCACCGGACCCCCGTGGAACCGGAATCAACAAGAAGACAACAAGCACAGGAAAGTAGAGGAGAAACTGGTTAAAGATAGATCAGGATCAGAAACCATTGATAACATTGTGCTTTCTCAATCAACTATCAATTGGACTGTTTTTTGAAAATGGAACAAGGAAACTAATTATTTGTTGTAACCGGAACCATCAGTCCACATATTGTCGTCCATGCAACAGCCGATTTTCCAGTGTGATAAAACATACTTTCTATAATAATGTATTATTATTTTATCTAATCTATTAATATTTCCGATGGGATACATTACCCTGAGGTCTCAGAAACTATCTGAGTTTCACTGACAGGGCTAATGTAATACTTGTCATCATTCAGTGATAATTGGATCGGTTTCCAAAGGGATAAAGACAGTAAAATACCAAAGTGATCCACTATTCTCAGTACCGCAGTTATAATCAGATAGAAACATTTACAGTAAAGGATAGAAGCAGATGATAGAAAGTTAACTGTTGGAATGATTGAGAGATTCCCTCACCTGTGACAGGCAGCACGGAATTCAATTATTTCTAAACAAATATTGGAAATGGAATACACTGAAAATCAACGAATAAAATCAGCTTATTCTTGGAAGATAAATGACGCTTGTTATAATATCAAACCACCGAGAAAAAGAAACATTGATGTAAAGCCGGAGATGGTGGAAAGTGAGCTGGAGGCTGGAACTGGATTCTGAGTAATAAGAGCGAAATATTTCAACATCTGTCTGTGATCTATCTGTCCAGACGGGTTTCTGAAACTCGGTATCATTATCTCTATACAGCAGAAATCGGATTTCAGATTTCTAATCTATGTTGAAGAATCGAAGAATCTTCTAATCTTAAGAAGATTACATCAGGTGGGAGAAATGGTGAAAGAGATGAGGCGCCATTCGCTGAACTCAGAATCATAAATGGACTACTGTCGAATAATCAACTCAAGGAAATTAAAGCAACACCCCACCTAGAGCAAAGGGAGTTATCTGAATAAAAGTAATAGCTGGATCTACTGACTTAAAATGACGACAACAATAATATAGTGAAATACGATTTATAGAATTAATAGCTGGACACAGAGACTTACCAGGAACAGCAACAGCAGCGAGGAAAAGAAACCGTAACTGACAAGAATAGCGATACAGTGAAACATGGTTTATAGAATTAATAGCAGGATTTAGAGACTTACCAGGAACGGCAACAAGAGTCAGGATGGGATAGTAAATCTTCTGTACTTCATTGATGAATATTCTTATCTGAATGTCCATTGAAAACATCTTGTCCATTCTCCCCCTTTCAGTAGAACCGGAGATGATGCTTTCACTGACACTGTGGAATGACATACTGGATGGATTCCCTTATTAATAGAAGAGGCAAACCCTCCAGTGCCAAAATTAGGGCCCATGGAGACGAACATCAATTACAGTCACTGAACAAACAGGTTCAGTTAACCCTTATCAATCCAACACTTTTTGTATCACAACATATATTTCACCAGCTATTAAATTAAAACTCTCTAAACCTAGAATATAATTTCCAAAGCTCCAACAAAATCATGGGGAGAGTCACAGAGTGGGTCTGTGCCTACAGATACCACAGGGGAAGAAATTCGTCACCACCAATAAGAACATAAGATCATAAGAATTAGGAGCAGGAGTAGACCATTCGGCCAATCGAGCCTGCTCCGCCATTCAATAACTCCACTTTTCTGCCTGATCCCCATAACCCTCGACTCCCCTATAGCTCAAAAAACTGTCTATCTCCACCTTGAATATATTCACTGAATCAGCCTCCACAGCTCTCTGGGTTAGAGAATTCCAAAGATTCACGACTCTCTGAGAGCTGAATTTCCTCAACATCTCCGTCTTAAATGGGTGAACCCTTATCCTGAAACAATGCCCCCAAGTTCTAGATTCCCTCACAAGGGGAAACTTCCTCCCAGCATCTAACCTGTCAAACGCCCTCCGAATCTTATATGTTTCAATAAGATCAACACTCATTCTTCTAAACTCCAATGAGTAGAAGCACAACCTGCTCAACCTTTCCTCATAGGACTACACTTTCGTCTCAGTAATAAACTGACCGCGCATCTATAAACAAAACCAGCGCCAATAAACTGACCCTGCACCAATAAATTAACCCAAAGCCAATAAACTGACCCAGCACCAATAAACTGACCCAGCATGTATAAACTAAGCCAGCACCAACTAAATGTCGCAGTATCTATATACTCATCCAGCATCTATAAACTGACCAAGCATCTATAAACTGACCCAGCATCTGCAATCTGACACAGCATCTATAAACTGACACAGCATCAATCAACTGAGTCAGCATCTACAAACTGATCCAACATCTATAAACTGACCCAGCACCAATAAACTGACCCAGCACCAATAAACTGACCCAGCATCTATGTACTGACCCAGCATCTATAAACTGATCCAGCAACTATAAACTGACACAATATCTATAAACTGACCCAGCATCTATAAACTGACCTAGCATCTGTAATCTGAAAACAGCATCTATAAACTGACACAGCATTCATCAACTGAGTCAGCATCTATAAACTGACCCAACATCTATAAACTGACCCAGCACCAATAAACTGACCCAGCACCAATAAACTGACCGAGTATCTATATACTGACCCATCATCTATAAACTGATCCAGTATCTATAAACTGACACAGTATCTATAAACTGACCGAGTATCGATATACTGAAAGAGCAATCTATAAACTGATACAGCATCTATAAACTGACACAGTATCTATAAACTGACCCAGCATCTATATACTGATGCAGCATCTATAAATTGACCCAGCATCTATAAATTGACACAGCATCTATAAAATGACACAAAAACCAATAAACTGACCCAAAAACAATAATATGACCCAGCACCAATAAACTGACCCATCACCAATAAACTGACCAAGCACCAATAAACTGACACAGCACCAATAAACTGACCCAGCACCAATAAACTGACACAGCACCAATAAACTGACCCAGCACCAATAAACTTACCCAGCAAAAATAAACTTACCCAGCACCAATAAACTGACACAGCACCAATAAACTGACCCAGCAAAAATAAACTTACCCAGCACCAATAAACTGACCTATTACCAATTAACTGACCCAACAGCAATAAACTGACCCAGCACCAATAAACTGACCCAGCACCAATAAACTGACACAGCACCAATAAACTGACCCAGCAAAAATAAACTTACCCAGCACCAATAAACTGACCTATTACCAATTAACTGACCCAACAGCAATAAACTGACCCAGCACCAATAAACTGACCCAGCACCAATAAACTGACCCAGCAACAATAAATTGACCCAGCATCCATAAACTGACCCAGCACCAATAAACTGACCCAGCACCAATAAACTGACACAGCACCAATAAACTGACCCTGGACCAATAAAATGACCCAGGACCAATAAATTGACCCAGGACCTATAAACTGACCCAGCACCAATAAACTGACCCAGCACCAATAAATTGAACCAACACCAATAAACTTACACAGCATCTATAAACTGACCCAGCACCAATAAACTGACCCAGCATCAATAAACTTACACAGCATCTATAAACTGACCCTTCATCTATCAACTGATCCAGCATCATTAAACTTCCAAATCATCTAAAACTGACCCATCATCTATCAACTGTTTCAGCACCAATAAACTGACCCAGCATCTATAAACTGACCCAGCATCTATAAACTGACCCACCATCTATAAACTTACCCAGCACCAATAAACTGACCCAGCATCTATAAACTGACCCAGCATCTATAAACTGACCCAGCACCAATAAACTGACCCAGCATCAATAAACTTACACAGCATCTATAAATTGACCCTTCATGTATCAACTGACCCAGCATCATTAAAATTACACATGATCTAAAACTGACCCATCACCTATCAACTGTTTCAGCACCAATAAACTGACACAGCATCAGCAAACTGCCCCAGCATCAATAAACTTACACAGCATCTATAAACTGACCCAACACCAATAAACAGACCGAGCTCCAATAAACTGACCCAGTACTAAGGAACTGTCACAGCACCAATAAACTGACCCAGCACCAATAAACTGACCCAGCATCAATAAACTGATCCAGCATCTATAAACTGACCCATCATCAGTAAACTGATCCAGCACAAATAAACTGACCCAGCACCGATAAACTGACTCAGCACTTATTAACTGACCGAGCTCCAATAAACTGACCCAGTGCAATAAACTGACCCAGCAACAATAAACTGCCCAACATCAATAAACTGACCCAACACCAATAAACTGACCCAGCATCTTTAAACTGACCAAGCACCAATAAAGTGACCCAACACCAATAAACTGATCCAGCACCAATAAACTGACCCAACACAATTAACTGACCCAACACCAATAAACTGACCAAGCATCTTTAAACTGACCCAGCACCAAAAAGTGACCCAGCACCAATAAACTGACCCAGCATCTATAAACTGACCCAACACCAATAAACTGACCCAACACCAATAAACTGACCCAGCATCTATAAACTGACCCAGCACCAATAAACTGACCCAGCATCTATAAACTGACCCAGCACCAATAAACTGACCGAGCTCCAATAATCTGACCCAGTACTAAGGAACTGACACAGCACCAATAAACTGACCCAGCAGCAATAAACTGACCCAGCACCAATAAACTGACCCAGCATCTATAAACTGTCCCAACACCAATAAACTGACCCAACACCAATAAACTGACCCAACACCAATAAACTGACCCTGCACCAATAAATTGACCCAGCATCTATAAACTGACCCAGCATCTATAAACTGACCCAGCACCAATAAACTGACCGAGCTCCAATAATCCGACCCAGTACTAAGGAACTGACACAGCACCAATAAACTGACCCAGCAGCAATAAACTGACCCAGCACCAATAAACTGACCCAGCACCAATAAACTGACCCAACACCAATAAACTGACCCAACACCAATAAACTGACCCAGCACCAATAAACTGACCCAGCACCAATAAACTGACCAAGCACCAATAAACTGACCCAGCATCTATAAACTGAGCCAGCATCAATAAACTGACACAGCACCAATAAACTGACCCAGCACCAATAAACTGACCCAGCACCAATAAACTGACACAGCATCAATAAACTGACCCAGCAACAATAAACTGGCACAGCACAATAAACTGTCCCAGCACCAATAAACTGACCCAGCACCTATAAACTGACCCAGCACCAATAAACTGACCCAGCATCAATAAACTGACCCAGCACCAATAAACTGAGCCAGCATCAATAAACTGACCCAGCATCAATAAACTGACCCAGCATCAATAAACTGACCCAGCACCAATAAACTGACACAGCACCAATAAACTGAGCCAGCATCTATAAACTGACCCAGCACCAATAAACTGACACAGCACCAATAAACTGACCCAACACCAATAAACTGACCCAGCATCTATAAACTGACCCAGCACCAATAAACTGACCCAACACCAATAAAATGACCCCCAACACCAATAAACTGACCCAGCATCTATGAACTGACCCAGCATCTATAAACTGACCCAACACCAATAAATTTACCCAGCATCAATAAACTGACCCAGCATCAATAAAGTGATCAAACATCAATAGCCTGTTCCAGCACCAATAAAATGTAAAAACATCTACAAACTAAACAAGCAACATTAAACTGACCGATCATCTTTAAACTAAACCAGCACTAATAAACTGACCCAGCATCTATAAACTGACCCAGCATCTATAAACTGACCCAGCATCTATAAACTGACCCAGCACCAATAAGCTGACACGTCATCTATAAACTGACCCAGCATCAATAAAATTACACAGCATCTATAAACTGGCCCATCATCTATCAACTGACCCAGCATCAATAAACTGACCCAGCATCAATAAACTGACCCAACACCAATAAACTGACCAAGTATCTTTAAACTGACCAAGCACCAAAAAGTGACCCAGCACCAATAAACTGACCCAGCATCTATAAACTGACCCAACACCGATAAACTGACCCAACACCAATAAACTGACCCAACACCAATAAACTGACCCGGCACCAATAAATTGACCCAGCACAAATAAACTGACACAACACCAATAAACTGACCCAGCACCAATAAACTGACACAGCACCAATAAACTGATCCAGCATCTATAAACTGACCCAGCATCTATAAACTGACCCAACACCAATAAACTGACCGAGCTCCAATAAACTGACCCAGTACTAAGGAACTGACACAGCACCAATAAACTGACCCAGCAGCAATAAACTGACCCAGCACCAATAAACTGACCCAGCATCAATAAACTGGCTCAGCATCTATAAACTGAACGAGCATCAGTAAACTGACCCAGCACCAATAAACTGACCCAGCACCAATAAACTGACCCAGCATCAATAAACTGAGCCAGCATCTATAAACTGTCCCAGCATCAGTAAACTGACCCAGCACCAATAAACTGACACAGCACCAATAAACTGACCCAGCAACAATAAACTGAGCCAGCATCTATAAACTGAGCCAGCATCAGTAAACTGACCCAGCACCAATAAAATGACCCAACACCAATAAACTGACCCAGCATCTATGAACTGACCCAGCATCTATAAACTGACCCAACACCAATAAATTTACCCAGCATCAATAAACTGACCCAGCATCAATAAAGTGATCAAACATCAATAGCCTGTTCCAGCACCAATAAACTGTACCAACATCTACAAACTAAACAAGCACCATTAAACTGACCGATCATCTTTAAACTAAACCAGCACTAATAAACTGACCCAGCATCTATAAACTGACCCAGCATCTATAAACTGACCCAGCATCTATAAACTGACCCAGCACCAATAAGCTGACACGTCATCTATAAACTGACCCAGCATCTATAAACTGACCCAGCATCTATAAACTGACCCAGCACCAATAAGCTGACACGTCATCTATAAACTGACCCAGCATCAATAAACTTACACAGCATCTATAAACTGACCCATCATCTATCAACTGACCCAGCATCAATAAACTGACCCAGCTTCAATAACCTGAAGCAGCATCTATAAACTGACCCAGCATCTATAAACTGACCCAGCACCAATAAACTGATCGATGTCCAATAAACTGACCCAGTACTAAGAAACGGACCCAGCATCAATAAACTGACCCAGCATCTGTAAACTGACCCAGTACTAAGAAACGGACCCAGCATCAATAAACTGATCGATGTCCAATAAACTGACCCAGTACTAAGAAACGGACCCAGCATCAATAAACTGACCCAGCATCTTTAAACTGACCCAGTACTAAGAAACGGACCCAGCATCAATAAAGTGACCCAGCATTAATAAACTGACCCAGCATCTATAAACTGACACAGCATCTATAAACTGACCCAGCATCTATAAACTTACCCAGCATCTATAAACTGACCCAGCACCAATAAACTGACCAGCATCCAATAAACTGACCCAACACCAATAAACTGACCCAGCATCTATAAACTGACACAGCATCTATAAACTGACCCAGCACCAATAAACTGACCCAGCACCTATAAACTGACCCAGCATCAGTAAACTGACCCACACCAATAAACTGAGCCAGCACCAATAAACAGACCGAGCTCCAATAAACAGACCCAGTACTAAGAAACTGACCCAGCACCAATAAACTGAACTTTTATAAACGGTGATTGTTTCATTCTAGCGTTGCTACTTTTAAAGATGTGTGAATCTATACCCCTAGATCCCTTTGTACCTCTACCCCATTTATACTCTTATTTTCCAAGGAGTAGGTAGGCTCCTTATTCCTCACACCAAAATTCACCACCTCACACTTAGCTATATTGAAATTAGTTTGTCATTTACGTGCCCATTCTGCAATTTGTTTACGGTAGAATTAATGAAAAGCTTTTAGTTTGTCATGTACAAACCATATTTTTAAAAATATTACTTGTCAGAAACGACTGGGATATAAAAGAACTGCAAAATAATGAATTAACACTTCAGAAACGTCACACAGTTATTCGGTTATGCATCGACAAACAATCCAAAAGCCCAAGGTGAGCTGAAAGAGGCACATCTATTCGTGCAATTTGTATTAATTTTAAAGTTTTCAACGTATATCCTATCCCTCATGTCACTATCGCAATGGCTGCACAAGCAGCAGGAGCCGTGGCTTTCCGATGGCACTGACGTGCTGTACATCCATATATGTAATTAGAATATTAATCACAATGCAACCAGACAAACAACAAATATAAAGTGCTGTAGTTCTTTAGTTCACAACAGTAAAAAGAATTCAACAAAAACGGGTATCTGTATTTCTAACTTCCATCACTTCCATCAATAAACGTGGTCTCCTTGAACCAGCGCCCCCCACCCCCCACCCCCCATGTAGCATTCAGAAATGCTGCACTTATTCACACGTGCTTAAAAACAGATACACAATTCGCGTCACCGAATTAAAAACAAAAAGCAGGAAAGGCTATGATTTAACAGAAATAAACATTCCTCATTCTTCCTGGACTGGAGAACCAGTCAAACTGACTTGGAAATGTTTAATAATATGTTGACATACAGATGTTAATTTACGAATTTCGCTTCTAATGATTTTCTCTCAAAAAATCTTCAAAATATTCATCCCTGCGCTTACCATGAAAAGTGTTGAATTATTTTGGGTACTTTCCAATTAAATAGCGGGAAACAAACTTCATTGCACCCTCAATTTTTAATCTCCTAATTCAAACATTTATTCCAAATAGAAATTGAACATTATCAGTTTAATCAAAATATTTTGTGTGTCTATACAAAAAACAAATATTGGTTTCTTCTAAAGCAGCTTCCTGCAATGTTATACATCATCACAGAGCTCATGTTTCTATTAACATTCCACGAAACGTTTAAGAGGAAATTTATAATTACATTATTCCTCGGACTTGTTCGGACTATAGAACGACAGACAAAATAAATCGGTTCACAACAGCAAAATGCAGCGGGTGCTGGAATCAGAAATAAAAACAGAAAATGCTGGACAGACTCAGCAGGTCAGACTGCATCTGTGGAGAGAGGGAGAAACAGAGTTAACGTTTCATATCTGTGATCTTTCGCCAGAGCTGGAAACAGTTAAAGATGTAACAGATGTTAACCAGATGCAGAGGCAGAATTTAACCACTCCTGCCTTCCGCCATATCACAGACCGGCCCTTTTGTTCATTCCTCCCCTCCCGCCTTTCCCTGCCTCTGCACCTGGTTAAAATCCGTTACATCTCTAACATTTTACAACCAACCCTGACGAAAGGTCACAGAACTGAAAAGTTAACTCTGTTTCTCTCTCCACAAATGAAGCCTGACCTGTTGAGTATTTCCAGCATTTTCTGCTTTTATATTATGTAAAATAAAATAGTTTGTGTTTTCTTCAATTTTTTTGGTTCAGTTCCTAACCGTCTTAATGATATTTTTGTAAAGTCAGAAAAAGTAATATGTAACTCCTACAAATCGTCCCCTGGCCTCCCCCTCCTCAACAGCACGGTTGGATATTTGTGTGAAGCGACTCACTTCAGTCGCTCGTTCAAAATCAAATATTGAGAAATTTGAATTTTAAAACGTTTTAAGCAATTCAGAGCCTCCTTAAAAACATTTGGACTTCAAGACCAGGTTGAAATTTGTTTTGATGAGTGGAAAATTGATTTTTGCTTCTTTTTCTTCCAAAATCATATTCGAAATTTAAGGGGATAAAAGTGTTTTTAAAGTTCATTTCTGGTGAAAAATTCATTACAATTCTTAAATTCTTTCTAGTTTTATTGCAGCTTTGACAGAAGAAGTTGCTCCAAGTTTCTCTTTCCCTCTTCGATGCTGTCGTTAAGCAAGCAACAAAAAATAATAAAATAAACTCTAATTTCAAACGGAGCTCAAATAAGAAAATGAATAAAGCGGTTAAACTTCCTAAGAAGGCGGTGAGGTTATCTTTCCCCAGCCTTGGTGATGATTTGGGTTCAATTTTAGAAAAGTTGTTTCCTCTTTTTCTGCTGCCTTTCCCTCCGTCTCTCACAGACTCTCAGGTTCAAGCGGGGGCACAAACATGTCCTCCTCTCTCATAACATGATTTAAATAACCCTGATAAACTCTTTCACGAAGGGGACAACATCTGGCAAAACTTAGCTGGAACTTACCGCGCGGGACATTCATCATTATTTCCGCTATTTCTTCCGGCTTTATACAATCTTCCGAATTTAAAAAAAATTTCACCGGGTGGCTAAAAATTGTTTGCTTCAGCCTCCTTCCAGCGGCCATTGTACATGTGCTGCTCCTACACCTGTGTTGTTCCAAAGTGCGGACACCGCACAATCCCCGGGAACAGACTACACGCGCCTGGACCCTCACACCTCTCTCTCTCTCACTCTCTCTCTCTCTCTGTCCCTTTCTCCCTCTGTTTCTCGCTCTATCGCCCTCTGTCCCTGTCTCTCTCTCTCTATCGCACTCTGTCACTCTCTTTCTCTCTATCGCCATGTGTCCCTGTCTCTCTATCTCCATCTGACTCTCTCTGTCTCTCGCTCTCTCTCCCTCCGTCCCTGTTTATCTCTTAATCTCCCATTGTCCCTTTCTCTCACTCTCTCTCCCTCTGACCCTGACTCTCGCTCTCTCTCCCTCTTACTCTCTCTGTCTCTCTCTCTCTCGCTCTCTCTCTCTGACCCTCCTCTCTGTATCGCTCTCTGACCCTGTTTCTTTCTCTCTATCGCCCTCTGTCCCCGTATCTCTCTTTATCTCCCTCTCTCTATTTATATATATATATATATATATATATATCTTACCCCGTCTTTCACTCTCTCTCCATTTGACTCTCCCTCTGACCCTGTCTCTCGTTCTGTCTCCCTCTTACCCTGTCTCTCGCACTCTCTCCCTGTGACCCTGTCTTTCGCACTCTCTCCCTCTGACCCTGTCTCTCTCTCTCTCTCCCTCTGACTCTCTCTCTCCTCTGAACCTGTCTCTCGCTCTCTTCCCTCTGATTCTCTCTGTCTCTGTCGCTCTCTCTCTGTCTCTCCCTCCCTCTGTTCCTGTCTCTCTCTATTTATTTCCCTCTCTCTCTATCTATCTCACTCTGACCGTGTCACTTGCTCTCTCTCCCTCTGACCATGTCTCTCGCTCTCTCTCCTTCTGACCCTGTCTCTTGCTCGCACTCTTCCTTTGTCTCTCTGTCTCTCTTTCTGTCTCTGTGTCTCCCTCTGTCTCTCTCTGTCCCAGTCTCTGTTTCTCTCTCTGTCTAAGTCTCTGTCTAGCTCGCTCTCTCAATGTCTGTCTCTCTCTCTCTCCCTCCGTCCCTGTCTCTCTCTCTCTCCCTCTGTCTCATTGTTTCACTGTCTCTCTCTCTCTCCCTCTGTCTCATTGTTTCACTGTATTTCTCTCCCTCCCTCAGTCTCCTTGTTTCACTGTCTCTCTCCCTCGCTCTGTCTCATTGTTTCACTGTCTCTCTCTCTCTCTCCCTCTGTCTCATTGTTTTACTGTCTCTCTCTCTCTCTCTCTCTTTCCTCTGTCTTCTTGTTTCACTGTCTCTCTCTGCAAATAACATCAGAGAAAAAGGAAAAGCAGAGAATCAGTTTCGCTTCAGGAAAGAGATTTTCTCCCATTTGTTTTGAACATTTGAAATCCAGTCAATGTTGAAAAATGGGCAGAATTCTCTCCCTCTTAGGGAAATGCTTCTTGACAATGCTTTCCTATTTGTGCACTTGTGATGATGAAGGTGCTCACTTCAGACTCCTGCTTCACTAAACTGTTCACAATTAGCTGAATGCCCTTCGTGTCCCCGCTCAGTGTAATCCTGAGTGATAACTTGCCTGAAGGTTTTAGAAGAGAAGATTAAATGAGGCCCTGTTGGTGGATGTAATAGACTTTTCTTAACGTTATTGTCAGAAGTGCAGGGAATCGCTCTCCCCAGTCTTGCTCTCTCGCCAGTCTCACTCCCCAGTCTCTCTCTCCCTTCCCCCCGCACATCCATGTAACTTCATAGAATCATAGAATCATAGAAATTTACAGCACTTTAAATCTATGACCCCTGGTTATTCACCCTTGTGCTATGTGAAATATGTCCTTCCTATCCACTCTAACTAGGCCCCTCATAATTTTATACACCTCAGTTAGGTCTCCACTCATCCTCCTTTGTTCCAAAGTAAACAACCCCAGCCTATCCAATTTTTCCTCATCGCTAAAATGCCTAGGCCAGGCAACATCCTCGTAAATCTCCTCTGCATACCCTATCTCCCCCAGTCTCTCTCTCTCTTTGAGGGCAATTAAGAGTCAACCACATTGCTTTGGGTCTGGATTCACATATAGGCCATAGTGAGTAAGGTCAGTAGATTCTCTTCCCTGAAGAACACTAGTGAACCAGATGGGTTTTATGACAATTCGGTAATTTCATGGTCACCATCTCTGATGCTAGCTTTTTATTCCAGATTTAAATATTTAAATTAATTTAAATTCCCCTGCTGCCGCGGTGGGATTTGAACTGCACGATCATGGCCGTATGACCTACTCCTGCTCCTAATTCTTATGCTCTTATTAATTCGCTTCCTCCAGACCTCTTTCACCTCCACACATGCTCAGCTCACGCTGCCCAACAATCAGCCGCTTCAGCGCCGGCTCACTGGGCCTCGCTTATATCAATAGGGGACAATCAGCCGCGCCCTGCATTGTGGATACTGGCAGCCGCCAGTGGAGCTCCCATCAGAATGTTAGTTTTTCTGATCGGATTGAGATTAGGAAAATAGGAACTGGAGGAGGCCGTTCAGTCCCTCGAGACTGCTCCGCCATTCAATTCGATCATGACTGATCTGTATCTTAACTCCATCTACCCACCTTGGTTCCGTACCTCTTAATAAGCTTGCCTAACAAAGTATCAATCTCAGTCTTGAAATTTTCAATTGCCCCACAGCCTCAACAGATTTTTGGAGGAGGGTATTCCAGATTTCCACTACCCTTCGTGTGAAGATGGGCTTTCTGACTTGGGGGCGGTGAAAAGAGCTTGTGACTTTTTAACTGCCAATTAGAATGACTGAGTCATCAATCGGTATTAATTTAACAAAGGTGACCCTTCGCGAACAATAAACTCCAAATTATAAGCAAAACCAAAGGAAACTTATTAAATTAAAACTTGATGTTGCTCTGTGTCTGCAATGCGCTCCATTCCCTCCGGTACCCAGCTATTGTGGAAGAAAAGCGCTTTTGCATCAGCAGAGGGCGCAGTGGAAATAAATAAAATAAAGCTAAACCCGAGAGCCCAGGGCACGGTGGGTCATAGAGATCGCAATTAAACCGTCACAAACACTCACAGCACAGGCAGGTGGTTAGACAATCAACACACGGGAGTAACCAACTAGACCTCGTCCTCAGCAAGCTACCTGTCGCAGATGCGTCTGTTGATGACAGTATTGGTAGGTCCTTGTGGAGACCAAATACTGTCTACACACTGAGGATACCCACTATCGTGTTGAGTGGCACTACCACCGTGCTCAGTGGGATAGATTCAGAACAGATCTAGCAGCTCTAAATTGGACATCCATAAGTCGCTGTGGGCCATCGGCAGTAGCAGAATTGTATTCCACCAAAATCTGTTAAGCATTGGCCCTTAGTCCTGCATCTCCATCAAGGCAGACAAGCAATCCTGGTCAATGAGGAGAGTAGAAGATCCAACCTGGACAATTACCGTCCTATCAGCCTACACTCAAACTTCAGCAAAGCGAGTCATCAACAATACTCTCCAGCAGCACTAAGTAACCAATAAGGGGTGGAAGTGATGTTAGAGCTGCATAGAGCTCTGGTTAGAACCCATCTGGAGTAGTGCAATCAGATCTGGGCAACGCACCTCAGGAATGATATATTGCCTTTGGAGTGGGAGCAGCGCAGATTCACCAGAATGATATCGGTGCTAAAAGGGTTAAAGTTTTTCAAAAAAATTCAAGCACATTTGTCAGATATGAACTCCTTTTCTGGAAGCCGTGTTGAGTTTCTATAATGGGCTCTTCTCTTCCCCAGTGATCATAAACAGCATCTATTAGGATCCCTTCAAGCACATTTCCTGTTACCAAGGTCAGACTGATGGGCCTGTAGCTCACTGGCTCTGATTTCTCCCCGTTTTGGAAAGTATGAACTACGTGAGCCACCTTCCAATCTCAGGGAACAATCCCTGTCTATATTGAACTGTTGAAGAGACGAACGAGCGGCTCACAGAGCATCCGTCCCATCTCTTTAACACCCTTGGGTGGATATCACCTGGACCTGGAGCGCCATCTATTTTCAGATTTCCTATTTTACCCACGATGACAATCCCATTCTATTTTAATATTTATGATGTTATTGTCGACAGCACAGCCCACAACTGGAATCTGTGCATCATACACAGGAGTGTAAACTGATGCAAAATAGTCATTTAACAGCACTGACAAAGCCTGGGAATCTGTTTCAATCTGTCCTGAGCTTTCTTTCAGTGGCCCTAAATCATCTTTAACCGTTTTCTAACTCCTGACGTAGCTGAAAAAGATTTTTCTATTATTACCATAATTGTTCACCATCTTCTTTTCCAAACATCTCTTAGCTTCGCTAATGGCTGCTCTTGTCTCCCTCAATTGTGGATGACATTTGTCCCTATTCTCCTGTAAACTGAATCCATCTTGCTCTGAAATGTGTTCAATGTAAGACAGTTCGGGGAGTCAGGAATCATTCACCCCTAGACCTGTGCTGGAATGTAAAACCCCAGACGGTTCCTTAGTGAGGATTCCTCTGGTTCCTCGCCATATAATTGTCAGGATACCAAACCCCAGCTTTCATACAGTCCGCTCCTGGAGGCCCAACGCCATGAGCCTACAACCTTCAGCTGGGTCAGAGGTGGTTTTGCGCAGCGGTAGTGATCCCAGAGTAACTGTCAGGATCGCAATCCCGTGGATGTTCTGGGTCCGGTATTTTTAGTAATTCTGTAGTCTAACACGCACACATCAATAAAACAGTGTACTCCTGGAAACACTCTCCAGTTCCTTCTTTTTACGACAGGGTACATGCAGGGAGGATGTTACCCCTGACTGGGGAGTCTGGAACCAGAGGTCACAGTCTCAGAATATGGTCGGCCAATTAGGGCTGAGAAGGGAGAGAGATTTCTTCACTCAGATGGTGGTGAATCTTTGGAATTCCCTACCCCAGAGTGCTGTGGAAACTCAGTTGTTGAGTATATTTAATACAGAGGTCGATAGATTTTTGCATTTTAAGGGAATCAAGAGATATGGGGATAGTGCAGGAAAGTGGAGTCGAGGTAGAAGATCAGCCATGATCTTATTGAATGGCGGAGCAGGCTCGAGGGGCCGAATGGTCTACTCCTGCTCCTATTTCATATGTTCTTCTTATTCTTACCTGGAGAGGAAATATCTGTTGTATAATTGCACCAGCCGATACTGAAGATGCTGCGTGATGGTAGGGTGTGGACCCAGTCACTGTCTGTCCTCCAGTACATTGCCAAGTGGTAATTCTGAGCTGTGAGCCTATACTGATGGTGCTGCGTGTGGTGGGGTTCGGCCATCCAGTACCTTGCCGAGCGATAATTCTGAGCTGTGAGCCTATACTGAATGTACTCTGTGATGGTGGGGTTCGGCCATCCAGTACCTTGCCAAGAGGTAATTCTGAGCTGTGAGCCCATACGGCGAGCTGCAAGCATGTCAAGCATGGGGCGCAGCACCGCCTTTCAGTAAGTGCATTCCAGGACATAACATCACGACGGGTAAAAATGTTCCCCTCCTGTCACCACTGGTTCTTTCACCAATTACCTTAAGTCTGTGTCCTCTGGTTAGCGACCCTTCTGACATTGGAAAGAGTTTCTCCTTATTCAGAGGGTTGTAGGGCTGGAGGAGGTCACAGAAACAGGGAGAGGCGAGGCCATGGAAGGATTTGAACAAGAGGATGAGAATTTTAAAGGCTGAAGCCACCAGCCATCTCTCCCAGTTCTGAACGTGACTCACTACTAACATGAAGGTTGTTACTTTAACACCTACAGATGCAGAAAGGTGAGACATTGTCCCTCTAAATATCACATTATGAGGGGAATCAATCTCTGTACTTTTAACTCACAGCGAAATTGAAAGAGGTAAATGAATGGCCTTTAAAAAACGATCGATAATCCGGGACAAAAGGAACAGTCACTTGAACAATTGTGGATTAATTAAGAAAAGCAAGCACAGATTTGTTAAGGACAAATCGTGTTTAACGAACTTGATTGAGTTCTTTGATGAGGTAACAGAGAGAGTGGGTGAGGGCAATGCGGTTGAGGTTGTGCATCTGGATTTCCAAAAGGTGATTGATAAATTGCAATATAATAGGCTTGCCAGCAAAGTTGAAGCCCATGGAATAAAACGGTCATTGGCAGCATGCATACGAAATTGGCTAAGTGACAGCAATCAGAGAGTAGTGGTGAACGGTTGTTTTTCAAAATGGATGAACGTACACAGTGGTGTTCGCCAGTGGTCGGTTCTAGTACCATTGCTTTTCTTGATTATATCTTAATGACTTGGACTTGGGAGTACAGGGTACAATGTCAAAACTTATAGATGACACACAACTTGGAAGTATAGTGAACAGTGAGGAGGCTAGTGATAGACTTCAAGAAGACATAGACAGGCTGATGAAATGGGCGGACACGTGGCAGTTCAAATTCAACGAAGAAAATTGCAAAGTGATACATTTTGGTAGGAAGAACGAGGAGAGGACATATACACTAAAGCAGCGGTTCCCAACCTTTTCCTATATGCGGACCACTACATCATCATCAAAAGCTTTTGCGGACCACAAAGTAAGCAAGCCGATTAAAACATTTTGTGAATAATGTCACAAGTTACATCTGGCACTATTATTACCCTTCTCTTCACTTGCCATGTTCAATGTAAAATTGTTCTTCGCCATTCTGTTGCAGTTTTTACACTCTTGTCTTGCTTTATGGTTTTGACGAAAGGTCTTCGACCTGAAACGTTAACTCTGTTTCTCTCTCCACGGATGCTGCCTGGTCTGCTGAGTTTTTCCAGCATTTTCTGTTGTTATTTCTTATGGTTTTGAAGCCGCCTGAATTCTGTGCCATTTACCGTCATGGCCTTAAATCCCTTTTTCTCTTCTGGATGAATTGTTTGTTCGTTCCGTTGAACCAGGCTGGACTGTAATGACGCTCAGTACCTTTTGGTAGACGGGTACACGTTGATCCATTGCATTCAGAATCACCTCCTTGAGGGAACTCCATAGAACAACTACAGCAACAACCTCCACATCTAGTTTAAACACTCACCACATTCTATCTATCCTGCCGGCCAACACCTCAAACCCTTTTGTTTTGATGGAAACCATCAGGTCTCTATAAGCTCCCTCTATTCCAAAAGCTGTAGCAATGTTTCATGAAACGAACACCTGTTTCATTTAGCAAAGGCTCAGCGACGCTTGGTCTGTCTAATTCCCCTCTGTCTCTCTTGACTAACACATGACAATGGTACAATTTCAGAAAGTGCTACAATTGACACAGTATTGGGGAATCCAGGAAAATCCTGGAGGGGTGTGTAAAACATGTTTTGAAATTAGCTGGAAAGAAATGTGAGGTGACGGGTCTCGAGGGGCAGACTGAGGAGAGGGTCAGTACATTGAATGAGGACATGTCAAAAAGAACCAGAAGACTTAGGGATTCAGAAACACAAACCTCTCCGAAAAGTTACTTCCTCCCCGCCTGTTCCGATTTTTTGCAAGACACTTTTCAGATTTAACATGGATGGAGTGGGGTGGGTTGGGTGGGCGTTGGTATTCGTGTCGTCACAGTGAATCCTCTGCCCCAACCAAACTCCCAGAGTCACTGGATTAGAATGGCGGAGGCCGGCATATTCCCCTTCACTGTTGGTGCAATCATTATTTTCACAATTAAGTGCTCTTTTTCTGTTACTTTCGATTTACATACTCGGTGTTTATCGAACAGTGATCATTTTATATCGGAATCATGTTTAAGGGATGTGATGTGTTCATTATCTGTACAATAACTCTGTGACCCAGTGTGAGAAGTAAAACACAAACCACCCAGCGTGGGGCTCGAACAAACCGGACAGCTTTTATCACAGTTGTTTAGAGCGTGGTGCTAATATCGCTAAGGGCACGGGTTTAATCCCTGTACGGGTCATCAGCAGGTTATTTCTTACCTTTTCGGTTTCTCCTAACATTGAAAATCCAGACTTTACAAAAAATCTACACAAACTGTCAGGGGGAAATTATTTTCAATAACATCAATTTCACCTTTGCACTGGGCGGTGCAACACATCTCTCTGTTTATTTGTCTTTCTTCGGTTTGCTGATAAACGTTTAACTCGCGGCCTGTTCCCGTTAATAATCACAAGCAGTAACAGACAGACAGAGCTTGTCTGACCGGCGCGAGATGTGTAAAAGGCATCAGTTTAGGACAAATGTATCAAATCAAATGTTCACCCGGCACCGAGAGAGACAAAAAGCCCAGAGAAAGGGGCAGAAGGAGATAGAGAAATAAAAGCTAAATACAGCCAATAGAAATAGATTCCATCCTTGATGTCTCTCTCTATTCAAACCCAACCCTTCAGTGGCGGATAAAAGACTTCAGTTTAAATTGGTAAGTTCGAGATAAGGACCCAAAGAAACAGACACAAAATATCTAAAAGCCGCCGAATTCCACCTGAACGATTTCGGCCACACATCAAAGTGATTTTCGTGTCATTCTTTTAAAGAAACTCTAATCCCTCCTGCTCATTAATCACTTCGGGGGAATGGGACCCGAACAGATCTCGGAGCTCAGGTTATGTTAATTTTCTGCTGACGTGTTTATAAATATCTAAAGCTGACACACCAGGGGAGACCTCACAGGGTTGGATACGAAGTGAAGTATACTCAAGTTCTTATAAGAAGTTACAGAGCACAACATGTGTGTAAAATTCCCCGTTGTTTTCCCGGCACTGATGCATTGTGAAGGGAGAGACTGGCCCGAAGTCCCACTGAGCCGCACTGACGCCGAGCTGCAGGTGAAATGATATGAAGTTAAACGAGAGAGAGATAAGATTTCAGAATCATGGAGAGATTTTCTGATATTGTTGTTGAATCTCATTTATATCAAACATTCCTTGGACTCTCTTCCGCGGAATTCAGAGCTGGCAATCGCTTGTAAAATCAGCAGTAAAAATAACTGCCCAACGTGGGGCTGGAACCCAGGACCCTGAGATTAAGTGTCGCATGTTCTACCGACTGAGCTAGCCGGCCCTGTCTGCAACAATGCTCTCTGTCTGTCTTTATCAGTACGGCCAAAGCCCGGTTGAAAGATGGATTCACACAGGAAAAGATTGGTATCAGTGACTTTCGGGTTGGTTTATATCAGACAGTATAAACCTGTCAAAGATGGAGATATATTTTATGCGTCTATCTAACATTATTTTTATATTTAAAAAGAAAGAAACAATAAGTCAATGGAACTCCAGGTCATCTAGCTTAACGTCGGTGGCCGAATGGTTATTGATATCTATACTCAAATTGTAGTGGAAAGGCATCTAGCAATTGAAAATATAATAAAGAGTGGTCAGCACTGATTTCAAGAAGGGAAGTTCATGATTGACCAACCTTATTGAATTATTTGGCGAACTAATAGAAAAAGTAGAAGGCTAATTATGTAGATGCCATATACTTGGATTTTCAAAAGGCTTTCGATAATGTACCACACAGTGGATTGATGACTAAAGTCCGAGCATGTGGAGTCGGGCAACAGGTAGCAGAATGGAGAGAAAGCTGGCTACAAAACAGAAAACAGAGAGTAGGGATTAAATGTTATAACACAGACTGGCAGAACGTGGGTGGTGATTTTCCACAGCGATCGGTGCCGGGACCACTGTTGTTCACCATTTACATGATTAATTTGGACTTGGGAAGGAAGTACAATTTCAACATTTGTGGTTGGTACCAAATTGGTAGTTACAGGAAAAAATTAGGAGGACTGCGATTGCACCGCTCCTGACCCTTAACATCGCTCCAGACCCCCAACATCATTCTCCTAACACATGGATCCCGGGACACTGCACTCAGCAACTCTCCGGACCCCAACATCACTCTCCTAACACTGACCCCAGGGATACAGCACTCAGCACCTCTCCCCACTCCAAGTTCACCCTATTAACACTGACCCCTGGGTCACTCAGCACCTTTCCCCACCCCAACATCATTCTCCTAACACTGACCCCTGGGATACTCAGCACCACTCCCATCCCAACATCACTCTCCTAACGCTGACCCTTGGGAGACAGCACTCATCTCCTCTCCCCACACCAACATCACTCTCCTGTCACTTTAATTCTCCGCTCCATTCTCACTCTGACCTCTCCATCCTCGGCCTCTTACACTGTTCCAATGAAGCTCAACGTAAGTTCGAGGAACAGCACCTCATCTTTCGATTAGGCACTTTACCGCATTCTGGACTCAAAATCGAGTTCAACACTTTCAGACCATAAACTCTTCCCCTATCATATTGTTTCTCTCACACGGCAGCTGTTGATCATCCTGCCATTGCCATTTACACTTCAACTAGAGTCTTCTTTTGTTTATTAACTTGTCCCATTATCATGTACTTTTGCCTTGCACCATCAGCCCTTTTGTTACTTAAGCTCTCCTGCCTTCCACCCTATTACAGACCTTCCATTTGTTCTTTCCTCCCCTCCCCCCTTTCCCTGTCCCTACACCTGCTTAAAAACCTGTTACATCTCCAACTGTTTCCAGTTCTGACGAAGGGTCATCGACCTGAAACGTTAACTCTGTTTCTCTCTCTACAGATGCTGCCTGACCTGCTGAGGATTTCCAGCATTTTCTGTTTTTATTTTATATCACTCTCCTAACATTGACCCCTGCGATACTCAGCACCTCTCCCCACCCCAACATCACTCTCCTAACACTGAATCCTGTGATACTGCACTTAGCTCCTCTTCCAACCCCAACATCACTCTCCTAACACTGACCCTTGGGTGACAGCACTCAGCTCCACTCCCAACCCCAGCATCACTCTCCTTACACTGAACCTGGGGAAACTCAGCTCCTCTCTCAACCCCAACAACCCTCTCCTAACACTGACCCTTGGGAGACAGCACTCAGCACCACTCCCAACCCCAGCATCACTCTCCTTACACTGAACCTTGGGACACTCAGCTCCTCTCTCAACTCCAACATCACTCTCCTAACACTGAACCTTGGGAGACAGCACTCAGCACCACTCCCAACCCCAGCATCACTCTCCTTACACTGAACCTTGGGACACTCAGCTCCTCTCTCAACCCCAACATCACTCTCCTAACACTGACCCTTGGAGACAGCACTCAGCACCACTCCCAACCCCAGCATCACTCTCCTTACACTGAACCTTGGGACACTCAGCTCCTCTCTCATCTCCAACATCACTCTCCTAACACTGAACCTTGGGAGACAGCACTCAGCACCACTCCCAACCCCAGCATCACTCTCCTTACACTGAACCTTGGGACACTCAGCTCCTCTCTCAACCCCAACATCACTCTCCTAACACTGACCCTTGGGAGACAGCACTCAGCACCACTCCCAACCCCAGAATCACTCTCCTAATACTTACCCTTTGGAAACGGCACTCAGCTCCTCACCTGACATCAACATCACTCTCTTAAAACTGACCCTTTGGAGACGGCAATCAGCTCCTCTCCCCATCCCAAAGATCACTCTGCTAACATTGACCCTTGGGACACTCAGCTCCTCTCCCAACCCCAGCATCTCTCTCCTAACACTGACCCTTGGGAGACGGCCCTCATCTCCTCTCGCAACCCCAAAATCACTCTCCTAATTCTGATCCTTGGGAAACGGCAGTCAGCGCCTCTCCCAATCCCAACATCACACTCCTAATACGATAGCAAAATGCTGCGGATGCTGGAAATCCGAAATAACAACAGAAAACGCTGGAAAACTCAGCAGGCCAGGCAGCATCCGTGGAGAGAGAAACAGAGTTAACGTTTCAGGTCGAAGACCTTTCGTCAGAACTGGAAAAAAGCAGGAAATGAAATAGATTTTAAATCAAGTTTAGGGCTGGGAAAAGGGGGAGGGGATGAAAGAACAAAAGGGAAGGTCAGTGATAGGATAGAAAGCAGGAAAGATTAAGAGACATTGAGAGACATTAAGAGATATTCAAGGGAAGAGGAGGTGGTAATGGGACAGGTTGAGGAACAAAGGATGGCTGTAGATGAAGTGTGAATTGCGCTGGCAGAATGAAGGAGAGCGGCTAAATGGGAGGGAAGAAAAAAAAGGCCATACAAAAGTGTGGATAAAAAAATAAAAATAAAAAGATATGTGTCGGGGCCGGGGTTATGATCTGAAATTGTTGAACTCTATGTTGAGTCCAGAGGGCTCTAGAGTGGCTAATGGAAAGATGAGGTGCTGTTCCTCGAGCTTACGCTGAGCTTCCGTGGAACAATGCAAGAGGCCGAGGACGGTGAGGTCTGAGTGGGCGTGGAGCCGTGGAGCGGTGAATTAAAGTGGCAGGACACCGGGAGCTCGGGGTTCCCCTTACGGACTGAACGGAGGTGTTCCGCAAAGCAGTCACCCAATCTGCGTTTGGTCTCTCCAATGTAGAGGAGACCACATCGTGAGCAGCGAATACAGTATACTAAATTGCAGGAAAGTACAAGTAAATCGCTATTTCACCTGCAAGGGGTGTTTGGGGCCCTGGACATTGGGAAGGGGGGAGGTATAAGGGCATGTGTTGCATCTCCTGCGCTTGCACATGAAGGTGCCGGGCGAAGGGGAATTGGTGCTGGGGGTGCTAGAGGAGAGGACTAGGGTTTTGTGGAGGGAGCGGTCCCTGCGGAATGCTGAAAGGGGAGGTGAGGGGAAGTTGCGTTTGGTGGTGGGATCACGCTGAGGTGGCGGAAATGTCGGAGGATGATCCGTTGAATGTAGAGGCTGGTGGGGTGAAAGGTGAGGACAAGGGGCACTCTATCGTGATTCCGGGCGGGAGGCACAATTGAGGGCAGAAGTGCAGGAGATAGAACGGACGCGGTCGAGGGCCGTGTCAAACACAATAGAGGGGAATCCTCGGTTGAGGAAAAAGGAAGACATGTCGGAAGCACTGGTATGGAAGGTGGCATCGTCAGAGCAGATGTGGCAGAGCCGGAGAAACTGGGAGAATGGAATAGAGTCTTTACAGTAGGCGGGGTGGGAGGAAGTGTAGTCTACGTAGCTGTGGGAGTCAGTGGGCATGTAGTGAATGTTTGTCAATAACCTATCCCCAGAGATGGAGACGCAGAAGTCGAGGAAGAGTCGGAGATGGACCATGTGAAGGTGAGGGAAGGGTGGAAATTTGAAGCATAGTGAATGAAATTTTCTAGTTCAGGGCGAGAGCAGGAAACGGCACCGATGCAGTCATCAATGTACTGGAAAAAGTGATGAGGGAGGGGACACGAGTAGGACTGGAAGAAGGAGTGTTCCACATATCCACTCACCTAACCCTGATCCTTGGGAAACGGCAATCAGCTCCTCTCCCAACCCCAACAGCACTCTCCTAACACTTACTTTTGGGACACTCAGCACCTCTCCCCTCCCCAACATACTTCTCCTAACACTGACCATTGAGACACGGCACTCTGCACCTTTCCCCACCAATGTTCCCTCTAATTTGTTTTTGTACTGAATGGGCCACGAACTGTTTTAAGGGTGACCCCTTTTTTGTCCGTGGGAGCATTTTACAAAAAAACAACTTTTACACCAACGACATCAACAGCAACCAATAAAGAGGATTTATACAGCAATGTCATATTGCCACCCCGCCGTCTCAAATCATGAGAAAATCAGACAAACTCTTAAAAATCATGAAATTAGTTGTTGTGTTTGTTTTATAACTTCATTAGTGGCTTTATTTAATCTAGAACAGGTCACAGCTCTAACAAATGCTGCATTACACGTACCTCGTGTAAGATGTTGCTCTGCCAGATGTCCCAGCAACGTTGATCATCACATCTCGTGTTCATTGCCGAGTAGGATATGCTAATATTGGAGATTAGTCGTGTTAATGGTGGAGGACGGAACAGATGGGTTGGCAACAACCCATGTGAGGTGTTCATAGCAGATTGGCCAGAACAATAGAGGCACCGAAAATAACAAATTAGCAACAATTAGCAAGGTCACATTAACTGTCTGAGATTGTCCAGGTCATCTCCTGTTCCTTTGTAAATTCAGACCAGAAACATCAGGTTAAATTGATGAGCAGTTAAACCATCAAGATGGCCATTATGTCAATGTCTGGAGGTTTGGATAGAAGCAACCTTGCTTCAGTATACATTCTGGGCAAAGTTTCACATATTCCATTTTACCTCTACTCTGCTACTATCATGCTCACTATTTACTACAGTACCAAGTCCTGTATCATCCGCAAACTTCAAACTTCTACTTCCTATGCACAAGTCCAGGACATTTATTTATAACAAGTAAAGCAATTGTCCTAATATCGAACCCTAGGGACCCCACTGATACTTCCTTGCAGTCAGAAAAACATCCGTTCACCACTGCTCACTGCCTCGTATCCCATAGCCAATTATGTACCCAAGTTACGGCCGTCCCTTTAATACCATGTGGTTCTATTTTTCAAATAAGTCCGTTATTTGGTACTTCATCTAATGTCTTTTGAAAGTCCATGTATACATCTACTACACTGCCTTCATCAACCCTCCCTGATAGTTCATCAAAGAACGCAATGAGGTTAGTCTGACAGGATTTAACTTTAACGAATACATGCTGCTGTCCCTCCCAAAAACAAATAGACTGGGTATAGTTGGTGGAAGGTAAACACTTGATAAACCAACTGACTTGTTCTGTTAAGTATTCTAATTAGTACAGCAGACATTAGCAATAACGTTGCTTCCAACATTTGTTGGAAGATGGTGAGAAACTAAAGCTGGAGTTAAAGTACACTCAGCGCAAATATAAACGCGTATCAGACACATGTCTCACGGCTTTAGCACTCTCAATTATCTCTTAGGTTGTACCACCATTTTCTCATTGAAGTGCAACGAAAACCACTTTCCAAAAGCGCTTGTAGAACTGCGGCCTAATTTAAGATTAAAAAGTGCTTCCATCGCCCCTCCCACCTTGGTATTGTTCACCTTTAATCAGACCGACAATCATTCAGGTCAACATTTCCAGTTCAGGATCGTCTTATTGGGTTTTACATCTACAGTTCACCTGTGTCTGCATTACACCGCATGAATTGAAACGTGAAACGCTAAAATAAAGTTTTTGTCTGAAGAGGTTCACCAAGACACTCACTGTCTAGAGAGCGAGATAATGATTTTTAAAGTTCTACTAAAAATAAATATATTCCAAACATAAGAAAACAAAAATATAAGTTCCAACGAAGCTCAACGTAAGCTCGAGGAACAGCAGCTCATCTTTCTATTAAGCACTTTACAGCCTTCTGAACTCAACATCGATTCAACAATTTCAGACTATAAATTGGCCCCTGTATTTCTTTACGTATGTATTTCTTGTTTCCTCACATGATAACTGTTAATGTTGCTGCCATCATCATTCACATATCATCTAGAGCCATCTTTTTTTCTTAACTTGTCCCATTACCTCTTTTTTTGCCTTGCACTATCATCCCTTTTGTCATTCATTCTCTCTTGCCTTCCATCCTATCACAGACTTTCCCTTTGTTCTTTCCTCCCCTCCTCCCTGCCCCTGCTTAAAAATCTCTCCTCCCTGAACCTTTTCCAGTTCTGACGAAGGGTTCGACCTGAAAGGTTGACTCTGTATCCCCTCTCCTCGATGCTGCCTGACCTGCCGAGTGTTTCCAGCACTTTCTGTTGTTATTTCAGATTTTCAGCAGCCGCAGTATTTTGCTATTGTAAAAATATAAGTGTATTCACTTTCCTGCCCGCCGCGCACATTGCGGTTTAGGAGCCGTTCCGTGAAGCGACTTCTATGGATTTATTTAAGAATCGCCCTGATATAAATTTTAAACGGCCCAGAGACAACCCTTTGTCAATAATGGCGCGGGTACAAACATTCAGAAATGAATGGCCTGCTTCTTTAATGAACAGAATACCTGGAAACAGTTAACAAATAGAGATCCACTATAAATAATTAACCCTCAAGCTGGAAAATTGTTTTGAATTTGAAGGATCCTTTAATTCAAAGAATAAGGAAGTTGTCCATTGATTTGAGGTCAGTCGGGGTGTAAACTGTCACACTGATACATTCCTGGTGTAAGATCAACCCGAGACATCCCATAATAAGTCGACACATAGACCAGAAACAAGGCGATTCAAATCTTCTTCTCTCAGAACTGCAGCAGATGGGCAACGTGTAACAATAAAAAAAAAGATTTCTGAAGAGGTTCGCCAAGGCACTCACTGTCTCGACATCGGGAGAATTTATTTTCTTAAAAGGGTGAAGCTAAAAATAAATATACTCAAACTCACCACTGCCGCCACAGATGTGCGATGCGACAGAGCCACTTTTGCAGTGCAGGGCGCGAGTGCCGCCATCATTGTCGAGTGCACAGCTGTCACCATCTTAGTGTGGGCGGGAATTCTGCTGTTTCAGGCGGCGCGTTAGGGGCGGCCATCTTTGTCTAGGGCACTGGTGCCTTTCCAGAGGGGCCTGACAGATGGCCGCGCACCTCACATGGAGACCAGTGTAGACAGTGTGTCAGTGAGCGTGTTAATATCCTCACGGTAGGGCGGGGGAGTGCGGCTCGCTCACAATATCAGGCGGCATTCAGTTCTGAGGCTGCAAAGACTCCGGTTCTTCTCATCATTTAATGAATTTTACAATTAGAATAAAGGGATGTTTCCCCACATTCTTCAACTGCTCTCTGAACTTAGTCTGAGTCATGGCATAAATAAATGTGTTATTGCAGCAACTCAGGAGCTGGAGCATGAATCCAATTTCTTGTACAAAATATGGTAGAGATACATGCTGGTACCCTAACCACGACATCCGGTTCCATATAGAATACACCATAAAGACTGCCCATAACAGGATGAAATTGCCCGAGATAACAAATAGGAAAGTTATGGCTTTCCTTCGGCTCTCCATCTCTGGGTCTCTGGGACTCTCCCGACTGCTGGGACCGCGGAGTCTCCTGCGAGCTATGCTGGCCACTAAAATGTGTCTGACGATGAAAGCATTGAGCAGCAGAATCAGAACAAATGGGACACACGGGGTGAGGATATAATGAAGGAGCTCGATTGATCCCCAGACCCGTGAAAATGCAACATCGCCTGTTACATAACAAAACCAGGGGATGTTCGCAAGGCAATATTGATCTGTCAACATCAAATACCAGAAAATGTTCTTTGAACAGCTCAGCGAAGTCGCTGTTCCCAGAACCACAGCCGCCGTTTTCTCAGTGCAGTATTCAGTTTTCATCTTCTGGCAACAAATGGCCACAAATCGATCAAAGGTGAAAGTGACGGTGAACCAGACAGAACAGTCTGTGGCTGCATAAAGCAGGACGGCGTGGATATTACACAGGGGGATGACTTCACGAATAAAACTGTCTATCATAACGAATCGGAATGTGCCTCAATATCAGGTCGAGGATAACGACCAGTAGATCCGCCGCTGCCATCGCCACCAGGTATCGAGTGACACATTTGGAGAGACCGCATTTGCCCCGAGACAGGATCACAATCGTCACTAAGTTCACTGTGAGGAAGGGAAATAAAAAGGAAAATTATACATCTGGCTGGGAGCAAAAGCAGCAGTTTGATGGAATGCGGGGTGAAATCTGCAACTCATTAGCGACATTAAATGATTTAATCTAATTCTATTACCTTTGGAGCTGAATACAGGGTATATTGCAAGAATATTCGATAATACACTGTGGAATCAATAAATGAAATGGCGATCAATACAACACGAATGCAGCAGATGTTTGATCATGGAGAGATTAAATGAAAGCCCTACCTTTAGCCCAGCAAAAAAGAAAAATGCACCACCCGGGGTACAAGGGACACAAAGGAACAGAACCTCTCAGAACCTTCGTTTCCCAGGATCAGTCGGCATTTGAAGCGCTGCAATGCTCTTCTATGCACTTGTATAAGGGAAGGGGAAATCCCGTTTGGATTCCTGTGCCTGGATAGAATATCCATTATATTTAGGACTGAAAATGAATGCAACAGCAAAATACAGAAACTGCAGCTATAATAAATTCAAGTGCACTGTAGTTATACAGATAACAGGGCTTTAAGAGAGTTTTGAAGTTTGAGCTTGCTACATTTTTGTTGAAATAGAGAAGTTGTAGCACATTAAAAGGGAGATTTTCCAAATAACATTGAAAAGAATGGACACTGAATTAAAATAAATAGTTATCATTAACCATGTAATGTCCCACTAAATGCATTTATTTGCTTCGAAATTAGACGACTTATCCCACAGACAAAGTGTCACTGAATGCTTTTGTAAAGTAGCTGAACACAAATGGAATAGATTTATCCTTGTACTTTTTCACCTGTTGGTTTCCAACATGTGCAGACAATATTAGAAGAGAAATTCTCAAAGTATTTTCTTATCCTCAGTATTTCAGTTACAGTCGGCTGGCTTTGTTTATCCTGAACTACAACAGGAGGCAACAGAGAATCACTCTGGGAATCACTGAGAGATCCACTGAACTGTGACAGACGGGCTTGGGATCCAATTGTAAAATCAAAAATGGTAAATAAATGTATTGAAATCTGGCTGAATGAACATTTTGTGAGAATGTAAATTATCCTTGTAATCCTGTTCCAACCATCAGAAGCAGCGCCACTCATGCGGAAGTGGAGATGGTGGGACAGGAGACACTGACTGGAACTGAATGATTAGCGGATATTTCAGACATTTAACCATGTGTTTGTGATCTGCCCGGATGTGTTCCTGTGACTCTGTGTAAGTAACCATACCGAGCATTAGTTGAAAACAAAAGCAAAATACTGCGGATGCTGGAAATCTGAAAGGAAAACAGAACATTTTTGGAAATACTCAGCCGGTCAGGCAGCATTTGTTGAGAGAGAGAAACAGAGTTAACGTTTCAGGTCGATGACCTTTCGCCATTAGGTGAAAAGTCTGCTAAACATGAGACAACATTCTTCTGATCTGTTACAAATGTTCAGTGCAGAGAGCAGACTGAAACTCGTTAAATAAAGATTCTCGTCCGATATCTATTTTTGAGCTTAATATAGAACAGCTGAATTTCAGTAAAACCTTATTACCTTGAGAATCAATAGCCGACAGCAGTGCGGATGGGATGGTGAATGACAAGGAGAAAAATACCGTTAAGCATTATTTACAGAATAAATAGTTGGATAGAGAGACTTAGCAGGGACACCAACAGCAGAGAGTGGGTGGGGCGGGAGTAAATGACAAGAACAGTATTACAGTGAAACATTATTTACAGAATTAATAGCTGGATACAGAGACTTACCAGGGACACCAACAGCAGCGAGAATGTTCCAGTATTTTTAAACAACAACCCATGCGTTAACAAAGATGCAACAACTTGAAACACAGAATACCATTAATAACTGAGAATTCCAAGGTTAATACTAAGAATAATATTACAGTGTAACATGTTTTATAGAATTAATAACTGGACACAGATACTTACTAGGAACACCAACAGCAGCGAGGAGGGAATAGTAAATATTTTGTATATTCCAACATATCACTGTAATCCGCTCCTCTTCAGTGAGCATAATGGTGCTCGAACCCACGATTTCCCTTCTGTGAGTGACTGGTGGTATTTGTGCTGGAGGCAACACGCTGATTGTGTGAGGTAACACAGTGAAGGGGGCTCCTTATTTAGAGCAGAGAGAAGTCCCCGAGAGACACCATTGGGCCTCATTAATTACAGTCATTGAACAAACAGACTCATTGAACCATTGTCACCACAACACTTCACTGCAACACAATCTAGCAAGTTTTAAGTTAAAAGTGACCGAATGTGCAATGTTTCATCCGCCCGTAAAATACCGAGGACAGAACAGAGAGAACGGAGTTTCTCTTCCTGTACTGAACTCAAATTGTAAGCAAAAGACGAGAAAGTGACCCAAAAAAGGAAGGAATGAAAAATGAAAAAGATGTATTGCCCCAAACTTGATCTCTGATTAATTCCATCCCAGACCATCAGGTTAAAAACATTCACAATAAATAAATGTACCTAAATGGCAGGATCTTAGAGATGATCCCAGTGATGGAACAATGGGAATCGCCTACATGGCACTGCTCCCGCCGCAATCCAGGAATATAATTCCCAGGGCCGCCTAGATTACACTGCTCCCGCCTCGATCCAGGAATTTCATTCCCAGGGCCGCCGAGATTACACTGCTCCCGCCTCAGTCCAGGAAATTAATTCCCAGGGCCGCCTAGATTACACTGCTCCGGCCTCAGTCCAGGAAATTAATTCCCAGGGCCGCCTAGATTACACTGCTCCCGCCTCAGTGCAGGAATTACATTCCCAGGGCCGCTAAGATTACACTGCTCCGACCTCAGTCCAGGAAATTAATTCCCAGGGCCGCCTAGATTATACTTCTCCCACCTCAGTCCAGGAATTTAATTCCCAGGGCCGCCTAGATTACACTGCTCCCGCCTCAGTCTAGGAATTTCATTCCCAGGGCCGCCTAGATTACACTGCTCCCGCCTCAGTCTAGGAATTTCATTCCCAGGGCCGCCTAGATTACACTGCTCCCGCCTCAGTCTAGGAATTTCATTCAAAGGGCTGCCTAGCTCAGACTGTACTGATCTCAGTCCAGGAATTTATTTCCCAGGGATTCCCAGATTACACTGCTACCGACTCAGTCTAGGAATTTCATTCTCTGGCTGCCTAGATTTCACTGCTCCCGCCTCATGTTCAGGAATTTCATTCCCAGGGCGGGCGAAATAAGACATTTCCCGCCCCAATCCAGCAATTAACCTGTTGCCTGAAATTAGAACATTAAAAACAACAACATGTTTCTAAAGGGTGAATTTACCCAGCTGAACATGTCATGGTGCTTTACAGAGGGGAATAATAAATAAATGGAGCAAAGGATTGATATCAAGGAATCAAAGGAAAGTGCTTAAATTTTTAACCAATGAGATAAATACCCTATAACCATCTCAGTACTCCATGAACCGTTCTGAAAACATTCAAAGTCTCACTTAGTCATACTCACAGAATCATAACTATCAGTCAACATCCCCGACTCCTCAAACATCATCCCTGCGTATGTCCTGTCCCACCGGCAGCACAGACCCACCAGAGGTGGGTGCACAGTGGTATACCATCGGGTGTAGAGAGACCCTGTGAGTCCTCAACATTGCATCTGGACATAATGAAGTCTCATGGCTTCAGGTCAAACGTGGGCAAGGACACTTCCTGCTGATTGTCACCTACCGCCCTCCCTCAGCTGATGAATCTGTACTCCTCCATGTTGAACACCACTTGGAAGAAGCACTGAAAGTAGTAAGGGCAAACGATGTACTCTGGGAGTGGGCTTCTATGTCCGTCACCGAGTGGCTCAGTAGCACCACCACTCTCCAAGCAGGCCGAGGCCTGAATGACATCGATTCCAGACTGGGCCTGTGGCAGATGGTGAGAGAACCAATTAGAGGGAAAAACATACCTGACCTCGTCCTCACCAATCTACCCGTCGCAGATGCATCTGTCCACGACAGTATTGGCAGGAGTGACCACAGCACAGTTCTTGTGGGGACAAAGTTCCCTCTTCACACTGAAGACTGCCTCCATTGTCTTGTGTGCCACTGTGCTTAAAGGGATAGATTCAGAACAGATCTAGCAGCTCGAAACTGGGCATCTATGAGGCGCTGTGGGCCATCAGCAGCAGCGGAATTGTATTCCACCACAATCTGTAACCTCACGGCCCGACATATCCCTCACTCTACCGTTATCATCAAGCCAGGGGACCTGGCCTGGTTGAATGAGGAGTGTAGAAGAGCATGTCAGGAGCAGCACCAGGCGTACCTAAAAATGAGCTGGCAGGCAGGGGAATCTGCAACACATGAATGCTAATCAGTGGAAGCAGCATACTATAGACAGAGCTGAGCAATCCCACAATAAACGGATCAGATCAAAGCTCTGCAGTCCTGCCACATCCAGTCGTGAATAGTGGTGGAAAATTAAACAGCTAATGGGAGGAGAAAGAGCCCCATCCTCAATGAGGGTGGAGCCCAGCCCGTGAGTGAAGAAGACAATGCTGAAGCTTGAGTCCACCGTAAAAAGTCAGGATTTTCCTTTAGAATTTCTCGCGCGTTAATGAGGTGAGGTCATTTTTAGCGACTTCAGACTTTTGCAAGCCGAGCATGCGCCCTGAGATTTTCAAAGTCAGGAGGCGGGCGGGGGTGGGATGGGGGGGGCGGTGGGGCGGGGGGGGGGGGGGCGGGGGGCAGGGGGTTGTCGGCGGGCCTTGAAACTGTCGCCGGGGGAATGGGCCTGCATTTGGTACTGGCGGTTATATATTCACTTTAAACCCCTTAAAGGGGTGAGGCTACTCGGAACCCCGCCCAGGTACAGCACGGGTTAAATACAGAGTAAAGCTCCCTCCACGCTGTCCCATCAAACACTCCCAGGGAAGGTAAAGCACGGGCTAGATACAGAGTAAACTCCCCCCACAGTGTCCCATCAAACACTCCTAGGGCAGGTACAGCACGGGGTTAGATACAGAGTAAAGCGCCCTCAACACTGTTCCCATCAAACACTCCCAGGGCAGGTACAGCACGGGTTAGATACAGGTCAAAGCTCCCTCTACACTGTCCCATCAAACGGTCCCAGGGCAGGTAGAGCACGGGTGAGATACAGAGTAAAGCTCCCTCCACGCTGTCCCATCAAACAATCCCAGTACAAGTACAGCACGGGATAGATGCAGAGTAAATCTCCCACTGCACTGTCCCATCATTCCCCAATGATGGGATGCAGTTCATGAGAGGTGTGGGATGCTGTGACAGAGGTGAAGTTATTCTTGTACCTGAAGGGATTGGGATGTTGTGTCTGAGGCGAATGGGATGCAGTGCCGGAGTGTTGTCGGATGAGGAGACTGAGGAAACTGGGCTGAGGAGACTGAAGGGAGTGCAATGAAGTGAGTTATGTGAGTGGAATGAAGGTACTGAGGGGACTGGGATGAGATGTGTTATGTGAGTGGGATGAGGAGTCTGAGGGGAGTGAGATGAGGAGTCTGAGGGTAGTGGGATGAGGAGCCTTGGGGTGTGAGAGGAGGAGTCTGAGGGCGTCTGAGGGGAATGGGATTCGCAGCCTGAGGGGAGAGGGACGGGGAGTCTGAGTGGAGTGGGATGAGGTGAGTCATGTGACTCGAATGAGGATTCTGAGGGAAGTGGGATGCAGCGACTGAGGGAACTGAGACAAGAAGACTGAGATGAATGAAATGCAGTGCCTGCGGGGAATGGCTTGCATTGCCGTAGGGGAGTAGGATACAGTGACTGAGGGAAGTGGGATGCAGTGACTGAGATTCGTGAGATTGGATGATTCTCGTTTATATAAAGACCGGTGTCTGACATTCTGCACAGTCTACTATCAGCCTGATGGCCTTTTCTGGAGTTCTCCACTCTGCACTCTCCCCTGTTTCTCTTCCTTTATTACAGATCCAGAGACATCACCAACTCAGGGACCCGAGGAACAATCGACTCGAGAATCCACTGAACGTTCTCTCACTATCCCAGCGGGGTCTGCAAGCTCAGATATCTGAATTGCCTTGTCCATTCTAAACCGACTGTTCACCCAAAGTAACTGAATAAATCCTCTGTCCCTCAGATTCATCCGGTCTCTTACTGAGGGGACTGGGATGTAGAGACTGAAGGGATTGGGACGAGGAGACTGAGGGTGCTTGGATACAGTGACTGAGGGGAGTAGGATGCAGTGGCTGACGAGAGTGGGATGTACTGACTGAGGGGAGTGGGATGATTATACTTAAAGCAGTGGGATGCAGTGACTGAGAGTGGTGAGAAGTAGGTGCAGAGGGGCGTGGGATTTAGTGACTGAGGGCTGTTTTTTTCATTGGCAAGGGCAGCATTTCATTGCCCTTGAGAGGCTATTTCAGAGGGCAGTTAAGAGTCAACCACATTGCTGTGGGTCTGGAGTCATATATAGACCACACCAGGTAAAGATGGCCGATTTTTTTCCCTCAAGGACATTCCCTTTAGTGAAGCATATGGAATTTTACGACAATCGATAATTATATGATTACTATTACTGACAGTAGGTCTTTATTCCAGATTTATTTAACTGGATTTAAATTCCACAGCTTCCTTGTTGGGATTTGAACTTTTGTCCCCAGACTATTAGTCCAGGCCTCTGGATTACTAGTCCAGTAACATTATGCTGCTGTTCCCTGTTTGAAATAGGTGCTTCAGAGAGTGGGATGTGGTGACTTGTGGAGTGGAATGTAGTGACTGAGGGGAGTGGGATGTCGTGATTGAGGGGAGTGTGATGTAGTGACTGAGGGGAGTGGGATGTCGTGATTGAGGGGAGTGTGATGTGGTGATATAGGGACATGCGAAGCAGTGACTGAGTGAAGTGAGGTTATTCTCTCTCAATCATGATACTCTTGCTCTTGTTCTCTCTCAATCCTCTTCTCTCACTCCATTTCTCAACCTCAACTTTTCTCTCTCTCCTATTCTACGTTCTGTCTCTCTTTGTTATTCTATCTCACTCCTGTTCTCTATCACTCCTGTGCTCTCTCTCTCTCTGTCTCTTTATATTTCTCTCTCTCTGTCCCTGTCTATCTATCTGTCTCTCTCCATCTGCCTCTCTCTCTGTCTCTCTCTCTGCAGCACTCTCACTCCTGTGCCGTCTCTCTGTCCTTTTTTATCTCTGTTTCTCTATCTGTCCCTGTCTCTATCTCTCTGTCTCTCGTTCTGTATCTCTCTCTGTCTGTCTCTCTCTCTAAGTCTTTCTCTCTCTCTCTCACTCCTGTCCTCTCTCCATTCCATCAATCAGTCAGAACCATCGTGAAATTCAAGTTGACTTTATTTGACCCTCTCAGGCTCTTAGACTGTTTTGGCATCAGATGACACTCTGTCCACACCTGAGGAATCTCCCGACTCTCGGGTGGATTCTGGTGAAGGTAAGAGCATTGCAGATTCTCAATAATACAGGGAAATGAATCCCTCCCTCTGTCTTAGTCTGGCGCAAATATATCAGGGCAGAGTCTTTCAAAAACAGGTGTGCGATCGGTCTGTGCTGGAATCGCCATCGCTTTCAGTCACTGGCTTTGCCTTTTCAGTGCTGTCACAACAGAAGTTGCTGTCTCTTTTATTCTGTGTGTAAAATCATTGGGGAAAACACGGGAATATATAATCTGCTGCTTCACAAATCTTTTCTAGGCTTCCATCTCAAGTCCGTCTCTCTCTCTCTCGTTGATTTAATCTCTCACTCTATCTGTCTTCCTTTCTTTCTGTCTCTCTCTCTATCTTTATGCATCTCTTACTGTCTACCTATGTCTCTCTCTGCCTCTCTCTTTCTCTCTCTGTATCTCTGTCTCTGTCACTACTCCTTCACTCTCTCTAAGTCTCTGTCTCTCTCTCCTTCTCTCTCTCTGATCATCGCTCTCCCTCTGTCTCTCTCAATCCCTCTCTGACTCTCCCTCTCGCCTTCTCTCTCTGACTCACTCTCTCTATCTGTCTCTCTGTCCTTCTCTCTGATACTCACTCTCTCTCTGTATCTCTCTCTTCTCCTTCTGGCTCTCTCTTTTTCTCTCTCTCTGAGTGATGGGGCAAAGGTATGGGAGAAAGGCGCAAAGGAAGACTACAGATCATATAGGGAGAGGGGACAAAAGGAGACAAAGGGTGGCGAGAGAATGGAGAGCAGAGAACGAATATACAGAGAGGAGAATGGAGACAAGAGGGGTGAGATAAAAAGTGAATAAAAGAGAGGGAAAGGGAAGAGCGAATGCAAAAACCGAGGAAGAGAGCATGAAATAGAGGGGAGCAAGAGTTCTAAATACATCCCGTGACCTGCGCTGAAATCTCAGCGTGTTTAACCTTTTGAAGTTGTGACTGTTGTTTTTAGATAATCGGTACCAGCGGATTGATGTGCAGATCACTTCGATGACAGACCTCGATGATGAAAAGTCGAGAGAATCGCTGTGGAGAGGGTGAGAGACTGCACTGCACTGAGGGCAAACACAGGGCGACACCAGATCCTCCCTCTCGCTGTCTGAATTCACTGATGGGCATCTACACCTCAGGTATATAATCAGCTCCACTTCCCCCTCTGGATATCATCCTGTCACCCAGACCACTCCATTCATGGAGCTGTGGTAAAGAACAGCTCGAGCGGCTGTATGACCTCCTCCTGTTCCTGTGTAATAAGCTCGAAGGGCTAAATGGCCTCCTCCTGGTCCTATGTAATAGGCTCGAAGGGCTGAATGGGATCCTCATGTTCCAGTGTAACAGGTCGAGGGGCTGAATGTCCTCCTCCTGTCCCTGTGTAACAGGCTCGAGGGGCTGAATGGCCTCCTGATGTTCCTCTGAAATTCATCAGTTTTACTAGTGCTCCTTAATGCCAACTCGGTCAAATGCTGCCTTGATGTAAAGGGCAGTCACTCTCACCTCACCTCTGGAATTCACCTCCTTTGTCCATGTTTGGACCAGGGCTGTAATGAGGTCTGGAGCCGAGTGGTTCTGACGGGACATAAACTGGGCATCAGGCTGTTACTTGTTGGGTGCCGCAAGAATCAATGCTGGGGCCTCAGCTATTTACAATCCATATTAGTGACTTAGATGAAGAACCTAGTGTAATGTATCCAAGTTTGCTGATGATACAAAACTAGGTGGGAAAATGAACTGCGAGGTGGACACAAAGAGCTTGCAAAGGGATATAGACAAGTTAAGTGAATGGTAAAGAAGGTGGCAGATGGTGTATAATGTAGGGAATTGAGAGGTTATTCCCTTTGGTAGGTAGAATAGCAAAACAGAATATTTTTAAATGTTGAAAAACTTTTACATTTTGGTGTTCAGAGCGATTTGGGTGTCCTTGTACACGAAACACAGAAAGTTAACATGCAGGTACAGCAGGCAATTAGGAAGGCAAAAGGTATGTTTGCATTTATTGCAAGTACATCAGTGGTAGAGAGAAAACGGGGAATTATAGACCGGTAAGCCTGACATCGGTAGTGGGGAAAATGCTAGAGTCCATTATAAAAGATGTAATAGCAGAGCACTTGGAAAACAGTGACAGGATCGGACAAAGTCAACATGGATTTACAAAAGGTAAATCATGATTGACTAATCTACTGGAATTTTTTGAGGATGTAACTGGTAGAATAGATAAGGGAGAAACAGTGGATGTGGTGTATTAGGACTTACAGAAGGCTTTCGATAAGGTCCCGCATAAGAGATTAGCGTGCAAAGTTAAAGCACATGGGATTGGGGGTAAGGTACTGACTTGGATAGAGAACTGTTTGGCAGACAGGAAACAAAGTGTTGGAATAAACGGGTCTTTTTCCGGGTGGCAGGCAGTGAGTAGTGGGGTACCGCAGGGATCGGTGGTAGGACACCAGATATTCACAATATATATTAATGATCTAGACGAGGGAACTAGATGTAATATCTCCAAGTTTACAGACGGCACAAAGCTGGGTGGGCGTGTGTGCTGTGAGGAGGATGCAGAGAAACTCCAGTATGATTTGGACAGGCTGGATGATTGGGCAGATGCATGGTAGATGCAGTATAATGTGGATAAATGCGAGGTTATCCACTTTGGTGGCAAAAACACGAAGGCAGATTATTATCTGAACGGCAATAGATTGGGAGAAGGGGAAGTGCATCGAGACCTGGGTGTCCTTGTGCACCAGTCGCTGAAGGTAAGCATGCAGGTACAGCAGGCGGTTAAGAAGGCAAATTGTATGTTGGCCTTCATAGCGAGAGGATTCGAGTGCAGGAGCAAGGCTCTCTTGCTGCAGTTGTACAGGGCCTTCCTGAGACCACACCTTTAGCATTGTGTGCAGTGTTGGTCGTCTTATCTGAGGAATGATGTTCTTGCCATGGAGGGAGTGCAGCGAAGATTCACCAGACTGATACCTGGGATGGCAGGAATTACTTATGAAGAGAGATTGGGTCGATCAGGCTTATATTCGCTAGAGTTTAGAAGAATGAGAGGGGATCTCATTGAAACTTATAAAATTCTAACAGGACTAGACAGACTAGATGCAGGAAGGATGTTCCCGATGGTGGGGGAGTCCAGAACCAGGGGTCACAGTCTAAGGATAAGGGGTAAGCCATTTAGGACTGAGATGAGGAGGAATGTCTTCACCCAGAGAGTGGTGAACCTGTGGAATTCTCTACCACAGAAGGCAGTTGAGGCAAATTCATTAAATATATTCAAGAAGGAGTTAGATATATTTTTTAAGGCTAAAGGGATCAAGGGATATGGGGAGAAAGCAGGGACAGGATACTGAATTTGAATGATCAGCCATGATCTCATTAAATGGCGGAGCAGTCTCGAGGGGTCGAATGGCCAACTCCTGCTTCAATCTTCTATGTTTCTATGTTTCTATGTCCTGCTGCAACTGTACAATCCTTTGGTGAGACCAGACCTGGAGTATTGTGTACTGTTTTGGTCTCCATACCAAAGGAAGGTAAAATTTGCCTCAGAGTTGGTGTAACGAATGTTCACTAGATTGATTCCTTCGATGAGAGGGTTGTCCTATGAGGAGAACTTAAGTACATTAGGCCTATATTCTCTCGAGTTTAGAAGAATGAGAGGTGATCTCATTGAAACATCTACGATTTTGAGGGGGATTGGCAGGGTAGATGCTGAGAGGTTGTTTCCCCTGGCTGGTGAGCCTAGAACTAGGGCTCATCGACTCAGGATAAGGGGACAGCCATTTAGGACTGGGATGAGGAGAAATTTCTTCACTCAGAGGGTTGTGAATCTTTGAAATTCTGTACCCCAGAGGTCTGTTGATGCTCAGTCGTTGAGTATATTCAAGGCTGAGATAGGTAGATTTTCGGACTCTAAGGGAATCAAGGGATATGGGGATCGAGCAGGAGAGTGGAATTGAGGTCGAACATCAGCTATGATCTTCTATATAGGTGGAGCAGGCTCGAGGGGCCGAATGGACTAGTTCTGCTCCTATTTCTTATAAGGTGTTCCTGTTCATCCTTGCATCCCGTGTTCCTCTTTCCTGGAACAGGATGTAACATGAGCAGCTTTCTGTCTCTCTCTCTCTTCATCTCCGTCTGTGTTTCTCTCCCTCTCACCCCCTATCTCTCTCTCCCTGTATGTCTCTCTTTCCAACTTGGTCCATCTCTGTCTCTCTCTCTCTCTCTTCATCTCACTCTGTCTCTCTCCCTCTCATCCTCTATCTTTCTCTCTCTGTATGTCTCTCTTTTCCACTTGGTCCATTTCTCTCTCTCTCTCTCTTCATCTCTCTCCCTCTGTCCCTCTCTATTTACTCCTCTGTCTCTGTCTCTCTCTCTCACTCTGTCTCGTTCTCTCTCACTCTCACTCTGACAGCCCTATGCGGTGGGTATTGACAAGATGGCGTACAGGAAGGTGGTGCCGGCGGTGGCCATGCTGGCGATCACCTCTGCGGGATGAGGTCACTTCCTGTGAGACGCACTGAGGTCACATTCACCGCACAATCGGCGGACCTGAACTTCTGACACCGGCTTCCCCACATTTCCTTCCACTTCGCCATGTCTTTCCCTCGTCTCCCATTTCTTCCCCTCGTTACCCATTTCTTTCTCCTTCCAACATTTCTTCCCCTCCTCTCCCCCCTGCCATTTCTACTTGTCCACACTTGTGCTGTTGGTCGGGTTTAAACTAATTTGGCTGGGGGATGTGCACTCGGATGAAATATTAGAGGAGGAGAAACAAGTTGCTCAGAGAACTGGGAGAGGCGAGTAGCACCAGAGTAAAGAATAGTTCAGAAATAAGAGGGATCAGACTGTCGGTAAATGCGAGGCAGTCTAAGACGGGTTTGTGTGCATGTACATAAATGCACGGCGTGTGCTAAATAAGGATGGTGAGCTGCAGGCACAAGTCGTCACATGCGACTATGATATAATGGCAAGAACAGAGACCTGGATCAAAGAAGGGGAGGATTGGGAACTTAGTATTCCTGGCCATACGGTATTCAGGTAAGATAGGGAAGAAAAGAAATGAGGGTGTGTAGCAGTGTTGATGAAAGTAACTATTACAGCACTGGAAAGGGAAGAGGTAGTTCAGGGGCCAAAGACAGAATCTATTTGGTTAGAATTAAGGAACAATATAGGAGATATTACGCTTCTCGGCATACTCTATAGACCACCAAATAGTGGGAAGGAGATAAAGGAGCAAATTTGTAGGGACATAACCTCAATATGCAAGAACTACAGAGTAGTGATAAAGGGGGACTTCAATTATCTCAATATAGATTGGGATTGTAACAGTGTAAACGGCAAAGAGGGGGATGAATTCATCAAATCTGTACAAGTGAACTTTCCTGACCAGTCCAATGAGGAAGAAATCAGTGCTGGATCAAGTTCTGGGGCATGAAGTGGGGCAAGTGAAGCATGTATCTTTATTTGGGGGGGGGTGGAATTAGGAGAACAGTGATCATAATATCATCAGGCTTAGAATAGTTATGGAAATGCACGGGGATCAATCAAGCGTAAAAGTAATTAACTGGAGCTGGGCTAATATCAGGGAGTTATAAAGGGAACTGGCCCAGGTGCTTTGGAATCGAAGGTTGTTCGGCAAAACAATAATTGAACAATGGGAGGCCTTCAAAGAGGAGATGGTTCCGGTACAGAAAGAAGCATTCCATGAGGGGAAAGGAAGGGCCTCCAAAGCTAGAGCTCCCTAGGTGACAACAACAACAACAGCTTGCATTTCTATAGCGCCTTTAACTTTTTAAAGTACTTATGTCAGCTGTAACTCAGTGGGTAACACTCTCGCCTCTTCATTGGCTGTAAAGCGCTTTGGGACGTCGTGAGGTCGTGAAAAGCACAATATAAATGCAAGTCTTTCTTTCTTTAAATGTGCCTCTACCACCATTTCAGGCAATGAGTTCCAGATCACATCACCATCTGGCGAAATCATTTCTACTCAAATTCCCTCTAATCCTTCTACCAATTAATTTAACTCTATGCCCTCTGGTTATTCAGCTCTCTGCTAGGGGGAAAAGTTCGTTCCTATCCTCTCTATCTAGGCCCTCATAATGTTATACACCTCAATTAAATCTCCCCTCTCCCTCCTCTGCTCCATGGAAAACAACCCCAGCCTGTGCAATCTTTCCTCTTAGCTAAAATTCTTCCGTCCGAGCAGCATCCTCGTGAATCTCCTCTGGACTCTCTCCAGTGCAATCACATCTTTCTTGTAATATGGTGACCAGAACTGTACGCAGTACTCTAGCTGTGGCATAACTAGTGTTTTATACAGTTCTAGCATAACCTCCCTGCTCTTATATTCTATGACTCGGCTAACAAAGGAAAGTATCCTGTATGCCTTCTTAACCAACATACCTACCTGCCCTGATACCTTCAGGGATATGTGGACACGCACGCCAAGGTCCCTCTGTTCCTCTGCACTTCGCAGTATCCTACCATTTATTGTGTATTCCATTACCTCGTTAGCATTACTTCACACTTCTCCGGATTTAATTCCATTTGCCGCCTTCCTGCCCGCCTGACCAGTCCATTGATATCTTCCTGGAATCTACAGCTTTCTTCCTCACTATCAACAACACCGTCAATTTTTGCATGATCTGCAAACTTCCATCATGCCCCCTACGTTGAAGTCTAAATCATTGATGTATATCACAAAAAGCAAGGGACCTCGTACTGAGCCCTGTGGAAGTAGTGCCAGAGGACGGGAGGAATACAAATGTTACACCTCTGTATAAAAAGGGGGAGAGCGATAAACCCGGCAACTGCAGGCCAGCCAGCCTAATGTCGGTGGTGGGGAAACTTTTAGAGACATTAATCAAGGAGAAAATTAAGTTGCACTTGGAAAAGTATGGGTTAATAAATGAAAGTCAGAAAAGATTTATTAAAGGCACATCTTGTTTGAAAAACTTGATCGCGTTCTTTGATGAAGTGATGTAGAGTGTTGATGAGGGTAGTGCGGTTGATGTTGTGTATATGGACTTTCAAAAGACATTCGGTAAAGTACAACATAATAGACGTGTTAGAAAAATTAAAGCCCATTGCATTAAATGGAAAGGGGCAGCATGGATACAACATTTTCTAAGGGACAGAAAACACAGAGAAGTGGTGACCGATTGTTCTTGAACTGGAGAGAAGTGTGCAGTGTTGCTCCCCAGGTGCTGGTGTTTTGAATCATTGCTTTTTTTGATATATATTAAAGACCTGGGCTTGGGTATACAGGGCATGAGTTTAAAGTTTGTAGATGGTACAAAACTCGGATACGTAGGAAACAATGTGAAGACAGTAAAATACTTCAGGAGGACATTGAGAAACTGGTGAAATGGGCAGACACGGGCAGATGAAATTTAACACAAAGAGCTGTGAAACTGTGAAAAGTGAAACATTTTGGTCGGAACAATGAGGAGAGACAATAGGAACTAAATGGTACAATTTTAAAGGGGGAGCAGGAACAGAGAGACATGGGGTGTATGAACACAAATCTTTGAAGTGGAGGACAAGTTGTGAAGGCTAATAAAAAAATCATAAGGGACCCTTGGCTTTAATAATAGAGGAATAGAGAACAAACGCAAGGAAGTTACGCTAAATCTTATAAGACACTGGTTAGGCCTCAGTTGGCGTATTATGTTTAATTCTGGGCACCACACTTTAGGAAGGATGTCAATGCCTTGGGGAGGCTCCGTAAGAGATTTTTAAGAATAGTTCCAGGGAGGAGGGAATTCAGTTATTTGGAGAAACTGGAGAAGCTGCGATTGTTCTCCTTAGAGCAGAGAAGCTTAAGAGGAGACGTAATAGCGGTATTCAAAATTATGAAGGGTTTCTGATGGAGTAAACAAGGAGAAAATGTTTCCGTGCCAGAATGGTAAGTAAGCAGAGGACACAGATTTAAGGTGATTGGCAAAAGAACCAGAGGCGATTTGAGGAAAAAAATATGCACAGCGAGATGGTGTGATCTGGAATGCACTGCCTGAAAGGGTGTTGGAAGCAGATTCAATATTAACTTTCAAAAGGGAATTGGATAAATACTTGAAGGGACAACGTTTTCAGTTCTCTGGGGTAAGAACAGGGGATTGGGATTAAGTGGGTAGATCTACCAAAGAGCCGGCACAGACAAGATGGGCCGAATGGGATCCTTTTGTGCTATGATACTCTTTTTTCCGCTTTCCCTATTTACTTCCCCTTCTCCGATTTCTTTCCCCCTTTTCCTTCCATTTTTCTCCCTTCATATCCCCTCGGTCTCTTCCTCCCTCATCCACTGAGTTTACTCAGTTTGGTTCCCGCTATAATTTACATCAGTGAAATGCAGTTGCTCAAACATAATTCAGCGAGGTCGGCTTGGCTCCGCTTTAAGGAGCGCTGATTCACCCTGTGGTTTCTCATTGGTTCCAGCGCCCCCCAGCGCCTCAGTCGACTGTCTGTCAAATGACGCAATGACGCTGGTCGGGCAATGACTTTCAAAAGTTTGTCGGGCAATGACGCAATAATGCCGGACAGGACTTGAACAGCAAGGCGGCGCTCGGATTGGTCAAAGCGCGGCAGCGCCCCTCAGCCATTGTTTGACTCCGCTGTCCATCACAGTGCCGGCGGGTGGCGGGGCCTCAGTAGAGCAGAGACGCGCTCACATTGGTCATGAATAGCAGCACCCATTTCGTTGGTTCGCCCACCTGTCCATCACGGGTCGGGTGGGCGGATGCCCCATTGGAAAGGTGGCTCAGGGAGGCGCTGCACTCTGGGATAGAGGGTCAACCGAGACCGTGACCGTGGAGATGGGGCGGGGCCTGTGGAGCCATGGGGGCGGCCATGTTGGCGGAGAAGTCTACGCGGTGAGGTCACGTCCGGGGATGGGGAGTGGGAGGGGATGAAGGGGGGATGGGATGAAGGAGGGTGGGGGATGTAGAGAAGTGGGGCTGAGTGGGAGGGGAGTTGGTTGCTGAGGGGGAGTGCTGTGGGGCGTGAGGGGTTCGGTGAGATGAAGGGGAGTGGAGAGAGAAGTGGGGCGGTGAGGGTGACTGTGAGGGGAGGGTCGTGGGTGAGGCATTTGAGAATGGCGCTGTGAGGGGATTGGGAGTGTGGTGGTGAGTGGGAGAGAGCGGGATGGTGAGATTGTGGGGAGGTGAGGGGGAGGGGAGTGGGGCAGTGAGAGGGAGGGGAGAGGGGCAGTGAGGTGGAGGGGAGAGTGTTGGTGAAGGGAGGGGAGTGGAGTAGAGTGGAGGAGGGGAGTGGGGTGGTGGTGGGAGTAGTGGGGATGGTCAGGGAGATGGAATTTGGGCGATGAGCAGGAGTGGACTGGGGTGTTGAGGGGTTGGGGACTGTGGTAGTGAGGGAGAAGGGAGAGAGCGGAGAGGGGCTGGGGAGCTGGGTGGAGTGGGGAGGGTGGTGAGGAGAAGAATGGTTTGGTGAGGAGTGGGAGCGGATTGGGGTGGTGTGGGGAGTGGGCGAGATGTTTGGGGTTGTGAGGGGAGGGGAGCAGGTCGTTGAGGTTGAGTGGAGAGTGGCGGTGAGGTGAGGAGTGGCATGGTGAGAGGAAGTGGAGTGGGATGATGTGGGTATGCGGATTGGGACGGTTGCCGGGAAGGGGAGTGGGGTGGTGAGTGGCTGGGGAAGCAGAGTGGCTCAGTGCTGGGAAGGGGAGTGGGGAGGTGGGCAGGAGGTGAGTACGGCGATTACCAGGAGGGAAGTGGAGGGGTGACCTTGAGGGGAGTGGAGTACGGTGGGGAGTGGGCGTGAGGAGCGTGGTGATGAGGGGGAGGGAAGTGGGGCGTTGAGGGGTAGTGGAGTGGAGCGGTGAGGGGAGTGAGGCTGTGAGTGGGGGTGGGGAGTGCCGCCGTGAGGGGAAAGGGAAGGGGAGTCGGGCGGTGAGGGAAAGGTGAGTCGGGTGGTGAGTGGGGCGGGGAGATGACGGTGAGTGGTGCGGTGAGGGGTTGGGGAGTGGGGTGGTGAGGTGGAGGGATGGGGCGATGAGTGGGAGCGGAGTGGGGAGGTAAGGATGAGGGGTGTGTGGCAGTGAGAGTGAGGGGAGTCGGGGGGTGAGGGTGTGAAGAGTTGGGCGGTGAGGGTCAGGGGCTGGGGTTGTTCGGGGGAGTGGAGTGTTGCGGTGAATGTTAGGGGAGTGAGGTGGGTGAGGGGGAGCTTAGAGGGGTGGTGAATTGGGAGGGGATTGTTGCGTTGAGAGGGAGGGATGTTGGGCGGAGAGGGTTAGAGGAGTGGGGTGGGTGTTGGGGAGGGGACTGGGGTGGAGAGGGGGAGTGGAGAGGGGCGGTGTTTGGGAGGGGATTGAGTTGTTGAGCGTGAGGTGTGTGGGGCAGTGAGGGGGAGGGGAGTGTGGCACTGAGGGGGAGTGGATTGGAGTGGTGATGGAGTGGGGAGTTGGGCGGTGAGTTGGGTTGTGAGGGGGAGGGGAGTGGGGCAGTGAGGGTTAGGGGAGTGGGGTGGGTGAGGGGGAGTGGAGTGTGGATAGTCAGACCGGGTACAAAGGGACTGGAGTGAGGTGCAGGTGCAGAGTGGGTACTGAGGGAGTAAATTCGTGTGTAGGCCCACACCGGTTAATGTGGGACTGGAGTCGGGTGTAAACCCAGACTTGGTAGTGAGGGACTTGAGTGAGGTGTAACCCCGACCGGGTAGTGAGAGTCTGGAGTCTCGTGTAGAAACAGAAATGGTAGTGAGTGACTGGAGTCTGGTGTAGGCGCAGACCGGGTTGTGAGGTACTGGAGTCAGATGTAGACCTAGATAAGGTAGTGAGGGACTGGAGTCAGGTGTAAGCCCAGACCCTGTAGAGAACGCCTGGAGTAAGATGTAGGCCCAGTTCAGGTAGTGAGGAACTGGAGTCAGATGTAGGCAAATGATCGGATATTGAGAGACTGGAGTGAGGTATGGGGCCAGATCAGGCACTGAGGGATTGGAGTCCGGTGTAGGTCCAGATCGGGTTGTGAGGGACTAAAGACAGCTGTAAGCCCAGACCCTGTAAAGAACGCCTGGAGTCAGGTGTAGGCCCATGACCGGAAAGTGAGAGACTGGAGTGAGGTATGGGGCCAGATCAGGCACTGAGGGATTGGAGTCTGGTGTAGGTCCAGACCGAGTTGTGAGGGACTGGAGTCAGGTGTAGACCCAGATCAGGTAGTGAGGGACTGGAGTCAGGTGTAACCCCAGACCCTGTAGAGAACGCCTGGAGTCAGGTATAGGCCCATAACCGGACAGTGATAGACTGGAGTGAGGTATGGGGCCAGATCAGGCACTGAGGGATTGCAGTCCGGTGTAGGTCCAGATCGGGTTGAGAGGGACTGGAGTCGGGTGTAGGCCCAGATTGGGTACTGAGTGACTGGAGTGAGATGTTGGCTTGTGTTAGAGAAGGGGTAAATGCGTCTGTGCTTACTTATAATTCACTCCTTTAATCAATAGGAATAACAACACTGAATGTCAGATGTCACAGATTTATTAAACATAAAATAATTATACACAACAGCCACAGCTTTCGAAAAAACCTTGCGAGTTTTAGCCTGAGAATCAAACGTGTTACAATCCCGAGCTCACTATACAGATTGATCAGATCTTAACAGAATCCAAGGTATCAGTTCCAGCACTCACTTTTTATATCTTCTCCTTCCTCCTTCCACATGACAATTGGCCTGTTTTAAAGTTACATCAAGAGGTGTCCTGGATAATGTTTCAGTGAACACTGATTTAAATTCTGTCCTTGTACCTACAGATCTCTCACTCCCTTTACTTGACTCTCGCTCCCTAATTGCCCGGTTCCAGGCTCTGGTGTTTCTCAGGCAGGTTCTTATCTGATCTACATTGGCTCCCGTTCCAGCAACGGTTTGATTCAAAAAAAATCTCATCCTTGTTTGAAAATCCCTCAATGCCCTCGACCCCTCCCAATCTCTGTAACTTCTTCCTGCCCCTCCGAGATCGCTGCATTCCTCCATTTCTGCCTCTTGCGCACCCCCGATTTTAACCACTCCACCATTGGCGGCCGTGCCCTCAGCTGCCTCGGCCCTAAGCTCCGCAATTCCCTCCCTAAACCTCTTCACCTCTCCTCCTGTAAGATGTACGTTAAAACCTGTCCTAATATCTCCTTATGTGGCTCGGTATCAAATTGTGTTTGATTTCGGCTCCTGTGAAGATCCTTGGGACGTTTTGCTACGTTAAAGGCGCTGTATAAATGCAAGTTGTTGTTGTAAGGCTTCAAGACCTCCGTTCTAATGAGTGGGATCTTTCTCTCCCCTCTTATCTGGTCATTTACACATCGCTGTTTGTGGGAGCTTGCTGTGCGCATTTGGGCTGCTGTGTTTCCTACATTACAACTGTGACTACACTTCAAAAAGTACTTCATTGGCTGTAAGGCGCTTTGGACATCCTGAGGCACGATATAGATACAAGTCTTTCTTTCTATCTTTCTGTGTCTCCGAATAACTTCTCACATCAAACAGATGGTTACAACCTTAGAATTGCCGCCTGTTTCTCACTGTGTGAAGATATTCCCACTGAAGAATCTTACTTCCCTACTCAACAAACAAAGGCTCAAAGCTGACATTACTACAATATAAAGAAACCCGATCACCAGTATTACAATAACACACCTCGGGGCAATCTGATTTACCCGTTCCTTGCAAAGTATTTTCAAAACCCCGTTTACAGACTTTTTAAAACCAATTTAAAAACCTTTAAAATTCCTTAAAAACATTTTAAATCCTACATTAAACAGCTTTTAAACACCTTTAAACCCACTATGAAACTCCTTTTAATCATCTTCTAAACTCCTTAATTAAACTCCTTTTAAAAACCTCAGAAACACCTTATTAAACTCCTTTCAAACAGCTTCTAAACCTATACATAAATTCCTTTAAAAAGCCTTTTTAACCTCTTATTAAACTGCATTTAAACAGCTTCTGAACACTTCAATAAACTCCTTTTAAAAACCTCTGAAACCCTTTATTAAACTCCTTTTAAACAACTTTTAAACTCCTTATTAAACTGCTTTTAGACACCATTTCCCTCATTTTAAATCCATTTTAAACACCACACCCCGCCGCTCCTGGACACTGTCCATTAGGAGCAATTCAATGAGATACACCCCACATCACACACCCCACTCAGCCCACAACCTCACCCCACTCACACCCTCACATCGCCCCTCTCCACACACCCCACTCAGCCAACCCCCTGACCCCACTCACTCCCTCACCCAACTTACCCCACACACCGTACTCAGCCCACACCTTGACCCCAACTCACCCCACCTCCTGACCACATTCCCTGACCTCACTGACCCCACCGCCTGACGCTACTCATTCCAACACTCCTCTCACCACACTCATCCCACCCCCACCTCACCCCTTGAACTCACTCACCTCAGACCCCACCATACACATCCAACCCCCACAACACTCACCCTATCCCCCACTCCCACTCAGCCCATTCCCTGGCTCCACTCACCCGAAACACAACCCCACACCCCTGATCCCACTCTCCCCACCACATCCCACCTCCTGCCCTCACTCACCCCAACCCACTCCCTGACTCCACTCACCCCACCCCCACACAACCCCTGACCCCACTCACACCACCACAACCAACCCACTGCCCCCACTCACCCCAACCCACTCCCTGACCCCATTCAACCGAACCCCCACACAACCCCATTCCCCCCACCCACTCAACCCCCCGCCCCCCCGCTGCTCCTGGACCCTGTCAATGTGCCCAGATTCGGGTTGAAATTCACCCGCTGACAATCCCGGTTCTCCCGGGTCATTTTCGTTTCTTCTTTCCAGCTTTATCCGCCTTTTCACCGTGAAACTGCAGCGTGTATTTCTTGTACGGGAGGTGGTCTTTCAGCATGTCTTGTACCTGGGAATGGACGAGAATCACACGGTGGGGCACGATAGAGAGGGGTCGCAGTTAAACCGCACCTCAACAGGGGCTCTCAAGAAACATCACCGAGTCCCAAACACCAGGGGAATCCCTAACCTTAACACCAGGGAATCCCCTCCCCTTAACACCAGTCCAAATGGGCCTGGTCAATCAATCGTATCTGGTGATGGTCAATCAATGCCAACTGGGAATAATCAATCAATGCTAACAAGGGATGGTCAATCAATGCTAACGAGGGATGGTCAATCAATGCTAACGAGGGATGGTCAATCAATCCGAACTGGTGATGGTCAATCAATCGTAAATGGTGTTGGTCAATCAGTGCCGGCACACCCCGAGAATGAATGAAGAATAAATCCCTCACCTGCCGGAGATAGGCTTCCTTTTTCGCGGGGGTGTCCAGTTTGTTTTTGCCGATGTACATCACCTGGACCTCGGCACTGACCTTCTCCCACTCCTCCTTCGACAATTTCAGCACCCCTGGAACATTAAGAGGACAAGCCTTCAGCCGCAACGCCCAAACCCCCCCGGTCAGATTTAGAGGCTGAAATACCAACCGGGTACATAGAGGGGGCATAGAGGGGGGCAAACCCGGAGTGCCGGTCCAACCGAGGACCTTCTGTTCTGGGAGCTGAACCAGGGAACGTGGGTCTTTGCGAACAATTCCAGGCCCAGTCGCTACTTTCACAACACCCCCCTGACCCGACCACCACAATTCCCCACAGCAGCTCGAGAAGGCAGCCCCACAGCTCCACATTCACAGGGCACTGGGGAGGGGAAGTGAATGAGGCCCCCACCCGGGCTCCTGACTCCTGAGAGCCAATAGAAACACAGTAAAGGGGAGGGGAAGGGAATTTAAAGAAAGAATGAACAGGCTGGGGCTCTTTTCTCTAGAAAAGTTCAGGCTGAGGGGTTACCTGGTAAAAGTCTTTAAAATTCTGAAGTGGGTTCGATACGATAAATGTAAAGAAGATTTTTCCATTTGTGGGAGCGTGCAAAACTAGGTGCCATAAATATAAGATAGTCACTAATAAATCCAATAGGGAATTCAGGAGAAATTTCTTTACCCAGAGAGTGTTAAGAATGTGGAACACGCTACGAAAGGGAATGGTTGAGGTGAATAGTAAAGATGCATTTAAGGGGAAACTAGATAAACACAATGGGAGAGGGGAATAGAAGGATATGTTGATGAGGTTAGATGAAGAGAGGTGGGAGGAGGCTGGTATGGAGTATAAACACTGGCATGGACCAGTTGGGCCGAATGGCCTGTTCTATTCTATGTTTTTAATATTGGGAGAGACTTGCCCTGATAACTGGGACTGAGCAGTCAGATTATAAAGCAGGATATTTGGGAGGTTCAATAACTGAATGTCCGAGGATGGAGTCAGTGAATGAATGTTTCCGGGATTGGACCCTGGGAGAGTCTGATTGGATGGTTCCTACCAGAAGCCGACTGATACCTGGCCTTGAATGTCCCTTCTCTAAAGGTTTGCACTCAGCTTCTGATGGCGACTCTCCCTTGGTTGTAGGACGTGTCGTCTTCCCCGAATCTGTAATGAAAGATCAGCCACATGGGAATTGGAGGATGGAGAAAGAGCCCTGGGGCAAGAGTGGATCTTACTGCTCGGTCCGGGTCTCTCAAAACACCGGGCCGGACATTGAACTGATGGGCACAGAGACAAGAGACAATTCAGGACTGAAGGATCAATAGACAGAGAGAGAAAGATAATATATATTGAGAGAGAGACAGACAGAGTGAGAATGAGTTATAGAGACAGAGAGAGAGAGAGCGCTGGAAACAGAGAGAAAGAGTGAAGATAGTGACAGAGAGTCAGAGAGAGAGAAAAAGAGGGAAGAAACAGAATGAGAGAGTGAGACACAGAGAGATAGAGAGTGAAAAAGAGAAATATATGGAGAGAGAGAGAGACTGGGGATAGAGTGAGAAAAAAAGACAGGGAGAGAGAGATACAAAGTGTGAGAAAGAGGGAGAAAGGTAGCGACTGAAACACAGAGAGAGACAGAGAATGACGGAGAGAAAGAAAGACTGGTAACGTAAGAAAAAGACGGGGAGAAAGGGAGACAGATTGAGAGAAAGTGAGAAAAAGCGAGATAGGTAGAGAAAGAGAGGGAGACAGAGAGAGACAGAAAAAGAGACAGTGAGAGAGACGAAGGGAGAGAGACAAAGAAATGGACAGAAAGCGAGAGAGAGAGAATGAGCTAGAGAGACAGAGACAAATACATCGAGTCAGAGGGAGAGACAGGGAGTGAGAGAGATAGAGAAAGAGAGAAAGATAGACAGAGGGTGACAGACAGAGAATGATCAAGAGAGACAGAGAGAGAAAGAGAGGGAGTGAGAAAGAGACAGAGAGAGAGAGAGAGAGAGAGAGCCAGGAAGAGAGAGACAGCAAGAGAGAGTGGTAGGGGAAAGTTGACAACCCATCACACATCCTGCCATGTGGAACACATAGTGACAACCACTCAATCATGGGATCCTTTCATTCTCTAATCTGTTTCCTGTTAACATAACGTGCCGTAACTATCACAACAACGCTCTTGTGTGGCATTTTATCAAATGCCCTGTGAAAATCCATATGCACAAAATATAACATCTCAATTCGTGAACCATTATATCAAGGTTTCCGGTAGAATTATTCCCTCAGATTGTGTCTGGGGACATTCATTTTGAAACTGTCCCTGCATAAAGTGCCGATATCCCAGAGTTTTTGATGTGGGAATAATGGATCTTAGCTCAAGGTTTAGTCCAAGGCAAATATGTCTGCTCTGATTTCACGTGTTGTAAATCGCATTTCAAACAAAGCACTGGGGTTCATTTCAAGAGGAATTGAATTGGAAAGCCGGGAAGTTATGTTAAATTTATATGGAACCTTGGGTAAGCCACACTTGGAGTACTCTGCACTATTCTGATCTCCATATAACTTGGTTAGACCACACCTGGAGCATTGTGCACTGTTCCGGTCTCCATATACGTTGGTTATACCATACTTGGAGTAGGATGCAGTTGTATTCTCCTTGTAGCTTGGTTAGACCAAACTTGGAGCAGTGTGCACTGTTGTGGTCTCCAAATACTTTGCTTAGATCACACTTGGAGTATGAGGCACAGTTCTGCTCTCCATATACCTTCGTTAGACCACATTTGGAGCACCCGGCGCACTGTTAAGCTCTCCATAATATGAAACGGATATAGAGGCACTGGAGAAGGTGCAAAAACAAGGTTTCCAAGGATGATCCCAGAACTGGGAGGGTACAACTATCAGGAATGATTAAAAAGGCTGGGGCTTACTTTCTCCAGACAAGAGAAGGCTGAGGGGTGACATGATAGAGGTCTTAAAATTATGAAGGGTTTGAGAGGTTAGACCGAGTGAGGATGTTTCCACTTGTGGAGGTATCCAAAATTAGGGGCCATAAATATAAGATAGTCACTAATATATCTTATAGGGAATTCAGGAGAAATTCCTTTATCCAGAGAGTGGTGAGCATGTGGAACTACAAGGAGTAGTTGAGGCGAATATCATGGATGCATTTAAGGTGAAGCTAGATAAACTCGTGTGGGAGAAAAATCTAGGAGGTTGTGCTGATAGGGTGAGATGAAGTAGGGTGGGAGGAGGCTTGTGTGGAGCATAAACACTAGCATGGATCAGATGGGCCGAATGGCCTGTTTCAGTGCAGTGAATTCCACGCCTCCAATTCAGTCACCCAGTGTCAGAAACAAACCCTCCTGTTATCACAAGCTCCATCTGTACTGCCCCTTCCCCAAAGGATACAGACACCACTGATTCTCTCAGTCACATCCGGTTCTATCACACTTCCTGACTACCCACCCTGATCTGAAACAATAAAACGGAATAATCGTGGATAGAGTGCGAGGCAATCTGTCCTCCGAGAAAGGTCTCATTCGAGACTGGGTGATTCTCAGGGACTCCATTAAATCTCCCCATCCCACTCCACTCAGTGTTCTCATCCCACCCCCTTAGGCTCCTCAACACAGTTCCCTTAGACACCTCATCACATTACACTAATAATCCTCATTCCACTCTCCTCAATCTACTGGTCCCGCACACCTCAGTCACTGCATCCCAATCCCCTCAGTCTCTACATCAAACTCCACTCAGTCTCCTCGTCCCAATTCCCACACTCGGCTCATCCCACACCCATCTTCATTACATCCCACTCCCCTCAATAAGATACTGGATGAATCTGAGGTACTGAAGTTTCCAGCAGTGACTCTGGGTGAACAGTTTGTGTAGGATGGACCCCACAAGGCAGATACCTGAGGATGCAGACCCCGCTGGGTCAGAGGATGAATGTTCAGCAGATTCTCGAGTCGATTGTTCCTCGGGTTCGTGAGTTGGGGATGTCTCTGGATCTGTAATAAAGGAAGAGAGACATGGAAGTGTACAGAGTGGAGAAGACCAGAATAGGTCATCAGGCTGGTACTAGAGGCCTGAAAATGTCACACACCAGTCTTTCTAAAACGCATAATCATCCAATCCTATTCGCCTCAGTAACTACCTCCCACTCCCTTCAGTAACTGCATCCTACTCCCCTCAGTTATTACATCTCACTCCCCTCAGTCTCTGTACCCACACTGCACAGTCATTGAATCCCAGTCCCCTCAGTGACTACATTTCACTTTCCTCAGTCAACGAATCCCAACTCCTCTCAGCCGCCGCATCCCACACCTCCCAGTCAATACGTCGCACACCTCTCAGTTACTGCATCCCAATCCCCTCGGACTCCTAATCCCACACTCCTCTGTCGCTGCAGCCCACTCCCCTCAGACAGTAAATCTCACGCCCACAGTTCCTGCATCTCACTCTCCTCTGTCGCTGCATTCCACTCCCCTCAGGCACCTCATCCTTATCCCTTCTGTCTCTTTATTACACTCCACTCACACTGCTCATCGCACTCTCCTCAGAATCCTCAACATTCTTCCCTTAGACAACTCATCACACTCCACTCAGAATCTTCATCCCACTAGCCTCAGTCTCCTGGCCCCGAACCCCTCATTCACAACACCACACGCCCTTCAATATCCTCATCCCACTTCAAACAGTCTGCTCATTCAGCACCCCATCGTCACTACATCCCATTCCACTCAGTAAGAGATGGATGAATTGTCAGGACTGAAGATTTCAGCAGCTACATTGAGTGAGCAATCTGTATAGAATGGAACCCACAAGGCAGATACCTGAGGCTGCAGACCCCGCTGGAGTAGTGGATGTACGATCAGCCGATTCACGAGTCGATTTTTCCTCAAAATCCTGAGTTGGAGATGTCTCTGGATCTGCAGTAAAGGGAGAAAGACAGGGTAGAGGGCAGAGTGGAAACACCAGAACAGGTCATCAGGCTGGTACTGGAGTCCGGAAATGTCTTTATAAAACCAGAATAATCCAATCCAACTCCCCTCAGCTATTAATTCAACGCCCCTCAGTCTCTTCAATCCACTCCCCTAATTCACTGCATCCCACTCCCCTCATTCACTGCATCCCACTCCGCTCAATAATTGCATCACACTCCCCTCATTCACTACATCACACTCCGCTCATTCACTGCATCACACTCCCCTCATTCACTACATCACACTCCCCTCATTCACTACATCACACTCCCCTCAGTCACTGCATCACACTCCCCTCATTCACTACATCACACTCCCCTCATTCACTACATCACACTCCCCTCATTCACTGCATCACACTCCCCTCATTCACTACATCACACTCCCCTCATTCACTGCATCGCACTCCCATCATTCACTACATCACACTCCCCTCATTCACTACATCACACTCCCCTCATTCACTACATCACACTCCCCTCATTCACTGCAGCCCACTCCCCTCAGTCACTGCATCACACTCCCCTCATTCACGACATCCCACTCCCCTCATTCACTACATCCCACTCCCCTCATTCACTACATCCCACTCCCCTCATTCACTACATCCCACTCCCCTCATTCACGACATCCCACTCCCCTCATTCACAACATCCCACTCCCCTCATTCACTACATCCCACTCCCCTCATTCACTACATCCCACTCCCCTGTTTCACAACATCACACTCCCCTCATTCAGTACATCCCATCCCCTCATTCACTACATCACACGCCCCTCATTCACGACATCACACTCCCCACATTCACTACATCACACTCCCCTCATTCACAACATCACCCACCCCACATTCACTACATCACACTACCCTCATTCACTACATCACACTCCCCTCATTCACTACATCACACTCCCCTCATTCACTACATCACACTCCCCTCATTCACTGCATCCCATCCCCTCATTCACTACATCACACTCCCCTCATTCACAACATCACACTCCCCTCATTCACAACATCACACTCCCCTCATTCACTACATCACACTCCCCTCATTCACTACATCACACTCCCCTCATTCACTGCAGCCCACTCCCCTCAGTCACTGCATCCACTCCCCTCAGTCACTGCAGCCCACTCCCCTCAGTCACTGCAGACCACCCCCTCAGTCACTGCAAGCCCACTCCCTCAGTCACTGCAGGCCAAGTCCCCTCAGTCACTGAAGTCCACTCCCCTCAGTCACTGCAGTCCACTCCCCTCAGTCTCTGCAGCCCACTCCCCTCAGTCTCTGCAGCCCACTCCCCTCAGTCACTACATCAAACTCCACTCAGTCTCCTCGTCCTAATTCCCACAAACGGATCATCCCACACCCCTCCTTCATTACATCCACTTCCCTCAATAAGATACTGGATGAATCTGAGGTACTGAAGTTTCCAGCAGTGACTCTGGGTGAACAGTTTGTGTACCCCACAAGGCAGATACCTGAGGTTGCAGACCCCGCTGGGTCAGAGGATGAACGTTCAGCTGTTTCTCGAGCTCGATTGTTCCTCGGGCTCGTGAGTTGGGATGTCTCTGGATCTGTAATAAAGGAAGAGAGACATGGGAGTGTACAGAGTGGAGAAGACCAGAATAGGTCATCAGGCTGGTACTAGAGACCAGAAATGTCACACACCAGTCTTTCTAAAACGCATAATCATCCAATCCTATTCGCCTCAGTAACTACCTGCTACTCCCCTCAGTTACTGCATCCTACTCCCCTCAGTCTCTGTACTCACACTGCACAGTCACTGAATCCCACTCCCCTCAGTAACTACATTTCACGTTCCTCAGTCAATGAATCCCAACTACTCTCAGCTGCCACATCCCACACCTCCCAGTCAATACATCGCACAGCTCTCAGTTACTGCATCCCACTCCCCTCGTACTCCAAATCCCGCACTCCTCAGTCACTGCAGCCCTCTCCCCTCAGTCACTCAATATCACGCCCACAGTTCCTGCATCACACTCTCCGCTGTTGCTGCATCTCAAACCACTCGGAGACCTCATCCTTACCCCTTCAGTCACTTTATTACACTCCAGTCACGCTGCTCATCGCACTCTCCTCAGAATCCTCAACATTCTTCCCTTAGACAACTCATCACACTCCACTCAGAATCTTCAACCCACTCCCTTCAGGCCCCTGAAACTGGAGCCCCATTCACTACACCTTACTCCCTTACGTATCCTCATCCCACTTCAAACAGTCTGCTCATCAGCACCCCATCGTCACTACATCCCATTCCACACTGTAAGAGATGGATGAATTGTCAGGACTGAAGATTTCAGCAGCTACATTGAGTGAGCAATCTGTATAGAATGGAACCCACGAGGCAGATACCTGAGGCTGCAGACCCCGCTGGAGTAGTGGATGTACGATCAGCCGATTCACGAGTCGATTTTTCCTCAAAATCCTGAGTTGGAGATGTCTCTGGATCTGCAGTAAAGGAAGAAAGACAGGGTAGAGGGCAGAGTGGAAACACCAGAACAGGTCATCAGGCTGGTACTGGAGTCCGGAAATGTCTTTATAAAACCAGAATAATCCAATCCAACTCCCCTCAGCTATTAATTCAACGCCCCTCAGTCTCTTCAATCCACTCCCCTAATTCACTGCATCCCACTCCCCTCATTCACTGCATCCCACTCCGCTCATTCACTGCATCACACTCCGCTCATTCACTACATCACACTCCGCTCATTCACTACATCACACTCCCCTCATTCACTACATCACACTCCCCTCATTCACTAAATCACACTCCCCTCAGTCACTGCATCACACTCCCCTCATTCACAACATCACACTCCCCTCATTCACAACATCACACTTCCCTCATTCACTGCATCACACTCCCTCTGTACACTACATCACACTCCCCTCATTCACTACATCATACTCCCCTCATTCACTACATCACACTCCCCTCATTCACTACATACCACTCACCTCATTCACTACATCACACTCCCCTCATTCACTACATCCCAATCCCCTCATTCACTACATCCCACTCCCCTCATTCACTACATCACATTCCCCTCATTCACTACATCACACTCCCCTCATTCACTACATCCCACTCCCCTCATTCACTACATCCCACTCCCCTCATTCACAACATCTCACTCCCCTCATTCACAACATCACACTCCCCTCATTCACTACATCCCATCCCCTCATTCAGTACATCACACTCCCCTCATTCACTACATCACACTCCCCACATTCACTACATCACACTCCCCTCATTCACTACATCACATCCCCTCATTCACTACATCACACTCCCCACATTCACTACATCACACTCCCCTCATTCACTACATCACACTCCCCTCATTCACAACATCACACTCCCCTCATTCACTATATCACACTCCCCTCATTCACTACATCCCATCCCCTCATTCACTACATCACACTCCCCTCATTCAGTACATCACACTCCCCTCAGTCACTGCAGCCCACTCCCCTCATTCACTACATCACACTCACCTCATTCACTACATCACACTCCCCTCATTCACTACATCACACTCCCCTCATTCACTACATCACACTCCCCTCATTCACTACATCACACTCCCCTCATTCACTACATCACACTCCCCTCATTCACTGCATCACACTCCCCTCATTCACTACATCACACTCCCCTCATTCACTACATCACACTCCCCTCATTCACTGCATCACACTCCCCTCATTCACTGCATCACACTCCCTCATTCACTACATCACACTCCCCTCATTCACTACATCACACTCCCCTCATTCACTACATCACACTCCCCTCATTCACTACATCACACTCCCCTCATTCACTACATCACACTCCCCTCATTCACTACATCCCACTCCCCTCATTCACTGCATCACACTCCCCTCATTCACAACATCACACTCCCCTCATTCACTACATCACACTCCCCTCATTCACTGCATCACACTCCCTCTTTCACTACATCACACTCCCCTCATTCACTACATCACACTCCCCTTATTCACTACATCACACTCCCCTCATTCACTACATCTCACTCCCCTCATTCACTGCATCACACTCCCCTCATTCACAACATCACACTCCCCTCATTCACAACATCACACTCCCCTCATTCACTGCATCACACTCCCTCTGTACACTACATCACACTCCCCTCATTCACTACATCATACTCCCCTTATTCACTACATCACACTCCCCTCATTCACTACATACCACTCCCCTCATTCACTACATCCCACTCCCCTCATTCACTACATCCCACTCCCCTCATTCACTACATCCCACTCCCCTCATTCACTAAATCGCACTCCCCTCATTCACTACATCACACTCCCCTCCTTCACTACATCCCACTCCCCTCATTCACTACATCCCACTCCCCTCATTCACAACATCACACTCCCCTCATTCACTACATCCCATCCCCTCATTCAGTACATCACACTCCCCTCATTCACTACATCACACTCCCCACATTCAGTACATCACACTCCCCTCATTCACAACATCACACTCCCCACATTCACGACATCACACTCCCCTCATTCACTACATCCCATCCCCTCATTCACTACATCACACTCCCCTCATTCACAACATCACACTCCCCTCATTCACAACATCACACTCCCCTCATTCCCTACATCACACTTCTCTCATTCACTATATCACACTCCGCTCATTCACAACATCACACTCCCCAAATTCACTACATCACACTCCCCTCATTCACTACATCCCATCCCCTCATTCACTACATCACACACCCCTCATTCAGTACAACACACTCCCTTCAGTCACTGCAGCCCACTCCCCTCATTCACTACATCACACTCACCTAATTCACTACATCACACTCCCCTCATTCACTACATCACACTCCCCTCATTCACTACATCACACTCCCCTCATTCACTACATCACACTCCCCTCAGTCACTGCATCACACTCCCCTCAGTCACAACATCACACTTCCCTCATTCACTGCATCACACTCCCTCTGTACACTACATCACACTCCCCTCATTCACTACAT